>CM053593.1:291876152-291891940 GCA_028646575.1 Pseudocheirus occidentalis
TGAACTTCAGTGTGTGCCGGGGATTGCCCTGAAGACTGGACAAGGACCTAGGAACTGTTCATCTCTGAGGACTGGACGAGAGCCTGGCAGCTTTCAGCTCCTGAATCTAGGTGATTGTCTGGCAGATTCAGGAGGGAGCTGGGACCAGGGAAGAGGATTCAGGGAATCAGAGAGACCACCCAGAGTCAAAATGAAGAAAAGGCCTCCCTTTGGATAAACTGAGGTTTGTTGGAAATCAAGGGGTAGAAAGTTTGTGTGGATGTCTAAGAACTTTATTTGGAGACTAAAGTTAATGGTTGCCCCATGAGTGGAAGATCAGTATATTGTGAATTGTTGATTGAATCAACTCCCCCTTAGGGAAATTAGGTGGTTCCTTTTGCTAATTGATTGATTGGATCTTTAACTCGATTGAATTTTTAAATGTGAAGCTGGCTCCCCCCTTAGGGAAACCAAGTGATTCTTCTCTTGTTCCTTGTTACCTTCTGTAATAAGACATAATATTGAGACTTTCCTTTTTCTAAATATTGTATATGATATTGTGAATTGTTGATATAGTGATCATTGTACTGAATCTTGATTTGTAATGGAATAAACAGAGTGTTCACTAATGCTGTGTAATCTGAATCTTAAAAGCTGTTCACAGTAGCATTCTCTCAGGAATCTACTGCTGATTGGCTTTACACCTACCATATGGTTGGGAGCATCCTTTTCCATTGGCTTAATTACCATAATTATTTGTACTCTTAAAACTAGCTGACTAAGAAGACTCTGACTTTTCCCAGAATTCATGTCTAAGTATAAAGACTCCTTTACAGATTTCAGATTTGGTCGTTTAGATATACTACCCTTACCACTCCTTATCTTGCAATGATATCCTTCAGCCTTAGGCCCCTCCTCAGTCTGGATCTGTCACTCAGAACTGGGTAGTGGGTGACAAAGCTGCCAGTTGGCATCTATTCCTGCATCTCATATAAACTCTTCTTGCTCTGGTGCACAACCTTTCCTTGCACTGGAAAATTCTGATACAAGTGGCATGCTCCTGACCAGACCCTGCTTCTAGTGTCCACAGACCTCTCTGCCACCCTATGCTAACCTAGACTGGAAAAATAACACTGCCCCCTTTCCCTAGGTTTCTCTATCAAGTTTCTGCCTGGATCATTTTCTTCTTCCTGCTACTCTTGTCTCTTGTCTCTACCTTCCACCTGCAATTGATTTGAAATTCATGTTGTTGTTAACATTTTGCATTTCTTTTTTTAATAAATATTTTTTTATATTCTTTGACCACTTGTCTATTGGAATATTTAGTCATATATTTGTTAGTTGTGGACATATCTGGGATATCAGGAACTTAGAGATATTTGATAAAATATCCCAAAATAAACTACTTTTCTTCTTACCCTAGTTGCATTAAATTTGTTCATACAAGAGCTTTTCAATTTCATCTCTCTCTCTCCCTCTCTCTCTCTTTGTCTCTCTGTGTCTCTGTGTCTCTGTCTCTGTCTCTCTCTCTCTGTCTCTCTCTGTCTTTATCTCTCTCTCTCTCTCTCTGCCTCTCTCTCTCTCTCTCTCTCTCTCTCTTTCGCTCTCTCTCTCTCCCTCTGTGTGTATGAGTGTGAAATCCTGATTTAGATAAAAGTGGGGATATTTGATGCCAGAGAAATGTCAAATGAAATATCTTTCTCTTTCCATTTGGGTGTCTATGTGTGTATTTCATTCTCCTTTACTGACCTAGATAAAAGTGAGGTCCTAGGATATCAGCTCCATCCAACCTTTTCCTTATGTTAGTTTATTCAGAATATGAAGTTCCTGTCCTCTGTTCCTCATTTCTGTCTCATGTATCTATTCCTTCCTTTTTCTTTCCTCACTGAAAACCATGTCAAAACAATGTAGAACCATCAGGCCTCCCTCTGTCACCCTTGAAAATATTAGATTTTTGAAGGGATACTTGTACCTTCTTTCTCATTCAAATGTACACATTTTCATCATTTAGCCCCTTCAAATTGCTTAAATGTACTTACCGTTTCAGAGTGTCCGCTCAGCTGTTTTTTTCACTAGAAATGCTCGAAAATTCTCTATTCCATTTTTCTTTTTAAAAATTTTTATTTTATATATATTGTTTTTCACACAATTAAACATTAAAATAATTTTAACCATTTTTTTCAAAGTTTTGAGTTCCAAATTCTATCCCTGCCTCCTCTCCCCTCTCCCTGAGATGGTAAGCAATTAGATATAGGTTATATCTGTGCAGTCATGAAAACATTTCCATATTGGCCAATTTGTACATGAAAGCTCAAATAAAAGAAGAAAAATGAAGGAAACCGTGAAAAATAGCACACTTCAGTCTGTAGTCAAACAGATCAGGTCTTTCTCCAGAGGCAAATGGTGTGCTTCATCGTTAGTCCTTTAACATGGTCTTGGATCATATTTCTGAGGGTAGCTATAGCCCAAACATATGCAAAAAAAAAAAAGGAAAAGGACTTATTTGTACAAAACTATTTATAGCAGCTCTTTTTGTGTTGACTAAGAATTGGAAACTGAAGAAATAGTCTATTTTATTAAATATCAATTTTCCCTTACTAGGTTTATACTTGGTTTTGAAGAATATATTCTTCTTAGTAGTTAACATTTATATTTGGCTTTTTTCACTATCATATTACATATTTTCTCTCATTATATATCATATTTTCTTCTCTTATGGAATTTGTTGCCAAGGATTATGTGATCATGACTGTAGCTCCTTGGGCCATCAAATTTTTTTTTCTGGCTGTTTGAAGAATTTTTTCTTTGAGTTGGAGGGATTATATTTTGGCTTTGACATTCATGGCTGTCTTCAGTTTTTTTCCTTTGAGGAGGTGATGGGTGATTTCTTTCCATTTTCCCTTTGCTTTCTGGTTCTAATACATCTGTACATTTTTTATAATGATTTATTGAAATATAATGCCCTGAAACTCACTTCAGCAACACATATACTAAAGTTGGAACAATATAAAGAAGATTAGCATTGCTCCTTCAGAAAGATGACATGAAAATTTGTAAAGCATACTATACTTTAAAAAAGAAAAAGAAAAGAAATATAGTGTTCAGGTTTTTTCTTTGGTCATAGTTTTCAGAGAATATCACTCTTTAAATGATCTTTCCTCAACCTGTTTTGCAAGTAAATTGTATTTGAGGACAGATTTCTTACATATTCTTTCCCCAATGTTTTGACTTTGTTTTAGTATTTCTAATTGTCTTATGGAGTCATTGAAGCTCATTGTTCAGAGAATCCACTATGTGAGGATGATTTCCTTCCTTGTATTCTGAGTTGTCTATCCTTTAATTTTTTTCTTACCAAATTTCCATTTGGTTCTTCATTAAAATTTTTAATCTCTTGCTTTGCTTCTTCTCTCCTTTTATCCCTATCACTAAGCCTTTCCCTGTCCCCCACTCCCTGCCCCCACAAGTTTCTGTTTGAAGTTGTAGGTTTTCTCTCATTTTCTGTGTTTGCATTTTGGGCTTTTCTTAACCCCCAATTTTCTTAATTGTATTCAATATTTTCAAATGTGTTTTCATGTCTTCAGCTTCAGTTTTTTGATTTATGTTTTTCTGCTAAAATCAGTCCTCTTTAGCACTCTTGTATGGTTAAGTTTGTGCCTTTTTGTCCTATCCCTTCTGCAGTCTAGTTGACACTGCCACAACCAAGCTGGTGAAATCATAGGAGATGATTTCTATATTTCAATACCTAGGAGAATGGAAAGATAGTGATGCCTTTGATAGAAATAAAGAAGTTCAAAAGTAGAATAGATTTCAGGGGAAAAATACAGAATTCTATTTTAGATATGTTGTGTTTGAGATGCCAATGAGATATTGTATCTGAAATATCTAGTAGGAAGTTGGCAATAAGGGACTAGAGTTTAAGAAAGACATCAAGGCTGAATATATATAATTATGCATATCTATGCGTAGTTTGTATAGATATAAGTATATTATATATAGGTTATTTGTAGATATAGGTATAAATATCTGTTATATGTAGATATATAAATTATAAGTAGATAAGAAAGATGTCTTTATATCTAGGAGTCATCAACCTCAAGATGATAATCAAGCCAATGGGAGTAGACCCAAGTGAGAATCAAGAGAAAAGAAGAGAAGCCAAGATAGAGGTTTGGTGGTATACCCACGGTTATGGGTACAGTATGATCTAGCAATGAAGTCTGAAGAGTGAGGAAACAAAGTATAAGCAAGGGAATAATGTCATATAAATCCAAAGAAAAAAGGTATCCAGGAAGAGAGGTTAGTTAACAATCTTATATACAACAAAGAGGTAAAGAAAAGTAAGAATTTTAAAAAGGATCTTCAGATTTAGCCACTAAGACATCATTAGAAACTTTGTATACAATGGTTTCAGTTGACTGCTAAGATTAGAAGCCTGATTACAACAGGCTGAGAAACAAATAAGCAGAGAAGAATTGGTGGCAAAGAATCCCAGTAAATTTTTTCCTAGGAATTTTGACTAAAGAGGAGAGATACAGAGTAATAGCTAGCAGATGTGGTAGGATCTAGAATTTTTTTTAACATGGGGGATTTTACAGGCAATAAGGACAAAAATAAAATGGGAAATTAAGAATTAAATAGAGAGAAGATTAATTGACCTTAGCTCAATAGACAATATAGGTTTCTAGAGAAGATGGGAATCGATGTATTCAGTAGTTAATGTAGAGAGCTTGGCCTTAGCAAGGAGACTGCAGTCAGTTAGGAGACTAGAACAGGATGGTGTCAAAGGGTTTTGAGATCAAGAGAAGAGGGAGCCCACAGAAGAAAGGTCTCTATTTTTGCAATTCTAGTTCTACCCAGTTTTATTACCAGGAGGTTTGGTCTGAAGAAACTGAAAGCACAAAACTGATCAAATATTTCGTGATATGTCACTTTTTTTTCTTCAGTGTCCCAGTCCTAAAACAGTCTGCTCCGTTTCTTTCTGCCCACTACCTGCCCAGAATTGTCCACTGCTCTTGCACTAAAACTTTCTCAGACTTTCTATGATTTCACATAAATCATCAGCTTCTGACCAAAATCTTCCTCCCTTTGCCCAGTTCTCTACAGACTTGTTCCCTTATTCAGATCTGAGACCTCTGTTTAATTCTCTTATCTCTAAATCAGCTTAACCTGATACTGTCTGAAAGAAACTTAGCCCACTCCTGCCCATGAGAGACTCCAGGATAGTTTCATATTAGATAATTACCCTATAGGAAGATCATAGGATTTAATGCTACCAGAGACTTTAAAGATCATCTAATTTAATACCTTCATTTTGAGAATGAGGGAAGCAGTTTTAATTGA
Organism: Pseudocheirus occidentalis; assembly: GCA_028646575.1. NCBI lineage: Eukaryota > Metazoa > Chordata > Mammalia > Diprotodontia > Pseudocheiridae > Pseudocheirus > Pseudocheirus occidentalis. Next base: position 291,881,472 of record CM053593.1, read on the forward strand.
TTAATTTGAAAAGTAGATTAACCACCAGTGTATATGATGATCTATCTATTTGCAAATAGGTACAGGGAGACATGTAGTCATTTTTTTAAAAAATTCTATTCAACTTATTTACTGATACCTGATGTTTTGCAGAGCTTTGAACTAGGGTTACCCCCAAAGTGTGTGGTGTTGCTTTTTAATGTAATTCCATTGGGAGCAGGTAGGTGGAGCAGTGAATAAAGCACAGGCCTCTAAATCAGAAGGACCTGAGTTCAAATTCCACCTCAGACACTTGACACTTACTACCTATGTGACCTTAGGTAAGTCACTTCACCCCAAATTGCCTTACCTTCCCCCCACAAAATAAAAATATAAAATAATGTAGCTCGATCCTTCCAGGGAAACTCAAACCACAAGAGAAATATCATCAGACTAAAGAATTCATTAAATCAAAAAGCCTTTGGTCTGTAATGATAATCTTATACATAAAAAACATATACACAGCTCAGATATGTGTTCTATAACATAATTTAGCACATATTTTCTAATTTATTTGTAAGTTCTGAGTTTTATACTTATCTAGGCACTTTCTTCCCTCTCTCCCCCCAGACCTTAGTTCTTTCGTGTGTGTGTGTGTGTGTGTGTGTGTGTGTGTGTTTGAGTGCATGTCTTTGGCCCCCAAATCCTCCCACCTGATGCCGTTTTCCTGGAACTTTTGCTGGGAAGTAGAGGTCGGGGATAGAGAGAGAAAAAGAAAGAGGCAGATCACTTTGGTAGATTAGAAATGTCTATAGGACTGAGAGGTGAACAAAAAAACACCTGCTATTCTATAAAACTTGATTCAAAGGATTTGTATAGTTTTTTTTCATGATGGATCTACAATATCCATTACCTTCTATAGAAAGAATCAGAGATTTTCCCTCATTTACAATTCCACATCCTAGTTTCATCTGATTAGGGGGTTACATTGATTTGGATCAGTCATTTCTTAGATTTAGATAAGCCCTCTAAAATTGCAGATTTCATCCACTCATGGCTTCCCATTACGTGTGAATCTTGTCCATGTCCTCCCATAAATCCTCCAATTCTCTCAACTTGCTGGAGATCCTTATCTTCATTTCTTGATACTGACACATGGAACTTGGGGACTTGTCCATCTGTTATCCCTTGTTTTTACTACATAACCAGTTCACTTCTTTTCTTGTTAAGCATCATCATACAAGTGATTTCCTTTCTGCTACTGCTCCTGTGCAATTCTTCATGATAGTATGTAAGCAGTCTGGTAGCCTAATCACACCCACAATGTACCCTCTTGATCTCCCTTTGTGTGTGTGAGCTTCAATTTTTATTCTTGGAGCAGTATCAGAACCTTTAGTAAGAAAATGGATAGTCAGTTCTTACTTTAGGGTAGAAATGAGACTGGTACATATTGCTTTTTGTTGAAGGTACAGTTTTAAACAATGAAATTATTTTGTTTAAAATAGGCTTACTTGTTTAGTTAAACAGTTATTAGAACATTATAAGTTGAGGAATTATCGAAGAATATTTTATTCTTTATGAAACCTGTTTCTCAGAATTCAGTGAATTGATTGTCATTTTTTACATGCCAGACATTCAGGCCATTATATGCCAGACACAAAAACATGATTTAATTCAATAAGCCTAGTTCTAATTATTTAGCTGAGCTAACAGTTCTATGCGAATAATCTAATCACTTCATGTCTGAATACAGCATATGGGATTTATCTATTAGAAACTTATTACATAGAGTTTGTGTTCCTCCTCTAAACACAAGTCTACAGTTGTGGAATTAGCAGAAACTTCCTGTGAGTTTTGTCTGTTGTAGTGTGAACGTATAATACTCTCTATTGTTGCTTTGTCACAGACCTTGAAAACACTGCTGAGCAGAACAGGAATGGGAAATGGTTTAGATAAGCAAAGTTACTTCCCTCCAGTACCACTCTAAAATGTCACATATATTTTGTAGTCAAATTCAAATAGAACCTTCTTTGAATTTCCCAAATATTTACCTAGGCACTTTAGTATCAACCCTAACTATGTGTATACTCTGGACAAGTCACTTAAACTCTGTGGGCCTCTCTTGCCTAATATTATAAAACAAACAAAAAAGGGGGAGGGAATTTGAAACAGACAGCTTCTAAGCAGCAGTTAGGTAGAATGGTGGATGGAATAATAGGCCTGGAGTCAGGGAGACCCAAGTTCAAATCCAACTTTGGATAATTACTAGCTGTGTGACCCTGAGTACTTCACCTGTTTGCCTCAGTTTCCTTACCTGTAAAATGAGCTGGAGATGGAAAGGACAAACTACTCCAGTATCTCGCCAAGAAAATCTCAAAATGGGAAAGGAGTCACAGAGAATTGGATGTGACTGAAAAACAACTAAAATAACCACCAGGATCGGATCATTGCAATGTCTATAGATGGAGAACAAGCAGCAAAGTATCATTTCGTCCTCAGGTGTGAAAGGAAGATGGGTTTGGAGCTTGTAATAAGTGGGGGAAGCTACCATTGTCAGATGAGAAGGAAAAACAATTCTGAAGGGTCTTTGTTGTTGGGGTTTCTTTTATTGAGTTGTGCTGTAGAGGTTGGTAGATGGGCTCCTATGTGCCTTATTAGGCTTCAAAGGATGTAGAGAAGACAGAATTGGGGAATAGCATCCATTTATTCCTTTAGAGATTAGAAATACATCACTTGTTATTCAACATTCTCAAGAGTTTCCAGACAGAGAGAAACCTAAGCAACAGAGAGAGATAGTTGGGCGAGTGGAGGAGGTGCTGGGGCTGGAGTTGGGAAGACTTAAGTTCAAATCTATTCTTAGGTGCTTACTAGCTTAGCAACCCTGAGAAAATCACTCTGCCTTTGTCTCCTCAACTATAAAATGGATAATAATCATGTCTACCCACCCCACGCCTACTCCCAAGTTTGTTGTGAGGATCAAATGAAATATTTATAAAGTGTTTAGCACAATGCCAGGCACATAGTAGGTGCTCAATATTTTTTTCCCTTTAACTAAAGATTTTAGAGTTGAAGTTTCAAATTGTTTTTTTCTTTGCTTTGTGACCCTGAGATTCATAAAGAGGTTGCCAAAATAAAAGTACAAGTTTAAATTATACTTTTAAATTTAACATGCAAACTATGATAATTTTGTGAACAAAGAGAGTTATAGATATTGTCCAGCAGAGGACACTGCAGAGCGAAGTTTGGATGAATTTGTTCTCTCCATTCCCTTTGGAAGAAGTGTATGGAATTGACCACACTTCTGTCCACCCAGTAGGACTTGCTCAAATTGGGGCTTTCTCTTAATTTTTTGTTTTAAAATTTTTATTTAGTACTTTATTTTTCCCAGTTACATGTAAAAACATTTTTAACACTCATTTTTAAAACTTTGAGTTTCAAATTTTGTCCCTTCCTCCCTCCCCACCCCATTCCCCATTGAGAAGACAAGTAATTCAATATAGGTTATACATGTGTAGTCATGCAGAACATTTCCATAATAGTCTTGTTGTGAAAGAAAATAGAGGCCAAAATAAACCTTAAGAAAAATAAAGTTAAAAACATATATGCTTCAATCTCTTTTCAGACACCATCACATTATTCCTTTCCCTCAGGATAGATAGCATTTGGAATCATAAGTTCTTTAGAGTTGTCTTGGATCACTGTATTGCTGAGAACAGATGAACTATTCACAGCTAATTATGTTACAATATTGCTGTTTACTTTGCATGCAATTCATTTTACTTTGGATAAGTTCATCCAAGTCTGTCCAGGTTTTTCTGAGAGCATCCTGCTCATTATTTCTTATAGTACAATAGTATTGCATAACAATCACAACAACATTTTTTCAGTCATTCTCCAGTTGATGGACATCCCCTCAATTTCCAATTCTTTGCCATCAGCAAAGACTGCTATCAATGTTTTGTACATACAGATGTTTTTTCCTTTTTGAAAGGGTACGCATGGTTTTATAGCCCTTTGGACATAATTTGTGACTTTCTCTTGAAGTTTCTACACCTCTCCTTCCCCAGCCTTCTCTCTTTGTCCCTGTTTCTCTCTGTCTCTGTCTCTATGTTTGTGTCTGCATCTTTCTCTCTCACTCTCTTTCTCTTTCTCTCTCTCACCTCAGGAGGTGGACTAAAGTCCAAAGGCCACTAGTGAAATGCAACCTGTCTGAAAAGAGAGGTTACATTACCTTGTGAAGTTTTAATCTAAAGCAAAACTTCAAGTTCCATATGACCTTCTTGCCAAACTAAAAAATACAGACCGGAAATAAAATATATTAAATGTTCTAAGCTTCCAGGCAATTTGTTAATTGACAAGCGTGGAGGATGATCTCCTAGTCATTTGAATTTATTATAATCAATTAACCACAATTGGGTTTGAGAGTGAAGGTAAGGCTTTATCATACTCTCTATAGCAAAAACACAAACTCAGAATGCAATGAAAAATATCTCATCTCTATCTAGTAAAAATTGTTTGTAAATGTAAATAATCAGTAAGCCAAATGTAAAAATACCAAAGAAACATTTAGGAATGAAAACCACCACCTATTTTCAGAGCAATAAAATAAAGGAGAAGCAGAAAGTGGGGTAGATTCACTCTTGTTCCAGTATTTTTGTTTTTGTTTTCCCAAGGAGATATTATTCAATCAATCTTCGCCAGATTCTCTTCTTAATCTGAGCTTCAAGTCAGAAAAATGGAAGGGTTCTATCTGCTATGAGAATTAGGGTCAGTGTCTCCCATCGTTGCTGCTTTGATTACTGTCTATGCCAAACTAATTCTCTCCATCTTTCATTTCTATTCTTCCCCAAAGTCGTTCTGCAGAGAAAGTTTAGAAGCTGTTATGGAAGACTCTGCCCTTCATTTCTGGCACTCTAATAGTTGTTTGTTTTTTGGTTTTTTTTTCTCTTCCAGAGTTGGAAACAAATATAATATCCAATGTCTTATCCAACTTAGACCCCCATATGAGACATAATCTTGTCAGAAGAACCATTAAGTTCTTAAACACATTTTTGGGTTCCCAAACTAGCAAAATGCTTTTAGCTCTGAGGGATACCAAAAAAGCTTCTCAAGTTTTTAGTGTTCTCAAAGATTTTTATTTATTTCCATTCCCAAATATAAGATGCTCATTTTTCTTGTATGGCTTCAAAATTTCCAGCAATGAGAGGGATCCTGACACAGAAGAAAAAAATACTGTAATTTGAGTCAAAGACCTGAGTTTAGATTCCTGCTTTGTAAGTACCTATATAACCTTAGGCTAGTAACAACCTCTCTGAGCCTATGGTGCTATGTGAGCCTGGATATCACTAGTGGATTAATATAGATACATAGATATATTATATAAAGATAGAGATAGAGACATAGATATAGATAGTTATAGATATATATACACATATATGTAGCGGATTACTATATATATACATACATATAGTAATATACACACACACATATAAACATATATATTGGGAGAGAGACAGAGACAGAGACAGATAGAGAGGTTTCTTTGAGGAGTTTCATATCCCTAGTCCCCAGCTTACTGCTGGGTAAATAGTGGGTGCATAAAAATTATTTGGTGAATGAAAGAATGACTAAAACAATGAAATCACTGGCTTACATGTATGCAGGACTTTGTAATTATATATCTCTTATGTGCCCAGCATTGTGCTAAGTAATGGGTGTTTGGGAAGAAACAAGGTGAATCCATTTCCTACCATTGAAAAATTTATAATCCCATGGATATGAATCTTGAGACACAAGTATCTGGATGTTAGGCCTTCTGTTAGAGAAGAGAAATTGCCTAACTTCCTTCATTCTTCATTCTTTTGAGTCTTCCATGCTTCCAGGAACAGTTCATAGGAGTTAGAGATGTGTGTTATGAACCCAACAAATGAGGAGAGCAATAGGACAAGGCAGGTGTTTTCCACAGTCTAACAAAGAAGGGTGCAATGAGTCAGTAGTCGTTTGGGATCAACTGCTAATGCTTTCTTGCATTTTTTTTAAGCTCCTTTTCCATATGCTCAGATTTCATTTTTGGTTCACACATTTTACTTTTTAAGGAGCTGTTCTCTTCATTGTAATGCTTTTTCTGATTTTACAATTTTGTTTTTATAAGAGGTGTTGATTTTATCTTCTACCTCTCTAAGCCAGATTTCAAAGTTCTTTTTGAGCTCATCTAGGAATGCATTCTGTGCCTGAGACTAAGTCATAGTCCCTGTTAAGGTTTCAGCTGCGGGTGTGGAGTCAATACTCTCTCCTTCTGAGTTTGAGTCCTCCCTCTCACCTTAATAGGATTCCAAAGTCTTTGCCTTTGTCTTTGTAGCCTGCTTTCTTCCCATTTTGAGGCAGGACCTTATCCACACCCTTCCTCCCAGGTTCCTAAGCTTTTACTGCTTAAAATTTTCCTATGGGACAATAATTACTAATTTTGGGGGGTCAGAGTAGGGGATTGGAGCAGCTGGGCACAAGATGGCACTTTGCCATCTTGGTCCCTGGAAGTTCAGATAGGTTTTAAATTTCCAAGCTGTCAATGGGTTGTCCTGGGAGTAGTTGCTGCCCTTGCCTGGGACCCTGACTTTGTCTCTTACCCAGCTCTGTCCAATCCCTGCCCTGTGGTGATAGGCCTGGGAATGGTCCTTGTGGTTGGTGGATCAGCCGGTCTTCAGGGGCCTCTCAGTGCTGGCCACCTGGCTGGTGGTGCCTGTTGCTTTCTCCCATTAGAAAGGATAATGAACATTTAGTATAAAGATAGTCATTGCTTTTGAGAGTAAATCATGTGGAAATGCATAAATTGAAAAATAAACAATTTTTTTCCCAGCAGCTAATGATTGAATTGAAGAGTTTAAGTCTGACACTGTCATATGGTCAAGCTCTGTTTCAAAAGAACAAATTCAGTATTGCCAGAATAATTGTGTGTATGTGTGTGTTCCTGAATGTATCCTTTACCATAGTAATACTTGAGAATCTTTGTGATGTTAGAGTTACCTTGAATTCTCAAAGGCTTTTCCAATGGACAGTCCTAGAAATCAGTCAACATTTATTAGGTGTCTACTGTTTATTAAGTCCGATTATAGGCACCAGGAATGCAAAGGTAATAAGACAAATTATGAACAGAGAAGAGCGATACTGTTATCTGAATGTACTCTGCTTATAATAACTGTGAATTGAATTGAATTTATTGCATCTGCATCCACCAAATCCCTGATTCTACTGCCATGGGAATTATTGTGGGAGGAAAGTTTTGAACTTTAAGAAAATCTATATCTGCTGAAGGAGATTAAATCAAAGAAGCTATAAAAGTCAACAACAGCTCAAGCCAATGGTCACACATTAAGTACCTCCAGGCACAGTGCTAAGTATGGTATAGAAGCCCCTACTCTCTTGGAGCTCCTAGTCTAATTGAGGAGACAACACGCAAAAAGATATGTAAAAACATGCTATATACACAATGGGAGATTTAAAAAGAAAAAAGCAGTGAACAGTAGCCCACCACAGGTGTAAAAATTCATCTCAGGGGTAATGATTATATCCCAAATATCTCAAGTTCTAAATTTCACTCCCAGAAATTAATTTGCCTTTGTTTATATTGCTTTGAATTCTACTAATTCAATTATTCATTTGGGCATAAGATTAATCTTTTTAAGTGCAAATAACTGTGACTCTGTTACTGAGTTATCTGTCTTTTAAGCATTAACTGTATAATTTATTGTAGTGGTGGTGGGTGTTTTGTTAAATAGTCGTTTAATTTCATCAGTGTAGGGAACTTTCAGTGAGAAACTGTCTCCATCAGAGAAGATCAGTATTTATTTTGTAACTTATAATTTTAGAGAGTTACCTGGGGCACAATGATTTCCAGAGTCACAAAGCTTGTATATGTCACAGGTAACACTTGAACTCAGGGCTTCTTGACTGAGGTCACCTGGTCTCTTGATTTTGTTGACAAGGCTTTGAATTAAATCAAGTAAAAAATTCTTTGGGCTTTAACACAAGTATTTCTCAGGGGTTAGTAGGCTGTCAGTCTCTTAACCTGCCAGTAACATAATTCCCATATGTGACTAGTCACACTTTAGTCTAAATTGGTTTGTTCAGAATTCTTTTCTTCTAACGTCTAACAGAGACCTATTAGCAAATTAGGGTTTTTTTTTTTCATGAGGGAGGGAATGTAGGTAATTTTGAAACACTGATCATCTTGTGGGATAGTGAGTATGGTTGATAGATCACAGCAGAGAGACTAGAGCATGAGGGCATTAGGCTTAGGGATAAGAACAATTAGGGAAGGGTGAAGATTGCAGAAGCAGAGGCGGAAGTGTGCTCAAGACAAACTTCATTTATTTCAAAATCTTGCAAAGGATTAAACCTATTATCAGGAAAGAGAAAGGAAATTAGTTTTCTTTTTCTCCTTTTACTTCTCTGTCCTTCCTATATCTGACCCCAAGACCCCAAACTCAGTCTGGTAACATTATAATTCTGTTAAAGTGCGTGTAGTTAGACTTTTGATTCCCTAGCAGGAAGTGAGCAGTTGCCAAGGAGAGGATCAAGAAGTTGGCGGAGAGTGAAATGATTTGAAGTTGGATATGGAAATCGATACATCAAGCTTTCAGATACTGACAAATACATCTTCTTTCATGAATGAAAATGTTATAACTGCAACAGAAAATGGCCTGAAGGGAGGTAAGTCGCATTTACTTCTTCTGAAAACTAGGCAACTCTGAGGGAATGTAAATCAAATCCATGACTCTCTTATTCCATGCAGATCTTCCTTGGACAAAGGCTGTTAGCCACATTTTTTCTTCCCAAGTCTTTTCACCTTCCAGTTACCTCCAGTGTTTCAGATCAAAAACCATTAGTGTTTGCCATACTGTGCTACTCTTATATTGGGGGCCACTTGGGTAGCAGCCACAAGTGTGAACAAAGATGTGATAAAGAATTAACCAGGTGGGTAGTTCATTGGAAAGAACTGTGATTTAAAGATGATTTGAACAAGATTTTTAAGGATCCAAAAGATAAAGATTCAAGCATTCTTATCTTAATCACATCCTGGAATTATATTAATAATAGAATAGTCTGCCATAACCGGGAAGTAGCTTGGATAAGACAAGGCTTGTTATCAAGGACCCAGGAAGTCATGGGGAAGGTCAGTTGTCTCTTATCAAAATGTATCTTACAGCACAAAGGATGCTCCCTGAGAGCAGGCCACAATCTCAAAGACATCTGCGTAGAAACCGATCCCCAAGAATTAGGTATTTTTGACTTACAATAGTCTTTAATCTGTTATAACTGGGAAGTAGCATAATATAAGGAACATGTCTTTTTTGATGCCTGAAGCTTGGGACCAAAGATTTTGATGTCAGGATATCAGATGGAAGTCCTTTAAGTGTGCCCCTGAGGTTCTTTTTGGGGGAGCTAGCCTTTGCAAGCCGTGTCACCTTGAAAGGAATTAGGATACATTATTAAGGTCTCTATCTGAGTCCTGGATCAGACCTTTTTGGCTCCCCACATTTCCCCCTTTCTTAAGGAGGAGCTTAAAGGCATGTACTTCAGTGCCTAAAGTTTTAATATTTCAGATCATAATTTGAAAAACGCAGGGTCCAAGTACACAACAGGCTATTACCATTATTAGTATGGGGAGCAAATGCATAGTAAGGGCTGCTATATTCTGAAGTGGAGAGATTTTTTTCAGGTATCAATAATTGTTCTTGCAATTCCTTCTGAGTCAATACCAGGAATCTCACTATGTCCAAAATGCTCAATGATCTGATAGAAAACTCTTATTTCCATGGTTATATTAGAATCATACCATGCTCCCAATAAGTGGGCTCTGTTCCTGTCCCATGTGGTGTTGGGATGAGAAGAATTACATAAGGTAGGGGTGACACAAATATGTGTATATCTATAATCACATTGTAGAAATAGCTGAGCCTTAATCGTTTCCACCTCATCTCCAATGTACAGTAGAGACTGTTCTAATAAATCAGTTTTCATTTGGGTATCCTGATTGATTCTATTTTGTTCTCTAAGAGCTTCAGACATGTTTTTCACGAGTTCCTCTGCATACTGAGCAGTATGAATTATGGATCGTAAAGACACTGCTGATAATGTAGCTGTAGTAACTAAAGTCATTAAAGATACTAATCCCAAAATAAAGACCCCTAAAAAACACATTTTTCTTTTTAAGGCTTCACAGATTGGACTTAAACTGTGCTCTCCTGCTGATACATGCCAAGTATGAGATAAATTAGTGGGAAAACCAGCAAAGGATGGTTGTTCTACTACCATAACATAAGGGTGACTTTTGTAATACATTGTGCAAGGTTACAATTTTTACAAGTAACATTCCAGTAAGAATGAGGACCCCCAATACTTATAGTCTTACATTCTTACATTCATACACATATTTTTAACACTATCATTGAAAGGAGAAGTGGTCAGAAATGCTTGAGGCTACTTCAGGCTTGTGGCAATTACAGAGGGATGGT
>CM053593.1:291899703-291922374 GCA_028646575.1 Pseudocheirus occidentalis
CAATATCATGTTTTGCTTCAGTCTCCATTTAAACTCTGGTCTTTCTAGATCTTTCTCTGAGTGTAGGTATCTCCTTCCTTTCTGAGATTTGTAGAGCTGTCTTTTAACTGTATGTTGCTGAGAAGAGTCCAGTTTATCCAGGTTGGTCATCACACATACGATGTATCTGTGACTGTGTATAAATTTTTCCTGGTTCTGCTCTTCTCACTTAGCATCAATTCATATAAGCCTCTCCAGGTAAATATGAAGTCCATCTCCTTCCCATTTCTTATAGCACAATAGTATTCCATTACATTCATATACCATAACTTGTTCAGCCATTCCCCAGTTGATGGGCATCCCTAAGTTTCCAGTTTTTTGCCACCACAAAGAGAGCTGCAATAAATATTTTTGTATATATGGGTCCTTTTCCCACTTCTGTGATCTCTTTGGGATACCAATCCCAGAGGTGGTATTACTGGGTCAAAAGGTATGCAATTATTTATACCCTTTGGGCATCGTTCTAGATTGCCCTCCAGAATGGTTGTATGAGTTCACAGCTCCACCAGCAATGCATTAGAGTTCCTATTCTTCTACATCCTCTCCAGCACTTGTCGTTTTCCTGTTTCTCCAAATACTTTTAAATAATGATTCTAAACAAATTCTAGAGTGATAAAACTCACAAAAAGATGGAATAAAACGATTTTCCAGCCCAAGAAAACTTAGAAGGTCAGCAGGAAAGGTCTGTTGCAGCAGGGTAAGAAAGCACAGTTCAGTGCAGGCCATACCTGTGCAGACCTGGCCCCAGTAAACCAGGAGAAGGCTTTGGAACCCACTGAATCAGCAGCAGCTGCAGCTGCTTTCCAGAGCTCCCAGGCCACAGATGATAAAGGGATCAAACAACTGATCAGAAGGAGATTACAGGGATCTCTTTGCTAGCACTGAAGCAGGACTATTGCTTTGTCCATACTCAGATAAGACTTCCTCCCAGGGTGAGGAGTAACATGAGCACACTGAAGCTTGTAGCCACAATAGAATGGGGGATCATTCCATGGCAGAAAACAGTGCTTGTGGTCATTCACAGACTGGGGTACAGGCCATGAGAGTAGCAAACACCTCTTCTTACATCATACCACTTTGGAAGAACTGAAAACTTACAGGTCCCTAGGAGTATCTCTGAAAACAGCTGCATAAAACCCCTGAAACTTGGGACACTGCACTCTACACCTTGGAAGCAGAACCCTACTTTAACAAAGAGTTAAAAGTCAAGTAATTGATTGGAAAGATCAAAACCTACACTAACAAGAAGATAACAAAATCAAAGCTCTTACATCCAAAGCATCCAGGAAAAATATAATTTAATCTTAGGTCATGGATACGCTCAAAAAGGATTAAGTAAGAGAGGTTGAGGAAAAATCAAGAAGAGAAATGAAAATGATGCAAGAAAATCATGAAAAATGTGTCAACAACTTAGTAAAGAAGACACAAAAAATACTGAGGAAAATTAGGACCTTAAAAAGCAGAGCAGGTCAAATGGTAAGAGAGTCACAAAAAGCCAATGTGGAGAAGGATGCCTTGAGAAGGAGCATTGGCCAAATGGAAAAAAAAAAGGCACAAAAATTCACTAAAGATGAAAAGTCCCTAAAAAGCAGAATTGCTATAATAGTAAGAAAAGTGGTATTTTGCTTCTTTTTCCAGCAATTGTAATGGCAAGCAAAGTGGTACTTAAGCTCCTGTTTCAGCTATTCAAGTGCCTTTGAGCCCTGCTTGTGATTATATCAAGTCTTTCTTGGAAACAGTATATGTTGCTTTGCTCTTACTAGGCCTAAGGGAGTTTGGAGACCTTCCCTGCCCTTAATAAGCCTAATGTCACATGGAACTTGAGTTGGGAGGAACCTGCTGAAAAAGCAGAATAGGAAGGATGCAACAAGAAGGGTGGAACAGGGAGGAGCAGAGCACATAAAAGCTCAAGTACAAGCAGAGACCAAGCAGAACTGAGATGGAGAATATTTGTGTTTTTGGCATTCTGTAGCACTCTCTCTACTGTTCTGTCAGACAAAAGCCTTGTCTATTGTTTTTAGACAGAAGTTCCCAAAGAGGGCTTTACTTCAGATCCAGAAGCCCTGGAAGAGGACTTTACTGCTGTTTACGGAAGTCTTGAGAGATAATTTTACTACTGTTTACTGAAGTCCTGGGACTTTACTGCTGATTTGTGTTTGATTTCTCAGACAGAAGCTTTTCCTGTTGGTTTGTGTTACTTTGTCAGACAGAAAGTGAATTGAGATGACAATGCTGGCCATGTGTGTGAATATTCTTTTTTTAACTTTGCTAAGTTTAAAGTGTATAAACATTGTTGTGGCTCTATTAAGCTTTGTTTTTCCAGAAAGAAAAACTGCAAAAGGCTTGGAGGGGACTAGTCACCATGACCTGAGATCAGTGAACTGCCTACCTGTGAATCCAGGCAACAGTGGGGTAAATCCAGGCAAGAGCTGGGAGACTGGAAGAGAAGCCATGGAGTTTGGAAGTCAGGCTCTAGTTTAAATGAAAGGACTTTTACTTGAGTACTCAGTGCTGACTGATGAGATTGTAACTCACTTGTGGCCACAGGGTGGATGATCTTTGTAATTTCCACTGCCCCTTAAGAGTGTACGTAGTAGTGACTGATGATATTGTAACTTACTTGTGACCTAGGGGTGGATGGCCTTTGTGCTATCCACACCCCCTTAAGGATGACTGACTTAATGATGATTACTCCTTAAAGATAGCTAGCTTAAGGATGATTGAAAGCCAGCCTCTATTTAAGGATGAAAGGAAACTTCACTTGGGTACTAAATACTGATTGATGAGATTGTGGCTTACTGAATGATATGTTTTGTTTAAGACAATGTGGCCAACTTAGTAATAAATTGTTATGTTATATTGTTGTGAATGTTTTCCTTTAGTTTACTGCTGAATAGAGAGTTCAATATACTATGTGATCAGAATCTTAAAGTTATTTACATCAGCAGTCCTCAGGAGAGCTGCTCATGATTGGCTTTACAATTGCATAATGGAAAAGGAGATACAAAAAGTTAACTGAAGAAAATAATTCCTTAAAAATTATAACTGAGTAAATAGAATTTAATGACTTTATGAGAAATCAAGAAACAATAAAACAAAATCAAAAGAATGAAAAAAAGAAGACAATGTGAAATATCTCATTGGAACACAAATGACCTGGAAAACAAATTCAGGAGAGATAATTAAAAAATTTTTGGACTATCTGAAAGCCATGATCAAAAACAAAACAAGACAAAAAACCACAGACATCATCTTTCAAGACAGCATTGAGGAAAATTGCCCTGATATTCTAGAAGCAGGGGGTAAAATAGAAATTAAAAGAATCATTTGGTTATCTCCTGAAATAAATCCCAAAATGTAAGTTCTCAGGCCAAATTCCAGAGTTCCAAAGTTAAGGAGAAAATATTGCAAGCACTCAGAAAGAAGCAATTCAAATACCACAGAGCCACAGTCAGAATAACACAAGATTCAGCAGCTTCTACATTAAAGGACTGGAGGATTTAGAATATAAAATTCTTGAGGGAAAGAGCTAGGATTACAACCAAGAATCGCCTACCCAGAAAAACCGAGCATAGTCCTTCAGGGGGGAAAATGGACATTGAATGAAATAGCAGACATACAAGTATTCTTGATGAAAAGACCAGAGTTGAATAGAAAATATGACTTTCAAATACAAGACTCAAGAGAAGCATAAAAAAAGGTAAATAGGAAAGAGAAACCATAAAAGAGTTAATAAAGTTAAGCTGTTACATTACTGCATGGTTAGATAAGATTTGTAACTCATGAGAACTTTCTCATTATTAGGAAGTTAGGAGTATATATAGACAGACTGGACAGGTGTGAGTTGAATATGAAGGGATGGTATCTAAGAATAAAATGAAGGTGTGAGAGATCAATATACTTGAAAAAAAGGAAAGGGAGATGTAGAATGGGGTAAATTATCTCCCATAAAAGAGGCAAGAAAAAGCTTTTGCAGTGGAGGGGAAGAAGGGGGAAGTAAAGGGGAGTAAATGAACCTTACTCTCATCAGAATTGGCTCAAAGATAGAATAACATACACACTCAGTTGGGTATAGAAATCTATCTTACCCTACAGGAAAGGAGGAGGGGAAGGGGAGAAAAAAGGGGGAGGGTTGATAAAAGGGAGGGCAAATTAGGGGAGGAGGTAGTCAGAAACAAAACACTTTTGAAGAGTGCAAGATGAAAGGAAAGAGAGAACGGAATAAACAGGAAGGAAAATATGATGGAGGGAAATAGAGTCAGCAATAGTAACTGTGAAAAAAAATTGAAGCAAGTTTCTCTGATAAAGGCCTCATTTCTCAAACATGTTGAAAATTGAGTCAAATTTTTAATAATAACTGCCATTTGCTAATTGACAAATAATCAAAGATATGAACAGTTGGGGCAGCTGGGTGGTGCAGTGAATAGAGTGCTGGCCCTGAAATCAGGAGAAACCAAGTTCAAATCCGGCCTCAGACATTTGACACTTACTAGCTGTGTGACCTTGGGCAAGTCAACTAGCCCCAATTGCCCTGCCTTCCTGCCTCCAAAAAAGCAAAGGGAAAAAAAAGGAGATGAACAGTTTTCAGATGAAGTAATAAAAGCTGTCTATAGTTATATTTTAAAAAATGCTCTGTTAATTGGAGAAAGGTGAATTAAAATAATTCTGAGATACCTATACCTGTTAGATTGGCTAAGAGGACAGAAAAGGAAAATAACAAA
The DNA here is from genome assembly GCA_028646575.1 of Pseudocheirus occidentalis. NCBI lineage: Eukaryota > Metazoa > Chordata > Mammalia > Diprotodontia > Pseudocheiridae > Pseudocheirus > Pseudocheirus occidentalis. The sequence continues at coordinate 291,904,464 of CM053593.1, forward strand.
TGGTGAATGTGTTGTGAGAAAAATGAGACATTAATGCACGGTTGGTGGAGTTGTGAACTGATTCACTCATTCTGTAGAGTAATTTGGAATGATGCCCAAAGGGCTATAAAACCACACATACCCTTTGAGCTAGCAATACCACTACTAGGTTTATATACCAAAAGAGATTTTTCAAAATGGAAGGAACCTATATGCACAAAAAATATTGATCACAGCTCTTTTCTGATGACAAAACAATTGGAAATTGAGAGGATGCCCATCATTTGGGGAATGGCTGAACAAATTGTGGTATATCATTGTTATGGAATATTATTGCACTATAATAAATGATGAGCAAGATGCTCTCAGAAAAATCTAGAAAGAGTTTCATGAGCTGATGCAAAAAGAAATGAACTGTCTACAAAGAGCAATATTGTAAGATGATCATCTGTGAAAGACTTTGCTATTCTCAGCAATACAATGATCCAAGAGAACTCTGAAGGATTTATAATGAAAAATATTATCCATCCCCAGAGAAAGAACTGATGGTATCCAAATACAGATTGAAACATACTTTTTAAATGTTCTTAATTTTTCTTGAGGTGGTTTTTTTTTTTGGTCTATGTTTTCTTTCACAACATGACTATTATGGAAATATTTTGCATGCTGACATATGTATAAGCTACATCTAACTGCTTACTTCTCAATTGTTTGTGGGGGGGGGAGGATAAGGGAGACAATTTGGAAGTTGAATTTTTAAAAGCAAATGCTAAAAATTGGCTTTTTTTTTAACCTGCAATTGGAGGGAAATGAAATACTGAATAAATTTAAACAAAAAAATTGAAAAAAGAAAGGAAAAGAATGAAGTAGGAGTCAAGAAACCTATGTCCTAGTCTCTGGTCACAACTTAGCAGAGCGACACTGGGTGAGTTATTCAACCTCTCTGGTTTTCATTTCACTCATTCATAATAGGAGACTTTTAGATTATATCATTGCTAAGATCCTTCCAGTTGTAAAATTCATTGACTGCCCCACAGCATCAAGGTCAGTGACTTCAAAGTCTTTCCTTTTGGTCATAGAAAATAAACTCTCTGAAGTAGAAAGTCATTAGCCTCATTATTAATTGAGGAAGCTAAACAGGCAAAAGAAAGCAGATGTAGGATTGGGGATGTGGTTTGGTGCAAAGAGTCAAACTGAAAAGACCTATATCATGAGATGTGGCATTTTAAAAGTTTGAGAAACATAATTTTTGGTTATTTAATCATTTATTAATAAAACTAGTGTGTTTATTAATAAAAAGTGGTCAATGACACTCTTGTCAAAGACCCCTTGTGGTAGTAGGCTCACAGTTCATATGTTTGAAGAATGGGTTCCTGAGGGTGCCAATAAACTCTGATTGGTTAACAATTAATGAACAAATGAATATTATAATGAGAGGGGGGCTCATTATAACAAGGGTCTTGAGGGTACATGAATGGAACACTCAAGTCTTGGTCAAAGACACTTATCAATATGCATATCAAAGAGGGAACCCGTGTCTATTTCAGACCTGTAACCAAACACAATGACCAGGAATTCACCCATCGGGCTAAACTTAGAATGTCTTTTACTGTCTGATGAGATCTTATCCCAGGGAAGTCTTTGCCCAAGATTTCCCACATTAGTTGATTTGTGGATGAAGGAATAGAAAAGGGGAAAAATCTCAACCCTGATTCAATAATTAGTTATTAATACATGAGAGAAATAATCATTTCTCTCAGAGGAAATAGGATTTGCATAAATGACATTTTTCTCAGAGCTCCCTCGCTTTTCACTATATGTTTTCCACACGTTATTGAATGTGAAATCCCCTTCTGACACTCTCTTTAGGTCTATATTACTTGCCTGTGTAGAGAATGGAAATGAACAGAACTCAGCAAAACTAGAGACCCAAACAACCTTCTGTCATAACAGAAATTATTAGATTGGGTTTTCCTTGCTTTTTCCAATGCCCACGTGGGAGAATATTTACAATGATGAAATGCTTAACGTCATCAGCTGCCTCTTTAGTGAACTGGGGTTTTCCAACTTCCTGAAATCCCTATTCTCTCTGAAATGAAATAAAATGTCAACCTCTGTTTACACTGTCTATATGAAAATAATTTATTAGTTTGGCTATGAATAGCACTTTGAGAAAACAAAAAGGTCATCACAGTACAATTCATGGAAACATTTTTCTGGTTAGTATTGATCTTCAAGCTGTGAGGTAAGCAAGCTTTGTCTGAGATAGTGGTGTCCTTTAGATAATGGAACTGAGTGAATTTGCTGCAGACAGATGCTTGTGTTCCGGTCGGGGCCATGAGTGTCTTGCCACTGTCAGGTGTGGAAACAGCTTGTGAAAATGGATAGAGACAGAAGTATCTTGTTTGATGAACAGCAAGAAAGCCAACATCATTATTATAAATTATAGAGTGGGGCATGTGGAGGGTCAAATAAAAGACAAAGCTGTGAAGGGTTAGTAAAGCATAAAAAAAGAAAAAAAACTAAGCCACAAAGGATTTTGAAAGCCAAACAAAGGATTTTATATTTAATCCTGGAGGTATTAGGAAGTTACCAAAGTTAGAGTGGGGCAGGGGGAGTAAATGGAGTGACATGGCTCATTAGGAAAATAACTTTGCTAACTGCTACTCTCTGAGTAGAAGAAAGAGGTTTTTTAAATGACATATCTTAAATTTAATAATTTATTGTAAATTTGCAGGGGAGTTTCCTGCATTGAAATTTTGATGATGCAATATCATATCATGTAACAGTATAGTATCATATTATAAACCAGTCATCACACACACATATTCCTCCTGTTGCACGCTGGACTTCCCAACAATGCATGACATGCCTGCCTGCCAATATTTGCTTGTTAAGACCTGTTGGTAGACCTCATGACTGAGTGGTTGTAACATGTGCTTTGTGTGTTTGTTTGGAAAACAATGTAGTCACTACAACTTTAACTGTTATACAACAGATGAAACACGTATAACTTATTTTTCAAAATTTTATCTTCTCTTCTTTCCTTATGCTTCCCCTGCTCCCTTGCTTTATTCAAAGTCCCTCAATTGCACTCAAGGCTACCACTGGTTTCGCTGGATTGTTTCAGCATCCCACAGAGGACACTATTGCTCACTTTGGGAACCTCTATATTTTATCATAGAGGCAATAGGGAGCCAATGAAGCTCCTTGAGCAAGGGGACTAAATGATCATAGTTGCACTTTAGGGGATGATGTCTGAATTTAAGCACATTGCAAATTTTAAAGTGTTATAAAAATGTCCGCTATCATCATCATCATCACTATTTTTGTTATTACTCCAGGTTTTGAAAGGATAAAAGAAATGCATGTAATTGAAAAGGTTTATTTCCATCTTTAGAATATAGTATGTGCCAAGCAGCATTATCTTGCTGCCTACAACCCAGGGCTCCAATGAGAACCAAGCACAGTCAGTCAACAGCAATTATTGATCTCACTGTTTACAGAGTGTTGTACAAACCTCTTTGGGAGAGAGGAAAAAGGCAGAGGAGAACATAACAATTATTATATTAAAAATTCACAGAGTGTTTTGCTGGAGACTGGCCAAGCAGCCTATTTTTTTTTTTTTAGCGCAAATTCACTGCTTAGGAACAACAAATAATATATATTTGTTATACGTTAAGACTGAGCTCCACTGCCACCTCTCTCAGTAAATGGTAGGTAATATGACTATTGAAGAGGCTATAAGAGGGTTCCATCCAGGATCTTTTTTATAACTAAATAAATCAGGAGGCCAATTTACATATTAGTAAATTGTTATGCAGTAGATAGAAATAGTCAAAGCAATTCAAATTACACAATAACAGCTCAGAAGGAGTGAAATACATTTGTGGCCCATACCAATATAATAGAAGCACTTCTGAAATTATACTGTCTCAGTTATTTACCAGAAGAAGGTCATAGAACACCTACTGTGTAGAGCTATGCTTAGGACTTTGTATTGCTTTTAGATGCTGTCTGTTTTCGTTTGATTGTTTTAAGGCTATGAAGACTGTTGAAAATAATCCTCCAGAACGGCCAGTCCTTTCTCTGGTACCTGCTACCTAAAGAACTAGAACCATTGTGGTGACATTTTGGAGAAAATTGTCACTTGTGTCAATAGAATGTCCATCTGGCATTTTCTCCTTCCCTCACAGACATCTTAACAAAGTTGTCTATACCCAGGTGATTAGGTGAAGCAGTAGACTGAGTGTCAGACCTGGATCCAGGACGATTCCTCTTCCAGAGCTCAAATCCAGACTCAGACACTTAACTCATTGTGTGACCCTGGGCAAGTCACTTAACCCTGCCTACCTCAGTTTCTCATCTATTAAATGAGCTGGAAAAGGAAATGGCAAAGCACTATAGTATATATATATATATATGTCAAGAAAATCTCAAATGTGGTCATGAAGAGTCAGACACAACTGAAAAACAACTGAACCACAACTATACCTGATACCTCAATTTCCTCACTACCCTGATTCCTTAACGACTTGCAATATGGCTTTCACCCCCATCATTCCACTGAAATTACCCTTTTAGAAGTGGCCAACGGCCTTGACTTTTCCTTACAGGGATATGGAGTCATGAAGCAGAGCTAACTGAAGTCATCATCATCATCATATCTACATAGCACTTTAAGCTTTACAGAGTACTTTACACCACTTTTGATCCTCGTAACAAACATATGAGCCAGGTGTCATACCACATGAGCAAGCATTTCTTAAGCATAGACACTGAAGATAAACAGAAAGGCAAAACCAATCTCTGTCTATTCTAGTGAGAGAAGAAAACTCAAGAGGGGCTGGGAGAAAGGAGGCAGGGCATGAGCCCAAGCAGAACATGATTGAGAAATAACTGGGAAACTGCCATGAGGTGGAAGCATAATGTTACATACAAAGGACACTTAGAAAGATTAAATGACTAATCCAAGGTCACACAATTAGAAATGAGCAAAACTGGGGTTTATGTCTAGGATGTCTGACTTCAAATTCAGCCTCATCATGTTTAGAGTCTTTTTTTTAAATGGCTTATGCATTTTGTTGCTTCAATACAATGATTCCTTCAGCAACATAATCTAAGTCATGTCTTTACATCAGTTCCAAAAAGCCAAACAGAAGCTGCAATGTAGCCTTTTCACAGTAATTTTCCAGTTTTAAGTCAGTTAAAGACTCAAATTCTGGATAAACCTTATTGTACAATTAATACTTATCTACATGATACACAGCATTCTCTCATTTTGAAAAAGAGGAAATCACATTGAAATCTGACAAAATATCTTTAGATTTAGCAAATCACAACAATGCACAATTGTTGTTCAATCCTTCTCAATCACATCCAATTCTTTGTGACACCATTTGAGATTTTCTTGGCACTACTACTGGGGTAGTTTTCTTTCTCCAGTTCATTTTACAGATGAAGTAACTGAGGCAAACAGGGTGAGTGACTGGCCCAGAATCACTCTGCTAGTAGGTATCTGAGGTCAGATTTAAACTCCCAAGGATGAGTCTTCCTGACTCCAGGCCTGGCCTTCTATCCATTGTGCCACTTAACTGCCCTTACAATGCACAGTATTATCTATATTTAATCCTTCAGCTTTGACTCTGCCCAAACTGTGTCACACTTTTCCACTGATACTTAATTTTTGGAATGACAAGGGAATATTTATGCTGGTTCTCTATTCTCTTTGTCATCCTCACTGATAATGTCTCCTAACCCATTAAGTGCTTTAAGCTTGCACTTCAAAGGCTTCCTTTCATGTCTTCTAAGCAGCCAACTTTTGCATGTTCCACTCTCTTACTAAAACAATTATTTTGCTATTTCATCATCAGGGCTAAATGACCTCATAGCATCAGGTAGGGAAATGCTGAGGATTCTGGTTTTGGGGGTGGAGCATCTCAGGGTAGGATAAGATTAGAGCATTATAATATCTACGTAGAAATCACTTTGAAGTGAACTGTTCCCTCATAGCTCATTCACTCATACCTAGCCTTTCCTAGGTGAATATGTGTGTATTTGAAAGTAGTAGTTTTTCTTCTTGTTGTAAAATGCTAAAATACGAGAATCTTTAAAGATTATCTAACCCAGGAGAAGGAAAAAGAAGGAAAACTATATACAGGATAGAAGAAGGAAAGTTTCCTTCAAAGAAGGAAACTTCTTTTACCACCTACAGAGTTAATTCAGTGTTGTTTTGAAATTACACAAATATACACATACATACATACATGCATTCATGTATCTTCTTCATGGTATCTTCAAATAGGAGAGGTTCTCCAAATACATTAGGAGACCCTTCCTGGGTAATCTTAAGCACAGTAATCAGCAGACACAAAGAATCCTGGGTTCAAAGAGAGAAAGAAACTGCCTATTGTCTCACAGATTGTTTATAGTTGAATACAAATTCAAGTTACTGACTACAAGCTATTTTGCTGTATACTACACAACTCCTCCTTTCACATTTCCTCATTATCTCTATAAAGGATGCTCCAAAACTTAGTTAAGTTTTATTCTACTAAACGCTTAAAATAACCGATTCCAGCTTACTCTTGCCGTTCCATAAATAAGACACTCCATAGAATTCAGCTCCTGGAATTCTCTCTGGCAATACCCTAAGCCTGGAATATTCTCCCTCCTCATTTCTGATTATTGATCTCTCTGGCTTCCTTCAAGTCCCAATTAAAGTCTCATCTTCTACAGGAAATCTTCCCCAACCTTTCTTAATTCTAATATCTTCCCTCTCTTAATTATTTCCCATTTATCCTGTATATAGCTTGCTTTGTAAATATTTGTTTGCACATTCCATTCCTCACAAGACTGAAAGCTTCAGGAAAGGAAGGACTAGTCTTCTGCCTCTTTTTGTATCCCTAGGGCTTAACACAGTGCCTGGCACATTGTAGGTATTTAATAAAGTTTATTTATTGATTAAGCTATCAAAATCAAGGCTTTGGGACACCTTGTATCTAGACATCTATATGTATATACTTTCGTCATTGCTGTCCAGATCTATGATTTCACTGCTCTCATCAATTTTTCAAGATAGAAATTTTGTACACTGATACAAATCCCATCTGTAACTTAGAATCTTGGGAATTTGCCTAAGACCTTGAAAAGTTAAAAGACTTATTTATGGCTACCCAATCAGTATATGGCAGAGGTAAAACTTGAGCCCAAGTCTTTCTGACTCCAAGGTCATTTCCTTTATGCATATATTTGTGTGTATATATGTATGTACATGTTACTTATACATCTGTAAATATGCACATCCCTATACATACACATAAAATATATTTCTATACTTTTAAAGAACTTAAAATAGTTTTCCTGACTCTTTATTCAGATTCTTTCTGAGAAAACAAATTAGCATTTGTGAAAACGTGAGTTGAAGATTTTACCAAGGAGAATATACTTCAGTGCTTTTTGAAACCAAGGATAGAAGAAACCATATATTAAAGGATTGCATGTGGAGTTGAAATAGCCAAACCAAGTCAAAGCATCAAACAATACTGCAGGAGTAGAAAAGTTCAAATATGGATCGAGTAAAATTGTGAAGAAGCAAGGAAACCAGCATAACAAGAAAACACCCATCACTATCCCCAAAGTTTTGGCTGCCTTTTTCTCCTTCATTTGGCTGCTTTGATTTTCAGGAATGTTGTTGACTGCACGAGCATGTTTTTTGGATACTGCAAAAATTTTGCCATAAATTCCTACCATCACAGAGCTTGGGGTGAAGAAGCCTGCTATAAACAAAGTGGTGCCCCATAGCTTATTGAACATCACTGGGCAAGAACTGGAACATGCAACCAGAACACCATAGCCTTCTATTCCATCAGCATATGCCTCAGAGAAAACCACCCCAAAAGCAAATGCTCCTGGTATTGACCAACAAAGAAACAACAACTTCTTTACTACTGAAATGGTTATTTTTGTAGAATAATGCAAAGGATAGCATATGGCATAAAACCTATCCATGGCTACAGAACAAAGATGGAAAATTGATGTTATGCTTAGCATCAAATCAAAGCTGTAATGGATCTTGCAGAAAAGGATTCCAAAATACCAGCAGTTTTCCACAGACCGGACCATGCTGTAGGGCATAATGCTGAATCCCAAGAGAAAGTCAGTGATTGCCATGGAAAGGATGAGAAAGTTGGTTGGAGAGTGAAGTTGTTTGAAATAGGAAATGGAAACGATCATAGCAAGGTTTCCAAAAATAGTGATGAAGATTGCCCCAGACATAAATAGATACATGGCAGTTCGAATACCTAATGGCCTGTCATTCTCTGGGCATGATCCATTTCCAAATTCCGAGCAGTCAAAGGCTACCTTCAGAAAAGCAAGAAGATAGAAGGCTCTGTCAGGCAACATTTCACATGTTTTATACTTTGCAAAAATGCTTATAGTAAATCAGAAATATGACAGACATTAACTTGGGCAGATCAAAGGTTCCAATTTTCAAGTTTTCTGAGGCTTTCTGTTGCCACTCATCTTAGATTTGTTTGCACTTTCATACAAATTCATTCTAATGACTACAAATGAACAGAATTGGTCTTTGAACATTTGAATCTTCAGTTTTAAGTTATTCACCTTCACAATGCATATGTCTTGAAATGGATATCAGTAATTAAAAAAATTCGTGGCTTCTAAATGTGTATCCAAATACTTTGATTAAACTGAATAGTCAGACAAATTCTTTGCATCAAGTCTAATATGATAAAGATTTCATATCTCTTTTAATACCTTCTTTCAATTGAATTATGCTAGAGAATTTAGAGACATCTACAAACAATTTAGATTGCAATTATCCTGAGTAAAAAACCATGTCTACTGATTCATTCCTAGGTAACATGTATCTTTCAAGATGTAAAAGTTCACGTAAGTAATCCGACCTTCATTGGGAGACAACAAACAATACTGAAAGGCATGCCAGACTTGGAATCAGGAAGACCTAGGGACAAGTCCCACATTCAACAATTACTACCTGTGTAACTTGGATGAATCACAACTTATATGAACCTCAATTTCTTCAGTTCAATTCAACAAATTATTAAATACCTACTTGTGAAAGACATGGTGCTAGGTGCTGGGGATAAAAAAAAAATGAAAGGAGCCCTTCCCTCAAGGGACTTACATACTACTTACAACATATATGGAGATAAGTAGATGCAAAGTCACTTCAGGAAGCTGAGAGCCTGGCAGAGTCTAAGAGATGAGTAAGGCAAGGAGGTCATTTGGGCAAAGGCACAGAGATAAGAGATGACAATTTATAAAGCGGGTATAAAAGTATATGCCTACAGTACCCACTTCACTGGGGTGATGTGAGGGACAAGGATTTTACAAATAGTAAAGTGCTATCTAAATGTGAACTATCATAATCCTAAACACATTAGCATAGGACAGATATTAATATCATCATGTTACAGAATGACATAAAATAGCGTGATGGCTCAGAAATTAATAAGTCTGTCCCTGAGCCAGTATTCTCTTTTGTTTAAATTTGAAAAAGAAAACTGAGATAAGAAAATGACCAAAGTATGATAGCAAAGCAACTCTTTCTCCCTCTTCCCTTCTTACTTGTGGAATCCCATGAGTTAAAGCTTTAACATTTTGTTGATGTTCTCTCAAGTGGCTTTGGTGAGACAGAGCACGGATTTATTTTTTACACACACTTCATCATGAGAAGTAAAACTCTTAAAGAGCACCTGATATGAATGTATTGAATCCTAATTATAGTAAGAAATCCATCTCATGTTTTATTTGGTGATAAAGATTTTCAAAGAAGAATATAGCTACTTACTGTTTTTGAAATATTATGGGTTCTAAACATCTCGAAGACCTAAATTCTATATTACAAAACACATTTGTGATAGTTGTCCCCTCCCCTCCATTCTTTTATCCACATCATACACAGACATACACACACACACACACACACACACAAAATAAAAGAAGAAAAAAGTGGTTGGGTTATTTTTGTTGTTGGGATTAAGTCTCATAGCAGACTATCAGTTAATACTACTTTCCTGCTTTGTAATAAAAGTTCATTCAGAGAAGAAGCTGGTAAAACTATGATGTACTTGGCAATTCAGCATTTCCAGGAAGGAGCATAATATCTTGGTGAGATGCAAAATTCACAAGGTAAAATTTAGATTTAGCCTTCAGTAACATTTCTTTGTGGCAAAGTTATCAATGAGAAACAAAGCATGAAGTACAAGCAGCCAAGGACCTTGTACTGAAATTGCAGTTTTGATTGGTAAGAAAAGCTCAAATAATAGAAATAAATGCAGATCCAATCCAGCTAATGCCCTTTTCCTCACTTACCTGCTCCATTTCTGAAGAAGCCAGGGATGAATTCATTACCTTTTTTCTTTATTTTTGCCTATCCGCTGTGACATGTTAATTATTGACTTCGAAGAACTAAAAGATGCAAGTTGTGGTGATTTATAACTCAACAATGGCTCTCTAGGGGATTGGACCTGAAAGGAAAGTAGGACTTAGTGTCCTGAAGTTTCAAGGACTAAAACAGGGTTGGTCCCTCCTCCTCCATCCTCTGAGGACCTAAGCATTAAGCTCTGATTTATCTAAATGCCTACAGGTTTCCTTTACCTTCAGCACTGTGAGACTGTAAGTCCTCTACTAGATATGAATGAATAAGGGCAACTCAGAATTCAGTGGTAAATAGTAATAAGTAAACTTTTCCCAATCAAAACTGCCAGGTCAGACACAGTCACAATAAATGCTTGAAGCAAAAAGTTGGAAGTGGAATGCCATCCCCCTTCTGCCTATTCCCTCTCTTACTTTAAACACTGGAGCGCATCCCTTACCCTGAGGTGATAGCATCATTTTTCATTGTAAAAATGATCAAAAGATTGCATATGAAAGATGGGGCTTCTTCTGGATTGGAAAACAGGGCCTAATAATTGATGTTATGACTTTCTTTTACTAAAATGTACATCAGGGGTCTTCCTTCCTGTACTCATCTGAGAGCTTATTCTTTAAAGCTGCTCATAGGTTATAGATTGCATCTTCTTTCTAAAATGTGAGAGTTACCTTTGCAATCATGATAGCTTCTATTTATGTAGTACTTTAAGGATTAGAAAACACTTTCCTTAAAAACAATCTGTTGACATCGTAATGTAGGTAGTATTATCTCTATTTCATATATAAAATTGAGGCTCAGAGATCTCAAGTGATTTTTCCACAGAGTTGGTAAATGACTGAGTAAGGAACCAAACCTGGGTCTTCTGATGCCAACTCTAGCTCACTTTCCACTACGCCATGCTGACTCTTGAAATAGGGACTTAAGGAAATAAGGCAGACTTGTTATGGCTAGGGCACAGAAATGGCCAACTAATGATACCAGTGTCCTGTTGAATTAAATAACACTGTTCTCAAATGTTCATGTTGTTTAAAAGTAACATGAGAGAGACAAAGAAAAGCCTCCTAGCAGAGCAAGTTCACAACCATATCCTGGTGTTATCTTTGTCTCTCTCTTTCTCTACGTACATACATACATATGTGTGTGTGTGTAGTGTGTATACACATGCATGTATGTGTATGTATATATATACATATATATGTACTTTGAAAATAAAAATCAACAAAGGAGAGAAAGAAGAGAGCAATGACTTTAATATAAAGATAGGAACTGGAGGTGAGATTTCAATGATACAGGGATCTCCTAGAGAACAAAGCTACTTCTACCATATTAGGTCAGCACCTGGTCTGCAGTTTATAGTCTTAAAAATTGACCTAGAGTCCTGAGAGGTTAAGTGACTTCTCCTGGGGTCACACTGAAGCTCATCTTGATTCCAAGGCTAGCTCTCTATCCTCTATGCTACACTGCCTGTGAATTGAGTATGAAACTCATAGGAAAAAGAAAGGAAAATGTTATACAACTATGAGGAATTTATCATTATTATTGAAATTAATTTATTCATAGAAATCATTAATTTATATTACTTATTAATTCTGTTACCCTTAATTAAAATAAGTTAATTATTAATATTGAAAGTTACTTTCTAAAGAATGAGGTTTTTTTTTTAAATGATGTACCAAGTCATCACTGGCATCTTCCAAGATATAAAGGGACTATAATCTCTATTAGGAAGAAAAGTCAGATTCTCAAAAAATTGAAATATTATTGGTCAGTATTTTACTATAAAGAAACAAGACAGATTTTTAAATAAATGTGCTAGAGTTGAAATATCTAAATGAGTTCTGTACCTATCATGATAGTCACATCAAGATGATAAGCATTTATTGTAATAAAGCTGATCTTGCTCAAACATTTCAGGATGTCTTTCATCTGTAAGAACTGTCTTTAGACTAAGAACTGAATAAGGAAACTAGTCTCAGTATTTTATAGTTCCCTCACTCTCTCTCCTTACCTTCCCCCCTCCCCCCCCCACCAAATGTAACATTTTGAATCCAACATATTCACCAGATTGGGCTACAGATAACATTATTCCAAAAATCAACTCTATTCCCAAAGGAAGGAGATTTTCCACCAGTGAGTAATATATATGTTAAATATGTAGAGAAACGTATGTAAAAAGAAGCATGTGTGTATTCATATATTTATATTTAAAGGCTCTATGTCACATATGCAGAGCTGTATTTGTAAAATCAGAACTCACTAGTAGAACAGAAGCTGAAGAAATGCAACCAAACGAATGTTTCATGTATTGGTTGTTTAATGGTAGGCCTGAGTTTGAATGGATGAAAATACCTTTAACCAACAGCATGGTACTGGTTTCATAAAATCTCCCTCCCTGTCCCTCAGTTTTTCCATCTGTAACACGTAAGTACTAGATGTGATGGACCCCAACTTCCCTTCCAGCAGTAATATTCTGTGGTTCTATAATGTTGTTGTCTGACTATAGTCATGGCTTTGAATTACTAGGTTCATGTATTTAAACTCTTAAATTTAATTTCTCTCTTCCATGTATAAAACATATTAATGTCTAGACCTAGCGTTGAGTTGAATAACAGCTGACCCAGAGATCTTTTCATTTTACTTTGGGTTCCTTTACATTTATAAATTATTATCATTGAATTAGAAAGATTTTTAAGACTGGGTCTATAATCTACATACAGCTAGTAGTGTACTATTTTTAAATGGTTCAAAATATGCCTCAATTGAGTTGGTTATGAAGACAACATATGTACTTTAAGTACCTGTATGATGCCTAGTTAAGCCAGATTTCTGAGACAAGCACCTAATTCTTCTCAAACCTGAGTTCCCTCTACTGCATTCCCATGGATTGTCTTTAAAAGACAAGAAAGCCAAGAGACTATGTGGCAAAACGAATAGAGGGCCAGTCTAAGTCTGGAAAACCTGGCTTCAAGTCCTGAATCTGGCACATATTGGCTATGTAACCACAGACAAATCATGATTTTTTCAGGTTCTTGAACAACTCTCTAAGATATTGTTCCAGGTTTTCAGTTTGGTTCTGGTGATGAACTGTACTTCTGTCATCTGAAGACCCACCTCACTAGGTTCAGCACTATTCATCACCAAGTTGACTGAAGGTTGAAACAGTTTTCTACCATAGTACAGGGGCAATCAGGTTTTCTGAAGTATAAAACCATACGAATGAAACCAAAAGTACTTGATGGAGATGGAATACTCCAGTATTGCAGATATGAACACTAATTAGGATAAGACATGACTTATGTTTTTGTGTATGTACAAACTAGTTGAACACCTTGACCAATGACCCAAAATGCTTAACTAATTGGTTCATGTAGACAATTTTAGAGAAATGCCAAGATTACAGACTTGATCAATAATCAGTGAGCATTTACTACTACTATGTCCCAGGCATTGGTGACAAAAATACAAAAATGAAACGATCCCTGCCCTCAAGGACTTTGTATTCAATGAAGGAAGTAAGTCTATACAAAGTGAGTACATACTCATAATGAATAAACAGAAGATAGTTAGGAGGGAAGGTAGTAGCAGGTAGGCTATCAGGAAAGGTTTTATGTAAAAGATCCTGTTTGAGTTGTGCTTTAAAAGAAACTAGGGATTCTAAAAGATGGAGTTGAGGAGTAAGTGCATTATAAGGAATGGTTCTCTGGGGAAAAGAAGAAGGGAAGGATCCAGTGGGAAGTGTAGGTAATATAAAAATAAAAGATTTCAATAAAAGTTTATCTTAAAAAATATATAGGTTAATACTAACATGTTAACATGTTCATGTTATGCAATGAACATAAACAAACAAATGGCAGAACTGACACTTCTTGAATGCATTCTTTGTTAGCCACATTATAGAGTTCAAAACAATTATCAAATCTAATTGTTCTCTTTTCATGGTTAATGAACCCTTAAAGGTTCACAGAGATGGTCCAAAGATTTTAAAAATAGCTTTAAGTAATAAATAATTGTAAGTAACAAATAATTGCTAAATTGTGTTACAATTACATTTGTACTGTGTCCATAAGCATGTGCATGTATGAAGCATTATAAATTTATTTCTGCAGTGATTTTCATGATCCTTGATAGTAGGTGCTTAATAAATATTTACTGAATGGAACTGAATTACAATGACAGTCTTGGTGATTGTATAACGATTGCATCAAACTCTGACCACTTGGGACTAAGCAAAATATATTTTTGAAGTTTCTCAACGTGTGACGAAGTTGTTTTCAAATGTCCAAAAGAGTGTGACATTCATACACAAACCCATTCCCAATAGTCAGAGCCACACAAAGGCCCTCTTTCGCATGCTGTATTCCACATCAGTGTAGCTCCTGTAATCCTACCTTATTAGCTATGCAAAGATATGATCAATTGTTATAAATGTTTGCATCCTTGTAGGGCAAACATCAGGATGTCTAAAACCATGATTGCTGGGCAGGCATATCGTAAGCCATCTTGAAAGTGTCATAGACCATGATAAATGATCTGCAGAAAGAAAATTCATTTTGTCTCTCATTGCAGTATTAAGTCTATTTTTCAACTTAAATGTATTTTCAACTTCTGTTACTATTCTTCCACCTGGCAGATTTTCAAATGATCTGGTTAACAAACATTTGTCAATATAGAGCTTCTCTTACAGCAGCTGGTATGACAGTGGGGTAAAAAAAAAAAAAAAAAAAAAGTCGTATCTAAAGAGATTCTTTCCTTACAAAGGTTAGTTTATATGTGAAGGCCTATAGATAACAGTAAGCATATAAGGTTTTACTTTTAATTCTTACAGCTTGCCCCACAAAAAAGATTCGTAATTATTTTGTAATTTTATATTTGGAGTTTTTATACTAGTAGGTAGAATTTTTTTATATTTTATCATTATAATTCTAAAATATGAATTACAATTTGGAGCTGTGTGGGAGTTATTATTATAGTTATTATAAGTATTAGATGTATAAATATAGAAGAATATTATGAATAATATATCAAATGGTCCTGAAGATTAATCAAGCATTTTTCTGGGGGGTAGAGTTTGTGGAGCAAAACTGTTGGGGAACCACTTATTTAATCAGTTTTGACAAGCAGTTTGTACCTCAAATTAAAAACTATCAAGATTTTTAAAAATATGTGTTTGTATCCACTATCATTAATAATGACCTTCACTACACACACACACACACACACACACACCAATCAAAATACCTCCTCTTCAGCAAGTGGTTAGCAGCATAGAACCAGTTACATTCAGCATGGCTATGTATGTATTTAAAAAATTTTTTATGTAAAACCTTTTATTTGGTTTGCAAAAATATTGATGAAGTTGGAAATTTCCCGCCTGAATTTCAGTTTTTAGAAAACGTGCACAGACTCATAAGTGGGATTTTTAAGTGAATTTGCTGGTTTTAGGAAGTGTGGCCAACAGTATCCTCTTTCATTTATATCAAAACATCTTCATGAGATGTATTTTTCAGCTATAATAACCAAGTATTGAAATAAACTGAAATTACTAACAGACCTTCAAAATCATTCTATCGTGGTGTTAAGATTTTTTTCAAAAATGAGGCATATTGAGGCACACTGTCCTCATTGAAAAACAGCATTAACACTAACATTAATGCTAGAGAAAACTGTTTTTGCATCATTAAATACAATAAAATATCTTTATTGTTTATTCTTTATCTCACCTTTTAAGTTACTTTTTGTAAATGTTTTATAATGTATGTAATATGTTATTACAGTAGTACATCTATAGGTTTTTAAATATACACATATGAAGTTTTGCAATAAATATAGACATATATAACTAATAGGAGTGTGATCAAAAAAGTTTGGGAAGAATTAGTATAGAGAAGTATAAATATCAACTATTTAAAATTCTGATACCTCAGGCATTTCTTTTTAATATATAATATTTGATTTTTACCAATTATATGTTAAAATAATATTAAACATTCTTTAAAGTTTTTAGCTCCAAATTCTATCTCTTTCCTCCTTGCCTCCTTACTTGAGAAAGTAAACAAGATGTAGTTTGTGCATGTGCAATCACAAAAGCATGTCCACATTTATCATTTTGTACAAGAAAACTCAAGTGAAAGAAAAAGAATGAAAAAAAGAAAGTGAAAAAATAGCAGGCTTCAGTGTATATTTAAATAATATCAGTTCTCTCTCTGGAGGCAGATAATATACTTCATCATCAGCCCTTTGGGATTGTCTTGGATCATTGTATTGGTGAGAATAGTTAAATCATTCACAGTTCTCCATTGTAAAATATTGCTATTACTGTGTAGAATGTTCTCTTGGTTATGCTCACCTCACTTTGTGTCAGTTCATGTAAGTCTTTTCAGGTTTTTCTGAAATCATCATGCTCATCATTTCTTATAGCACAATAGTGTTCTGTAAGAATCTATATCTACTTTGATTGCTTGGGCTTAACTAGGTCACAAACACCCAGTTACTTACATTCCCAGTCTTCGGATGTCTCTGGCACCAGTGAATCTTCACTGGAGATCTACTCCCACAGAACACCCAGGACTTTAGAAGTTATGCCAGGATACTTTTATTATCACATTTTCGTGTGTTAGCTGGAACTGCTCTCTCTCTCTCTTAACTGCACTCTGAGTCATGGCGGAACCCTTCTCCCCTTATATCTCCTTCATCTTCCCTCATGTCTCCATTTATCATCCCAGTACGCATGCTCCCGCAGCAGCTAGCCAACTGTGTGCCACCCCAGGACCTACTTGGCCCAAGTAATTCAGCCCACATTCACGAGTCTTTCACATGAACAGATGCTGATACTAGCTGCCTGTCCAATGACAGCCCCCAGGCCACCACGTGCACTCCTGCTTGCTAAGAGCGTAATACCACGTGAAGTAACAATGACTCGCTTTAGGAGTCTCTGCCCCATGGGAGGTCTCAGAGACCTAACAGTATTCCATCATAATCATATACCACAGTCTATTTAGCTGTATTCCCATGATGTGGTATTTCTAAAAAAGATTATTCACTTATTAAATAACGTCACCCTTATTTCTCTAATTAGGAACTCTAGAGTAAGATCCATTCTCATTTTAACCTACAGATTTCTCTGTAAATACTGTGCATTTGATAAAGGAAAGTTGAAGTATGATTCATTTGGCTAAGCAGTAGAATTATTGTATAAGTCTAATAATTTTGTAGATTTTATACTTTCACTTTTGATATCTACATGTTTGTTCTCTAAAGTCCTCTCACCAAACAAGTAAACTACAATTTTCAATTCCTATAAAATATTTATTATGAAAACACATGAAGCAGATTCAACCCATCAATGACTTAGTAGGGAAATTCTTGGAAATTGTCCAGGACAGGTAGAAGTTTTGTGACCTGCCCACTGACATTTGAACCCAAGTCTTCCCATCTCCAAGTCCAACCCTACGTACCTGCAATGTTGATCCTAATTATATACTAAAAAAAATACTGATTTTTTTTTTTTATTTT
>CM053593.1:291937597-291958968 GCA_028646575.1 Pseudocheirus occidentalis
GACCAGGATGTTAAGACTTTGTTTCTAGCTTGGTTGATACTTGAGTTCCTGGCAACAGAAGTTGTGAAGGTTTTGAGATGTGCTGGACCCTGTGAACTTCAGTGTGGAGCAGGAACTGGCCCAAAGACTAGACAATGACCTGGGAGCTGTCTGCCTCTTAATCCAGGGGACTGTTTGGTGCATTCAAGTAGGAGCTGGGACCATGAAAGAGGATCCAGGGAATCTAAGAAATCACCCTAAGTCAAGATGAAGAAAAAAAATCTCTCCTTGGTTAGTGAATGCTATGACGATAACTTGGTTTACTAGTTACCTAGGGGTGGGGAGTTTGTATATTTTCTAATGATTGTATTTAGTGATTAATGATACTTACTAACTAATTGCTAAATAAGTGTCTGATTAAGTTAACCTAGTTACCCCATGAGTGGAACACTAATTTGTATTCTGAGATGATTGAATCATTAAGTAAGGTGGCAAACCTCCTTAGGGATACCAGATGATTGTTCTTTTGTTCTTTTTTCTAAATGCTGTGACCACTTTCATGAAAACTATGTGGCCATTTTAATGCTTAGCTGTTGTGAACACTGTATTGTGATTTTCTGTGATAAGATATAATATTGTGAATACTGTGTCTTGACTTGTGAGTATGCTTTCCTTTGATTTGATCTTGAATAGAGTGTTCACTATACTGTGTAATCAGAACCTTGAAAACTGTTCACAGTAGCATTCTTTTTGGGAAGCTGCTCATTCATGGCATTATGCTTAGCTAAATTCCCCACAGGAGACTGGTTACTAACTGATACTTTGGGCCACATCAGCCCATGAAAATGTTATACCCAAAGCCTGGAAACTTTGCGTTCTGTGTAAGTGTAAACTGTATCCAGCCCAATGAAAACATAAATCTTTTGCACTACTGTTGTTAGTCTATCCCACATAATTCTAAGAATACCTCTAGTATTTTAGAATTGAAAATTTCAAAGCACTCTCCAAGGATTATTCAGAGAAATATTAGCTATTGCACAGCAAAAAGTGCTGGAAAAGATCAATGAAAATTATTTTTGACCATGAAATATAAAGAAGGTAACTGAAAACATGGCCTAGTTGCCCTGAATGAATAATAAAGGGATAATTTTTAAAAATCTATTTAAGCTTGTATTCTTCTGTTTGCTGTTAAAGGGGAATCAGGAAACAGAATCAGTTGCTATAATTTTCTTATTCAGGGATTTTCAATATCTTATGTTAACAGGGAATATTAACTTTTGTTGTTACTAGGAGCTGAAAATTCCTGGGCACTTTTTTGAATAAGAAGCAATGTGATTGAAGGTTTTCATCTAAAGAAGATTTGCACAGACTAAAAGGTCATGGATATTACTTACATTCCTTCTGATTTATCCAGTTGTCCAAAATTTGGGAATAAGTCCTGCCCACCTACCTCCAGACCACTTTCTATTCGAGTGATAATGTACTCATTCATGACAGGAGCCATGTTCATCACTATCTTTGGAAACCTTGTTATAATGATTTCCATATCCCATTTCAAACAACTTCACTCTCCTACCAACTTCTTGATCCTCTCCATGGCAACTACTGACTTTCTGCTGGGATTTGTCATTATGCCTTACAGTATGGTCAGGTCAGTGGAGAGCTGTTGGTATTTTGGAGATGGTTTCTGCAAATTTCATGCAAGCTTTGACATGATGCTGAGCCTGACTTCTATTTTCCATCTCTGTTCTATTGCAATTGACCGGTTTTATGCTGTGTGCTACCCTTTGCACTACACCACCAAAATGACGACATCCACAATAAAGAGACTGCTAGCTTTTTGCTGGTCAGCACCAGCCATCTTCTCCTTTGGTTTAGTCTTGTCAGAGGCTAATGTCTCAGGCATGCAGACTTATGAGATTCTTGTTGCTTGCTTCAAATTCTGTGCTCTCACTTTCAACAAGTTCTGGGGAACAATACTTTTTACCACTTGTTTCTTTACTCCTGGCTCCATTATGATTGGTATTTATGGGAAAATTTTTGTAGTTTCTAAACGACATGCTAGAGTAATTAGCAACATGCCTAAAACTGCCAAAGAAGACAGCAGAAAAAATATATCTAAGAAAAAAGACAGGAAGGCAGCCAAGACTCTTGGCATTGTAATGGGGGTGTTTCTAGTTTGCTGGTTACCATGTTTCATTGCTGTTTTGGTTGATCCATATTTAGGCTATTCTACTCCTATGGTAGTGCTTGATTTTTTGGTGTGGCTTGGGTATTTCAATTCTACCTGCAATCCATTAATTCATGGCTTTTTTTACCCTTGGTTTAGGAATGCACTTAAATACATTTTGTCAGGCAAAATCTTTAGCTCACAGTCAGGTACAGCAAACCTGTTCCCTGAAACTCATTAAAAATTGTACCACCAAAGTGAATGAAAAATGAAATTTGAAGTTATTCGGACCTTCAAATAGCCTGTTTCATATGTTATGCCACTAACTTGTAACAATTCAGACACAATATATGATATGGTCAAGTGTTTCGTGTACTACCTTCAATCACTGCTTCAACTAAAGTTTATGAAACTACTACTATGTCCTTAGGACTGAGTTGACAAATGTGTGAGAGAGGGCTGTTGAGAAGATATTAAGAACACAATCCTTAGTTGGAGTGAGGAAGCAACACTCACCAATTTGGAGTCATACTTGACTCTTCCCTCTCCCTCACCGAATTTCCCTAATATCCATGCAGTTGCCAAGTCTTCTTGATTCTATCTCTACAGCATTTCTCCCCTCTGTTCTCTTTTCTCAATTAAATCTCCACTCTAGCCTAGACCTCTGTCATCTCTGAGTTAGGTGGTTGTTTTATTATTACCTTGGGATTTTGGTTCTGGTGCTACAAATGTCAGAAAGAACAGTTATATCAGGTGTAAGAGCTGTTATGTGTCTTCAAATTAATGAGATTTAAAGAAATATTTCTATTACTAGTGTGCATATATATTCTTACTAAAATTTTAAAACCAAATTTATTAAAAGGTTTGAAGAGTGCCTATGTTACCTTCTATGATATTTGAAACTTTATGAGGTAGGTGCTAGTATCATTCTAAATTTATGCATAAAGAAACTAAGGCTGAGAGAGGCTGTGATTTGCCCAGGGTTGTGCAACTACACAGCATCTCAGGAGGGGTTAGAATGGAGGTTGTCCTGATTTCAGATCCAAGGTTCTTACCCACTGTGCTACAAGAGACACAATAGAGCAGTGATAATAACTTATATTTTTAGATCATCTTAATGGTTAATAAATTCTTTTCCTTGATGTAGGCAGTCCAAATTTTGTTAATTACTCTTTAAAAAAGGAGGAAACCGTGGTCCAGAGATGTTTTTGCTTGTTTAAGATTAAGCCCAAGATTAGGATTCCAATTATCATGATGACACATGATTATGTTTCTGCCCTCCTTTCTAGAGAAAGGGAATTTTCTTTAAAATTATATATGTGTGTGTATCTATATATACATATATAGATACACACACATATATATGAATTATTTGGACCTAATATGGTATACATATGTAATATATCACATATACAGAATATATAGACACTTTATGTCTATATATGTAGACATAAAATAGTAGAAGCATCTTTGATACAAAATTTCTGTCTCTTAAGTGTTTTTTAATAACTCACATTTATATTGCATTCTTAAATACATAAAGTTGTGTTATCTCATTGAGTACTCAAGATAAATCTGTGAAGTAGGTGCTAGTTTTATTCCCATTTCACAAAATCAGGAAACTGAGGCTCAGAGAGCTGAATTTTTTTTGCCCATGGTCACACAGCTAGTGAGAATCAGCAGGAGGATTCTAGCTCCAGCATTCATCATTTTAAGCCCAGCATTCTATACACCACGTTGATCTTGTTCTCATTCTATTGAGCTATCCTTCTCTTTGTATAATTTGAAAATATGGAAACCCTGAGGAGAGATCCTGAAAGTTACAAAAGTCTATTTCATCAGACCAAGAACAATAATGGTTTTCAAGATAAAACTTAAAACTCAAAAGGTAAATAGCAAATAAAGGCTAAACATCTTCTTTTGTAAGAGAAGTAAGTATGTGAAAAAATAAGAGCAATCTAATGTAGGACTTTATTTTGCTTAAGTATTCATGATTGGAAAACTGCTTGTCTTTGTAAAACTTTGACCTGTCAGTTTCTTTGGCTTCATCTCAGTCTTTGTTCTGATTGAGCTGGGGTCTTCATGACAACTTACCTTAAACCAAAGTCCCTCCGTTACCTTTCTTTGGGTAGTGGCACTGCCATAGTATAACTTTTTGTCAATTAAAAAAGGAAAGGAAGAAAAATTATATTCCACAATAGAGAACTTTCCTTTGTTTTCTCTGAGATAGGAAGTTCCTTTCAGAAGCTTTTGTTCTAGACCTGACTTCCCAATACAGATCCAAAACCTGTATTGCTTTTTGTGACCTCCTGGATCCCTAAGATGCATCTCTCTGAATTCACACCAAGAAAGTGTGAACTGCCTGGTTCCCACCTTTGTTGTTCTGGACCTGCTTTGGAATTGGATCCAGAGCTTCATTCAGGGGAGACTGAGCTGGGCAGGGAAAATCTTCACACCTCACTGAGAGTATTTCAGTAAATACTTCAGAAAAAACTTCTTAAAAGCCTATTAAATTCTAAGTAATGTAGACTAAATTCAATGTGAAATGTTATTGTGTGATGTGTTCTAACACCAATTCCTGATATTACAGAGCTATTTAAATCTCTTCATTTTACCCTCATTATCACCTTTTAAATCTGAAATTGACCTTGTGAGTTAGTTACTACATAATAATAATAATAATAATCCTTTGCATTTTCAAGATCAAGACCCGAGTCAGTTAACCATACATGCATTTTGTTATGGTAACTATGTTGGCAGTCGACTGGCATCTCAAAATCAACTTCTGAACGTTCAAACCTAAATTCATCTCCCATCAATGAGCCTATCCACCAAACTTATTGATTTGTATCAGTAATCTCTCTCTACTTCAGGTCTCTTTCTTTAAGGTGACAAGAGTAAAATATTCATGATCTAAATCAAAGGCCTAGTTAAAGATTCAAAAAAAGAGAATGGTTGTAAAGCATCTTAAAATGTATTAATTTCTCCATTGTATCAGAAACATCTAGTGCATGCACATCATGCTTTAATTAGCTTCACATTGATTTGTATTCTTAGTATTGTGCTTAAGAGTAATTTACATTTTGTTTCTTTAATACCATGTCATTTAAGTGGAGTGGGTTTTGTTTTTGCTTTATTATTTATTTAATTCTGTAGTAATTTTTTTCCAATTACATGTAAACACAATTTTCAACATTCGTTTTTTGGAAGATTTTGAGTTCCAAATTTATCTTCCTCCTTTCTTCCCTTCGCTCTTCCTCCTCCCCAATATGGCAAGCAAATCTGATGTAGGTCATACATGTACAATCATGTAAAATGTAGTTCTATGTTAGTCATGTTGTGAAAGAAGAGACAGAACAGAAGGGGAAAAAAAAACCACAAAAAAGTGCACATAATATACTTCCATTTGCATTCAGACCCCATCAGTTCTCTCTCTGGATGTAGATAGCACTTTCCATCATGAGTCTTTAGGAGTTGTCAGGTATCATTGTATTGCTGACAGGAGTTAAATCTGTCATAGTTGAACACAGCAGTCTTACTGTTCCTGTGTAGGGAGTCCTCCTCCTCCTGCTCCCTTCCCTCAGCATCAGTTTTTGGCAGTCATTCCAGGTTTGTCTGAAATCTGTCTGCCATCATTTCAGTAAAGTTTATTATAAAAGTATTTGCTGAAATGGACTGTTTGAGTTGTGAGGCTTTTGCCTTGCTCCCTCAGTCCCAGATGTGGATGCAGCTCTGCAGCCTGATTCTAAAGCAGAGGCTGAAGTACCAAGGCCTGAATGAGGGGAGCTGGTACTTGCCAGGTGTGAATCTAGAGAGGTGGAATCTGGGGGCTCTCAGGGATAAGAGGGGTGTGGATGAGGTGAGTTGGCACCTGCCAGGTGTGAATCTGGAGAGATGGAATCAGGGGGATCTGAGGGATATAAAAGGGACATAGCATTGATCTCAGCTTCAGACTGACTCTTGGAAGCTCATATTTAGAGCTGCAGAGCCTGAAGGAAATCCACCAGACCAACAGAAATAGAAGATTATGGCTGCAACTCATTTAGCTGAAGACCTCAAGGAAGAGGTGACCTGCCCTGTGTGCATGGACTACTTTAGACACCCAGTGACCTTAGGCTGTGGTCACAGCTTTTGCCACTCATGCCTCCTCAGGAGCTGGACAGAAGTTGACCAACCCAGATTCTGTCCAGAGTGCAGGAGGGCCTTCCAGATGACAGACCTAGAGCCCAACCATCGCCTAAGGAAGCTGGCCAGCATAGCCAGGAACCTCAAGCCCTACTTGCTGCAGATTAGAGAGGAAAGGATCTCATGTGAGAAGCACAAGGAGGAGCAAAACCTGTTCTGCAGAGAGGACCAATCCTTCCTCTGTGCATTCTGTTTCCAAAGTCAGGAGCACAGCAGTCACACAGTGCTGCCTCTCCACAAGGCTGCAGAGGCTTCTTGGGACAAGTTCAAAGAAACTTTGGATATTCTCTGGAAAGAAGTGGAGACAACTCAGGACATGCTGGCTAAGGAGAGACAAAAAGAAGAGATCTGGAAAGAACAGACTGATTCTTGGAGGGAGATGGTTAGGGCTGAATATGGACGATTATTTGATTTCCTCAAGGATCAGGAGAAGTGGTACTTTATCAGACTAGCCTGGGAGGAAAGGGAAAGCCTCCAGAAGTTGAGAGAAAATGAAGTAAGATTCTCCCAGCACCTTCAGAAAATAAGGGAGGAGATCATCAACATTGAACAAATTTGCCAGAAACCCAATCTCCAGCTTCTACAGCTGGAAGGAGAAACATTGAGGAGGATTAAATCACTGTTGAGTGAACGTCCAGAACCTGCCAGACATCTACTGGCCAGGATCTGCATTACTGGGATGTTTGAAATGATGAAGAAATTCAGGGTGAATGTCACCCTGGATCCTGAAAGTGCCTGCCCCTATTTCATCGTGTCCAATGATTTGAAGACAGTCAGAAATGGAGGATGCCTGCAGAATGTACCTGTTACCCCAGACCGATTTGAAGATGAAATCATTTTGGGGGCTCAAGTCTTTACCTCTGGCATTCACTATTGGGAGGTGCATGTAGAAGACAGTCAGCAATGGACAGTTGGTGTGTGTAAGGAGTCACTGAGCAGATCTGATGTGCCACTCCTTCCTGGGTATGCATTTATGATCACATATATACAAAATGAAGATACTTACATTGTAGTCAGCAATTGCTCCCAGATACCAGCAGTGTCAGTGTCCCCTATCCGCAGGGTGGGGATTTTTCTAGACTATATTCAAGGCAGAATTTCATTTTATGATGCCCTGGAGAGATACTTTTTATTGAGTTTACCTTTTTTTCCATTTTCTCAGCCTCTGCGACCTATATTTTCTCCATGTCCCCCAAGAGGGGATGGAAATTCAATTCCAATGACCCTCATACCATGAGACCTTCATATCTGATGTGTCTTCTGGCCAAGATACTTTCTAAGGTATACAGCTCCAAACTCTCAAGTGGGTTCATGATGGGTGGTAGAAAATAATTTTTTTCTAGTAGTTGGATATCATCCAACATCCATCATTTTGAGGTCAAATCTGATTAGAAAAATATAAGATTAATTAAGAAATAAAAGCAACTTAAAAAAAGACCCCTATTCTCTTTTTAATTAATTTAAGCTTAAATACTACAATTTAATTATACAATAAGAAAAGAAAAACAAATATTATAAACTTAAAGACAAAATTTAAAAGAAAGGATTTCCATGGGTACAGTAGAATATAAGGCAATTGAAAATATACAAAAATAAATTTCCATTTCAAGGAAGCCTATATAATAAATACTACACATTGTGCTCAAAGCTGTCCATCTTTGTTTCCTCACAAGTTTTCTTTTGTTCTCTGTTATGCCCTTTTCCCCTTTTTACTTATATGATTTTTAAGCTCCTTTTTGAGTTCTTCCATGAGATCTTTATGGACTTGAGGTCATTTACACTTTTCTTTGGGGTTTTGCCAGTAGGTATTTTGACACTGTTGTCCTCTCCTGAGTTTGAGTCTTGCCCTTCCCTGTCACTGTAATAACTTTCTGTGGTCATATTCTTCTATTTATTTTTTTGCTGACCTTTTTTGGGGGCCTTTTGGCTTTCTTTTAAATTTGACCTCTTCTCTCAGGGTGGAAGGGGCTCTGTCCCAAGCTTCTTGTGCCATTAGCTGCAAGCCCTGGATTTTTACCTGGTGCTTTACTGATGTTTCCCTGAAGTCCCCAGGGGCCCCTAGTGTCTGGTGTTGCATTGAGGGGGTGAGGCATGGTGCTGACAGAAGCTATAGGGGTCTGGCAACTTACATAGTGCTGAGCTAGGGTCCTAGTTGTGGTATCTGGTATGTGCTGAAGTTAAGTGGGGTTTTTCTGCATTTTCTTTGGACTATACTAAAGAGCTTGGTCATCCTCAGAGTTGGAGTCTGCTGGTTCCCCTGGTTATGCTAAGGCACATGGGGGTTCTGATATTGGCATTTGCCTGCTCCACCACACTAGGGCTCAGAATATCCTACTGGTTTGCTGAGGTGGGGCTTTCTGCTGGCTTGCCGGCATACTTCCTGTGTCACAATGAACTTGTCTTTTACCCAAGTGAGATGGATCTTTCTTGCTGATCTTCCAAGTCTCCTGGGCTAAAAGACCACTCCACCTCACCTTTATGCTGGTTCTCCTGTTCCAGGATTGTACTGGGAAGTCATTTTATGGTGGTTTGGAGGTTAATATAGGAACTATTGTGATTTATTGCTTACTCCACCATTTTGACATAAGACTTCCAGGAGTAGCAAATAAAATAAAAATAAAAAAAATGAAAGTGTTGCAAGAAAATAGATTTAACTGCTTAATGAAAGAGGTACTTTTCTAGCTCTAGAGGAAGGCAGATCTTGACTTTTCCCTGGTATTTGCAAGTCACTTTCCTTCTCTTTTAAACTGAGTGAAAGCCCCCTAATTCAGAGAAACCTTTGATATTCAAATGAAATCACTCAGAGTGTTAGGTGGAGGCCTCTTTGGGTGAGGGAGTAGCAGTCCCTTTCTTTGGCTTATTTTACAAAGCTGCTCTCCCCAGTGAGGTGAAAGGACCGAATTTTCCCATGCTGAGACTCAGCCAAAAATGGGAGCTCTCCAGGAACTTGATTCTGAAGATCAGCTGGTAACTTTATGCTATCAGGTGAATGGGTCTTGTCCTCGAACCCTGCATCCTTTTGGCGTCCAGCCAATCATATACATGGCCTGTGCAATAGGTATATTGATTACCGTCCTGGGGAACCTGCTTGTGGTGTTTGCTGTGTCCTATTTTAAGGCCCTCCATACTCCTACCAATTTCTTGCTGCTCTCTCTAGCACTGGCTGACATGTTCCTTGGGCTCCTGGTGCTTCCATTCAGCACAGTTCTATCCGTAGAGAGCTACTGATTCTTTGGGGACTTCCTCTGCAGGTTGCATACCTACCTTGACATGCTCTTCTACTTTACCTCCATTTTCCACCTGTGTTTCATTTGCATGGATCTCCATTGTGCCATCTGCAACCCCCTCCTTTATCCTACCAAGTTCACTGTCAAGGTGGCATTTAGATACATAGTGGTGGGCTGGGGGCTTCCTGCAGCATACACTGCCTTCTTCCTCTACACCGATGTAGTGGAGGAAGGATTGGGCATGTTATTGAATGAGATGCCTTGTGTGGGCAGCTGCCAGTTGCTGTTCAATAAATTCTGGGGCTGGTTGAACTTTCCTGTGTTCTTCTTCCCCTGTGTCATTATGATTAGCCTGTATGTGAAGATCTTCATAGTGGCCAACAGGCAGGCCCTGCAGATCAGCACTATGAGCAAGGGCACAGGCACCTCTTCAGGTCAGATTGGGGCCTCTAAAAGAGAGAGGAAAGCAGCAAAGACTTTGGGGATAGCAGTGGGTATTTACCTCCTGTGTTGGCTACCATTCACCATTGATACCTTGGTGGACAGCCTCCTCAACTTCATCACCCCACCTCTAGTCTTTGATGTCTTCATCTGGTTTGCTTACTTCAACTCAGCATGCAATCCTCTGATCTATGTCTTTTCTTATAGGTGGATCAGGAAAGCTCTAAAACTCGTTCTGAGCAGGGAGGTCTTTTCCCCTAGAACCCCAACCACTGACTTGTACCAAGACTGACCAGTTTTCCCCAAGGAAAGGGCCAGATCACGTTATCAGTAAAGGAGAGTCTCAGAACATCACAGACCAGGAGGTTTGGCAGAGTCAAGAGGGAGAGTTTTGGGAACTGTGGATGGGGAAAGAAAGATTCTGAAACTAGAAACAAAGTAAGCTTTCATTTTCCTGATATAAAGTTTCTGTTGGAGTGAAGAAAAAAAAAGGATTGTGCTGTTAGAATGTCAGCCAGACAAAATAAACAGAAGTTTGATTATCTGGCTTCTCTCTTTTTCTCTCCTTTTCCAAGGTCTGGTGGATGAAAGTAAAATAAAAAATCAGTCAGTAACTGGAAGTGAGGGAACCTGGTTCTAGCCCTGACTTTGCCAAGACTTGTGCAATTTTGGACAAGCCAATTTAACTTTCCGTACCTAATTTCTTCACCGGATAATGAAACACCATTCCAATTCAATAAAATTATTAACCCTTTCACATATGGAAAGTAATGTGCTAAATCCCAGGGATACAAAGATAAATAGGACACAGCCCTTATTTTCAAGGAACTTCCAATTTATTGGGGGAAAGACATGACAAGGGAGAGAGAGTGAAGAGGAGATATAGACCAGAATGCTCTGAGAAATTTGAGGAAGGAGAGAGGGTGACTTTCATTTGGTAGGCTGGTGAAGTGAGAGAGGGTTTGGAAGACAAGAAGTGACAGCTCTTAACATCTGATTCTAAATTGATGAGATTTTCTCTAGTCACTCTCTTACTTTATTAGTTTCTTTACTCAAGTCTTTGAATATCTAATTTCTGGAGCATTCTTTTTAAGACCCATTTCTGCTACCTACTCTGAACCAGTTTGATCTTTAAAACCAATGGTTTTAGAATGAGATTTAACTTCCTCCCACCTATTCTCCCTACTACCAGGCAATTTCTCTCATTAAATAGGTACTTCACAATTATGAAAGATACTTCATCCCTTCATTGATTATTCCAGAAAACAGCTAGGACTTTCTATATAATTGGTGTCTTTAATCACATTGCCAATTTAACTTTTGTTTTGTTTTTTATTTTTTAAACTCACATTTTACAATTTTTCTTACAAAGAAAAAAAATACCCCTACTACTATACAGTTTAACAATTTCCCTCGAAACCCTAAGTACAAAATCACATTCCTGTTCAAAATGAAACACTCTTCAATTTCATAGGGGATTTCAAAAGTTCTAGCTACTACTTAAAATCATTTATTTATATTTCTAGTAACTCATCAGGTAACTGAAGACAATACTTATTTTTGACCCCTATTTTTTTTTTACCGTTTCAGGAAAAAGATTCTATTCTCCCCACTTCAATTTCTTATTTCATCATGTTTATCAAATGAAATTTTGTACACCATGTACATTCCAACGTGACAGATTTATAGTTAGATGGGATTTTAAAAGTCACCAAAGATTTGTCACTTATCAAATATACTTTTTTACAATCATCCTCCTTCTTCAGCTCTGCAGTCTTTGAAATTATTGATCACCCTCTTTTCCTTGGTGTTTTCTCTTTTCTATGTTTTTATGACACTGCTTTCTTCTAGTTTTCACACCTGCCTGTCCACACCTCAGCTTGTTTGCTGGTTCTTTATCAAGGCCATGCCTACTTGTCCCCCAAGGTTTTGTACTGACGCTTCTCTTTCTCCCTTTCTACTATCTTGCTTCATGATTTCATCATCATTTTGGTCTATATCTTTCCTCTTCATTTATCTTCTCTTTGCAGATAATTTCCTGATCTATACAGCTAACCCTAACCTTGCTCCTAAACTCCCGTCTTGTATCAGCAACTGCCTTTTGGATATATCCAACTCTGTGTCCCATAGGCAACTCCTACTCAAAATGTCATTATTTACTCCACTAAACTTCTTCCAAACTTCCCTATTACTGTCTAGGTTATCACTATCTTCTCAGTTACCCAAGCTCAAAATTTGGTAATATCTTTTACTCTTCTCTCACCCTCACTCCATAAGTATGATTTGTGGCCAAATCTTGCTTTTGCACTCACTTTATCTCTTACAAAATTCTGTTCTTTCTACTCACAAAGTCATCATCCTAGTGCAGACTGTTGTCTCCTTATACTTGGACAACTAAAATTGCTTTCTGGTTTGTCTTCCTGCCTCAGGTCTCTTGTCACTCCAATACATTTTCCAGTTAGCTATAAAAGTGACCTTCCAAAAGTACAAGTCTGATTATATCAGCACCCTCTACTAGATAAATTCCAGATTCTCCCTGTTACCTTCAGGATCAAATATAATCCTATGGCATTTCTAACCCTTCCCAATCTGGTTCCTTCCTACCCTTCCAGTCTTCTTACATCTTATTTCCCTCTATGAACTGTGTGATCCAGATACTGATGCTCTGGGCTTCAGTTTTCAACATTCTATGGTTGTACAGCTTACTTTAAGATGAGGCAGTATATTGTAATGGATAGTGATCAGGTTAGTTAGAACTGAGATCAAGTCTGATTTCTGATATCAGAGTAACTAGGAAATGCAGTGAATAGAGAATTGGCATGACTAGAGTTCAAATTTAACCTCAGACACTTACTGTCTGTGAGCCTCTGAGCAAGTCACTTAACCTCCACCTGTCCTAGTTTCTTCATCTATAAAATGGAGATAATAAAGGCAGCTACCTCCTATGGTTATTGTAAAGATGAAATGTTATCATATTTGTAAAGTGCTTCACAAACCATAAAGTGCTATATAAATGCTCACTTTTGTTATTGTCATTATAGATCCTTGCTGTGTGACCCTGAAAAAAAAAACCTGTTAACCTCCTAATGGTATAGGGCACTACCAAAGGCTCTGAGTTATAGGACAATTGAAGATTTGCTATGGTGGAGGGTGTTCCTTGGGAGTTCCTGATATTTTTGATATTTATATATTTATCTATTTTTTTGATGTTACTAAATTTATGACAAAAAAGATCCCCTTATTTTTCAAACTTTAATTTTCAGATAAAGGAAACAAAAATATATACAAGATTATGTACACTCAATTAGAAATAATTATTTAAAGTAAGAGAAATGATTGTTGGCTGGGTTATGGGGAAAGGGACATGCAATAACATTGGTAGTAAAATTATTGATATAATATTTTTGTAGAATAATTTAACAAAATATGACAGAGTGCACAAAAACAACAACCTCTGACCCAGTGACATACTTATCAAAGCTAAATATGAAGGATGTTTTTAAATGAGAAGGAAAATGTATACAGACAAAAATATTCATAGCAACTTTGTGATAGCAAGACTGGAAAAAACACATTATACAATTTAGGAATGGCTGATTTAAGTGTACTATATTAGCTGAAGAGAATATTGGTATACCCTAAATGTTACACAATTATGAACAATATAAAGAAATATGGTAAGATGACTGAAGTGGTATGGAGAAAAGAAAATAGAGTCATAACTTGCAAAATAACTATAGCTACATAAAAATGACAGCAACAGTACATATAAATAGATACAAAAGAGATCTGAAAAGAAATAAAGAACAAATAAAATATTCAATTATATATTAAGTGTCATATTCTTTTCTTAATAAATATAGTTTGGAGTTTTATTTTTTTAAATCTGGTTTGCTTATTTGTTAATTTTCTTGAGATTACTATTACTTATACCATTATTAAGTATGAATTAATTAAGCAAGTGCTTCTATTCATGTGACACCTCTCAGTTACACCCATATTTGAAATACAATTTGAGTCATCATCTATTCAAACCTACCACTCTTAGCCCCAAACCAATGATTCTGCATTATGAACAAATCATGGTACATGAATGTAATGGCATACTCTTGGGATATACGTAATGATGAAGGGATTGTTTGCAGAGAAACCTGAAAAGACTCTGATGAACTGATACAGTGAAGTGAATAGAACCAGGTGAACAATTTATGTTATAACTTTAACATTATAAAACAAACAACTTTGAAAGTGATAATAACTCTGATCAATTCAGTGACCAATTCCAGAGAATTGATAACATAGCCTGCTATTCATCTCCTGATGGAAAAGTGATGAATTCATGATGAAGAATGAAAACATATGTTTTTTGATCATGGTAAAGGCAATAATTTGTTTCACTTGACTATGCATATTTGTTACAAAGGTTCCATTTTCCTTTTATTCTGCTAATATGTTGAGGTTGGTAATAGGGAGATTTGTTGTTAATTTTTGTAAAAAATGAAAATTTGTTCAGAAAAAAGAAAGAAAAAGATATTAACCTAATTTCCTCATTAATTTCATCCTCTTTGGATGATCTTGGGCTAGTCTCTACCTCCTTCAGCCTTAATGTCCTTATTTGTGAAAGTAGAGGGTTGGATTAGATGATCACTAGGATCTCTTCCAGCTCTTTTATTCTATGAATAAATAATATTGACTTTTTAAAAGAAAATCTGAGTTGGGGGCAGCTAGGTGGTGCTATAAATAGAGCACCTCCCTGGAATTAGGAGGACCTGAGTTCAAACTTGGGTACTTAAGACTTAGTAGATGTGTGACCTTGTACTAGTCACTTAACTCCAATTGCCTTACCGTCCTTCTTTTCAAAAAAAATCTGACTAGATACATTCAAATGTTTAAAGGAGAGATACACAGGTTGGAACATTATAGAGAAGTGGGATTTTCTTGTTTTTCCCCACAACAACCACATGGAGATCTGTACTCAATGTCTATAGATAAACCATGGTCATCATGGAATAAATTTGCACACATTTGCCTTCTTTGACTAATGTCCCTAAATACCCCTGGGGGTCTGTGCCCCAAATCTCCCCCTTTAATACCATAGGATCATGGGACTTCCAATGAGTTATGTGTATGGGGGAAGGGAGGGTAGCAGGAGCAGAGAGCCTAGAATTTTTTGTTGTTGTTGTTATACACATTTGTAGGAATTTATGACTTGAATATGTACTATAGGGACTCCAAGTTGGTGAGAAATAAATGGTGAAACGCCTTCAATATTTTAGTCACATATTACTTTGACTGTTTCTTATTTTTCAATTACATGGTTCATTCATTCACTTACTCAGCAAAAAAATTAAAATAAAATACTTTTATATGTGAAAGATTCTGTTTTCAGCACTATGGGAATGCAAAGATGTAACATGGGTTTTTTTATCATGAAATTTAGCATGTATGCATGATAATGAACAAATGAAGTGCCTAATATGTCCCAGACATTATGCTATGCATTGGGAATCGAAAGAAAGAAAGGAGGAAAGAAAGAATGAAAGAAAGGAGGAAAGAAAGAAAGAAAGAAAGAAAGAAAGAAAGAAAGAAAGAAAGGAAAGAAGGAAGGAAGGAAGAAAGAAAGGAAGGAAGGAAGGAAGGAAATAAAGGAAGGAAGGGAGGAAGAAAGGAAGGAAAGAAGGAGGGATAGATGGAAAGTAAAGTTTCCACTCTTAGGGAGCAAGCCTACCCTGGAGAATTATTTGTATAAAATCATAGAAGAAAGGATACCACTAGTTTTCTCCTATGTAAATTGCCCTCATAGTGAAATTTACAACCAAAAGCTGCTTTCTTCCAGTTCATATGACAAAACACTCCAAAACTGAGTGAGTTCTCATAAAAGGTCAGATATTTCTTTTTTCTTTCAGGATATCTCCAAACAGTTAGTCACATAGCAAATAGCCTTCTTCTTTGCACCATCTATGAAAGGAGTAATTGATTTCATAAACATTTATCTGAAAGTTTTCAAATTGGGCCAAAAGTAAACAAGAGTTCTAAAACCAGACCCTGGTCCTAGAGAGCAAAAACAGAAGAGAGGGGTGAAAAGAGGCAAATTTAGACTTGATTCCAAGAAAAAGAAAGAAAAACACAATTTCCTAATGATGAGAACTGTCCAAAATGAAATGGTCATTTTCATGAGAGTGTTCAAGTAGAGGATGTATATCCACATTTTGGGTATGTTACAGTGAGGATACTTTTCAGATATAGATCGAACTAAATGGCTGTTGAGGTCTCTTTCAACTCTAAAATTCGATGACTTTGTGATATTACTTTTAAGGGCCAAACAAAAGAAAACTGATGACCATCAGACCAAAAGAAATATACTCAAAGTGGACTATGACCCTGTACTAAATGTCTCCACAACCATAGGAGAAGGGGATTATACTTTCTCTTACCTTCCACCAACATCACTGGTAACACTATCATTTGGAAGATCTTCCAAGCCTGCTATGTTTAGCATAACAACCAAAGAAAACTTTCAGTGACTAGAAAACGGACAGT
Source organism: Pseudocheirus occidentalis (assembly GCA_028646575.1). Classification (NCBI taxonomy): domain Eukaryota; kingdom Metazoa; phylum Chordata; class Mammalia; order Diprotodontia; family Pseudocheiridae; genus Pseudocheirus; species Pseudocheirus occidentalis. The sequence goes on from CM053593.1 coordinate 291,954,140, forward strand.
TCTGACAGAGTCAGGGGTGAAAGGAAAGCAACAGGCTACTGTTCGTTTCATTGTACCAGGAACAGGGAACTTCTAGGGCATGGCTATCCTCATATGTCCCTGGGTTCTTATGCCCACAACCACTATGGTGTGAAGACTGGGAGCATGTCCTTTCAGAGAAGCTACATTTTTTTGGAGACTTCTCAGAGAGCAGGCCTTTTAAAAATATTTCTAATAAGACGAAAGATGAAATACAGAAACCACCTCCTTCCCAAGAAATGATAGACAAAAGGGAGAATGACAGTTTTGGATGTGATCAGTGTATAAATTTGTGTTGTTTAACTGTAAATATTTGTTATAAGAACTTTAATGTCTGGGGTTCATTCTGATTGAGAAATAATAAATGCTTATGAAAAAATACATTTTAAAAATTATTATAAATATAACAATAATAAGCCATGAAAATTTCCATAAACTGCTGAAAAGGGAAGTAAACAGAACCAGTAAGAATAGATAGATAGATAGATAGATAGATAGATAGATAGATAGATAGATAGATAGATATAGGTATAAATATATAGATACAGATATATAGTTAGAGATAGATAAAGATAAAGATATTCTTCTTTCTTACCTCCACTCTTCAAGAAGCAGATGTGAGTTTTTCCCAGACTAGGTCTTACTTCATTATCTAGATTTTGCCACCATGTATCTGATAAGTGGTTGGTTTTCTCCTTTCCTCCTTTTCATCTCCCTTTTATGTTTTGTCTTCCTTCATCATAATGTGAGCAAAGAGAGAAGACTATTTAATTCAATTTTATCTTCTTTGCTTTAATTTGTATTTTCATTGCTAAGCACAGTGCCTGGCACATGGAAAATGTTTAATAAATGCTTGTTATCTTGACTTGACTTGACTTGAAGAAAGCTGAGGAGGAAGGGAAGTATTATGAAAGAAATGGGTATTCTGAAAATGGGCTTGCACATGTGACTACATAGGTCCAAGAGGAAAGCTCCTGAAAACCAAGCTAGGACCAGCTTCAAACCTTAAGGTTTCTGGGAATAGAAAGGCAGATCAGTGAACTTCACATCCTGAATCTGAAAAGACTGAGCCATCCCTGTAGCCCTGTGTTAAATGACACCAATAAAAAGAATATCCAGAATGTAAGTGACTGGGAATACAAGAAAAAAGATGAACTACGAAAGAGATCAATATCAAGAGAAAAAAAAATTAAAAACCTATAATTTCATCGGATAAACCATGAAATGATTCTAAATTTCCAAAGGAAAATGAACAAAACTACAGAAAGGAACCAAATGGTGAATGTTACAATGTTAAAGAAAGTGAACCAATAGTGGATGATGATTGAATGAGTCTTATGTTCCCATCAGAGAATCATGGGTCAATAAGAATAAACCTTTGAATGATTCAAAAGAGAAATAAAACTGATAAAGAAGATATTATGAATTTGGGTAAAAATGAGAACTTTCAATTCAGAAAATAGAGAACTCCATCTATAATTATAAAATGGAATTCAAAGCCAAGAAAAATTGCACCCAGGAAAGTCTCTCTAAGGAAGTGAAAAAAAGAATAGTATACTTAAAAAGAAAATTCCTCCAAGAAGTAGAGAAAATTTTGGCAGAAGAGAAACAAAAGGCAAAATATTGAGATAATAAATGAATTCTATATAAGCCAAAGAAATTGATTTTGAGAACAGGGCATACAGAGCTAACATAATATAACACTCCCTGAAAAACAGTATGAATTTTAAAAAGTACTGAATAGTGGAACACAAGAAATGTTGCAAGAAAACTGTCAGACTTCTGAATGAGTATAACAAAGCATCAATTGAGAGAATCCACAGATTTCTATTGGAAGGATGGAACCCTGGCTTCAAATTCTAAGACATGTGGTTGTAATATTTAATAATTTCAATGATGAACAATGAATTTTTCAAGCAGCCAGCAGAAAGATTTTTAAATGGAGGAAAGACAATTTGAACAATACAGGATTATTCTGTAATTATACGAAATTAGAGAAAGGAATGGATTGATATATTAAAGGAATGGTATTCAAACTGCAACCAAAAGGGAAACATTGTACAATCTGAGTCTAATAGTTGGTTTAAAAAAAAAAAGGTGTTCAGTATAAAAGAATATTTCAGATTATTTGAAGTATTCCTTAAAAAATTTTATAGATAAGCAGATTATTTGACCTATAAACACTGAAAACAGAATCACAAGAGGTTAAAAAACACAACCATGAAAATAGACTAAATAATAAAAGTATTTATTTAAAAATTACTCATATAAAAAGTAAAAAATCAAACTATAGGAAGGAAGAATGAATAGAGACCTCCAAGCAATTGATAAAAGAACCTAAGGGGCTAAACATATCTAAGAAACTTAAAGACTCCAGAGATAAAGCAAAGTTGGAAAAGTTGAACTAGAGTGCCATGAACTAATTTTCAGCATCCCATGTACAGACCAAATTTATTTATTTATTTGTGGGAGGGAAGAAGAGAAGATTGCATTAACAGATGTTGGAAGACACAGAGTTGTGGGTGATGCATATTGTTAAAATGGAATGAACCTATTAGCAGATAGTTCTTGAAATAATAGAGTTTATTGAAAAGAGAAAAATAGGCACATCCAAAGTAAAGGCATTTAGGTAACCTGTGAGAAAATTACAAGAGAAATAAACAACACTTTTTTTTATACATATAATGGAGTGATACGCTTTCTAGGCATCTAAAAACAACTTGTGTTTAATACAATTATTTCTCTGAACTTGTTTCAATACAACCTTCTTTCAGAACAATTTTCTCATTATTTGTTCATTGGTAAGTTTACTATGACCTAGGTACATTGATAATATTGGAAGAACAATCAGTTTAGTATAGTTCCAGTATGTATACCTGTTCCTGGCAGGAGCTAAGGGATTTTAGAATAAGATTCCCCAAGGCTGTGATATATCATAGTATAACCTTCCTGGAAATATGCTATGTTGCCATTTAAGCTTCACTTGTTCCTTCTATACCTACCATGCCCAAGACTAAAGAGTGAAGAGATTAGTCCTATTATCTGTTGGCATTGGAATAATGTTACTAGCTGGCATTTATATATTGATTTAAAGTTCAAAAGAGCTTTACAAATATTATCCAATTTTATCATTACAACAACCCTGGAAGGTAAGTGCTCTTATTAATTTCATTTGAAAGGTGACAAAAGAGGTAGATGGAAGTTTAGTAATATGTCCAGGGTCACATAGCTAGTAAGTATCTCAGGCTAGATTTAAACTCAGTTCTATACACTCTACCATTTAGTTACCACTATAGTAGGCAGTCATGGAGTCAAGAGAAGGGGATTACAGTGACAACTGGGAAGAACTGGGACAAGGGGACCCAAGGGATGCTCTCTCATCGTAAAGGAGTGGGACGGGGCCAAGTCAAGATGAAGGAATAGAAGCAGGAAAACTCCATGGCTCCCCCCATAATTGTAAATACCTGTAAAATATGACTCTAAACAAATTTTAGAACTGCAGAACCCACAAAGTGACAGAGAGAAACAAATTTCCCTCTGAAGGAAGCCCAGTAGGTGGACAAGAATCGTTCCTTGCAGTGAGATGGGAGCAGAGCCCAGTCCCACGTGAACAGGTGGTTTTAGCTCCAGGGTGGCCCAGACCAGCAGTAGCAGCTGTAGCAGTTTCCAGAATTATCAAACCATAAATGCCAAAGGCAAAGTAAAAGGTCAGTGGAACTCTCCTGGATCTGGATGTACAGAGTGCATTCTGGCCTCTTCTCCCAGAGTGAGAAGCTGTGGAAGCAGTGGCCCTGTGGCCACTTCCATGTGGCTGTGTCAGAGCTCCCCGCCTATAGATCATAGGGGGCCAAGTGACTATTCAGAGGTTAAATGCTCTTGCCTTAAGCTGCCTGGATTGGGATCACAGTCTTGAATGGTGTTCTTGAAGTGTGTGACCAGTGAACCAAAGCTAGTGGGGGTTGTAGAGACTGCACCCTCCTAATAGCTCCAGCAGCTACGAAAACCCCAGCTATTTGGGACAAACTCTCCCCTCTAGAAGCAGAGATCTATTGTGGCAAAGAGCTCAAGAGTTAAGTAACTGAGTGCCAACATAAGCAAGTGAAGGAAGCAAAGCAAGCACAGCCATCAAACCTTCCTTTTTGGGGGACAAAAAGTATCATGGAATGGGAGGAAGACAACACAGTCAGAACTGCACCAAAGCTTCCAAAAAATATAAACTAGTTACAGGCCATGAAGGAGTTCAAGAAGGATTTTAAAAATCAAGTAAGAGAAATAGAGGAAAAATTGGGAAGAGAAATGAGAATGATGCAAGAAAATCAAGAAAAGCAAGTCAGCAACCTGACTGAAGAAAATAACACCTTTAAAAACAGACTAACTCAAATGGCAAAACAGGCCCAAAAAGCCAATGAGGAGGAGAATGCCTTAAAAAGCTGAATTTGCTAGATGGAAAAAGAATCTCAAATGCTCACTGAAGAGAATAATTCCTTCAGAATTAGATTGGTACAAATGGAAGCAAATGACTTTGTAAGAAATTAAGATACTATTAAACAGATCCAAACAAATGAAAAAAATAGAAGACAATGTGAAATATCGCATTGGAGATAAAGTCCACTGACATGGAAAACAGATCCAGGAGAGACAATTTAAAAATTATTGGACTACTTAAAGCCATGATCAAAAAAAGAACCTAGAAATCATCCTTCAATAAATTGTCAAGGAAAATTGCTCTGATTTTTTAGAACCAGAGGGCAAAATAGAACTTGAAAGAATTTACCAATAACCTCTTGAAAAAGATCCCCAAAAGAAGACTC
>CM053593.1:291959468-291979761 GCA_028646575.1 Pseudocheirus occidentalis
ATAATTAAATGAGGTCTTAAAGGATGGGTAGAATTGGGCTTTAAAGGATGGATAGAATTCATGTAGGTTCCAAAGTGATGGAAGGGAGGTTCAGGAAAGCAGAACAATATCAGTTTAGACACAAAACCAGGAAAGGTCATGGTGTGTGTGAGGGAAAACAAATGGTCCAATTTGCAAGGGAGATAAGATGTACGGAAGAGGGAGAATTAAGGTGAACAAGTTTGAGTTTGATATGGCAAAACTATGAACTTCTTCCAAAATGTTAATGAGGAATAAGAATTAAGGCATCAAGTGAAAGAGATGCCAAGGGAAATTTTGCCTTTCTCTTCTTTACTCCTATAAGGTCCCTATACAAAAAAAAATTTTTTAATCCACCTCCTAGCTGTCAAAGCAGTTATTTTCATATAAATGGCAATTTATATTATGGTGTATAGAAGACTTCATAATGATGGCCAAGCTAGATGGAATCTTTTCCTCATTAAGGTATAACTTGCCTGTATTCAGTGTATGGCTAGAGTGGTGAGTGACAAACTACAGCAGAATGAGTAGGGAATTTAAACAACGCTTTCAGAAGAGGGGTGAGGTATGTTTCTGAGCCAGTTTTTATTGGCTATGAAGGATTCCGTTCTGTATGACTGATAGCTCAACACCTGGCATTGAAGATAAATGCAGTTAAAGGCTACTAGGTGGCACAATGGATAGAAGGCTGGACTAGGAGTTAGGCAGAATCAACTTTTTGAAGTCAGGAAGATCTGAGTTCAAATTCTGCCTCAGATATGGATTAGATGTGTGACCTTAGCCAAGTCATTTAACCTCTCTTGCCATAGTTTCTTCATCTGTAAAATGGGGATAATAGTAGCACTTGCCTCCCAAGATAGTTGTGAGGAATAGATGAGCTAAAGTATGTAAATTGTTTTACAAACCTTAAAGTACCATTTGAATAATAGTTATTATCCTAATTTGCTCTTAGAAATACAATTTTGTCAAAAACAAAGTATATACATTGTATTCTTGGGGTGGGGGTGAGGTGGGGAATGTTCTGTAACAAAAGGGCTGATGTTTCTTTTGCTTGAATCAACAGTCAAATATGGGAACCAGTGGGTGACAATTAGGCAACACATTGTGATTCAATACTAGGAGAAGACTAGGTAGTGCAATGGACAGAAAATTAGACTTGGAGTTAGGAAGACCCAAGCTCAAATCCAGCCTCAGATGCTTAATATCTATGGAACCATGGACAAGTCACTTAACCTCTGCCTCAGTTTCCTTATTTGTAAGATGAGAATAATAGCAATTGCCTTCTAGGATTGTAGGGAGGATAGAATGAAATAACATGTAAAGTGCTTTATAAACCTTCCAGTCCTGCCTAAATGTGCTGGAATGTGGAAGAATACTGATTCTGGAGCTAGGAAGACCTGAGTTCAGATGCTTATTAGCTGTGTGATCCTAGCCAAGTCACTCAATCTCCTTCCAGTCTCAAGTCTCTTCATCTCTAAAATACTTCTTAAGGTTGCTGTAAAGATGAAATGAGACATTTGTAAAGTGCTTTGAAAACTTTAAAGCACCATATAAATGCTTGCTGTTAGCATATGAGGCAGAACTTTGTAACTATAAGAACCATCCAGAAGCTGACTAGGCTCCCTCCAGAGGCAGAACTCCTTGACACAAGGGACATTTTAGCAGAGGGTAAATGACCACTTTTACAGGATCTTGTAGAAGGAATCCTTAAATAGGGAAGAGCAAAGCTATGACTCTATGATTCCAAGGCAGGCAGCATAACACAGTGAAATGAATAATAGCTTTGGCATTAAAAAATCTGGGTATGAACCTAGATCTGTCATTTTTATCCATATGACCTTGAACAAGTCAATTGCCGTTGCTATGTCTCTAAGTTGTTTGATACTTTTATTCAGACAGTAAGAGCTGTAAGAGTTGATATGACTGATCCCCAAAGGGCTCTAGTCTAAGCAGGGGTTGGGCAGGTAATCAGGTGGAATTTTAGTTGAACCTAAAAGGAAAGGTGGGACCACCCTAAATAAAAGGACAGGTATGAATAAACCTACTGATATAGAAATGCACATGTTGTTTCAGGAACATATTAGCAGTTCAGTTTAATGGTAGAGAAGGTTTTATTTAGGGCAGTAATAGAAGATATAGACACATTAGTAAAGTCCAGATTGTGGAGAATACCTATCTTGTATGCTAGTCACATAATAATTTGTTAAATATTTTTGTGGGATAATAGATTTAGAACTGAAAGTGACCTGAGATGTCATCTTGTTCAATTCTCATATTTTACAGATGAAAAAGAGGCCCAGAAAAGGTTAAGTGATGTGTTCCAGCTGACAAAGATTGCAAGGGGTAGAGTCAGGATTTGCACTTGGGTCTGCCAAGTCCATGTATAGCCCTCTTTCCACTGCCATGTTTCTTCAGTTTTATTGCCCCCTAGATTATACATTTGCCAATAACACGGCAATTTCTTATAATTATTTGCATTATCCACTGTCACCTACCTAACCCAGGAATATCTAATATTTGTTGCCTGAATTTATTGAATGATTTATAATTCCTATTATAAAACAATAAAAATGATGTAATAAGTTAAACACTAGCTTTGAAAGTTAATTGAAAAATCTCAGAATGAATTTAACAAATTATTTTTATTAAATATAAAGGGGAGATTCTAGAAAAAAATGTAAAGATAATTTTGATTAAATGAGCCAATGAAAGGGTTTGAGGCCTTATCAACTACAAATATGCCAAGTAATAAATCACACTTCAGTGAGGGGGGAGTGTGAGAAAACATTTACCTGAGTGACTGAAATGACAAAACAAATAACTTATTTTCAAAATGTCCCATTGATACCAATTCTGATTTCTATTTCAGATTTCTATTTTTTACCTTGACCCTCTGACTCAAATAGCTGTTATTATTTGAACTGAAGGCAAATACTGAATCATTTTATTAGAAAAAAAGATATTTAACAGATCATATGACAGAAAATAGACTAATGCAATAGGAATAGATAGGAAACCTTGGGTCTGTGTGTGGTTAATATGAAGGCTGAGTGCCTGGTGGGGCAGTGGTCCATTTGTTCAGGCAGAAACTGACACAAAACAAGGACACAGGAAAGTGAAAACTAGATTCCAAAAGATTGAGCCTGAGGAAGAATAGACAATGCTATGATACTTTGCAAATGATGGGGGATGAGGAGGAAAACTTAGAAGAATGATAGGGACTGGGGTAAATGGAAGGGAGACTACCTTAGGATTTCACCCCAGGAAAAGAATCAATCAATCAATGGGTGCTATACTCCAGGTATGTTAGGTAATGGGAACGCAAGTATGAAATCCAGAAAATCCCTGGCCTCATATTGCTCTATTCTAGGGAGAGATGGTGGTAGTGATAGTGGTAGGATGGACAATGTTCAAAGATAAATAAATACAAGACATACACACACATACACATATAAATATTTGTATATACACATGATTACATATACATGTATATAATACACATATGTGGTTACATACATTTATATGTACATGTGTATACACATATATACATGCATTGTGTGTGTATACAAATTATGGGAATGGACTGGCACTAACAACTGGAAATGCAGTAAACATTTAGCATGGTGCTTGAGCTGATGCTTTGAAGGGCAATGGCAGGTATTCCAAGATACATAGCTGAGAAGGGAAACCATTAAAGGCATAAGGGGATAGTCTATGCCAGCAGTTCTAAACCTGTGGGTTATGTTCAATTTGTGACAATGAAAATACATTCTGCATATCTGATAGATTCATGACAGTAGCAAAATTACACTTGTGAAGTAGCAACGAAAATAATTTTATGGGAACTGTATTAAAGGGTTGCGGCATTAAGAAGATTGAGAACCACTGTTTTATGCAAAGGCACAAAAGGCAGGAGAGGAATTTTTGTATAAGTGAAACAAGTAGTCCAGCTTGACTGGACAGATCACATGAAACAAAAGGTCAGTAGGCTGTATCAAGAAAATGAGGAGTCCCCAAGATAAATCATTGCAGAGAATATGAGACACTTAGTTAATCCTGTATAATTTAGCTTTTGTAGCAGGGATCAGGAAATCCACACATAAAATGTTCTAAGAAACCTTATGACTTGGTCTGTCTTATTTCAATGATTTCTTTTTTCTTCTTTTGAGAGATTATTTCTTTCTTATATATTTCTCTTTGTAATTATGTAGCAATTGTTCATACATTAAGAAATCAGGAATACATAAAAATATATTATAAAATTCCTTATTCTAGTCCTTTGCCTTTCTCAGAGAATAAATTCATGCTTGAAGAGCTATCCTGTAAGATTTTTCCAGTGACAATCAGTTTGATTGCTTTCCTAAACCATGGGTAAAAGAAAGCATAAATCAAGGGGTTCATGGCAGAATTATAATAAGCGAACCAACAAAGGATTTCATAAATATAGGCAGGGGTGATGAAGCCTAAAAATGCATCTATCAATGCATCAATAGAATAGGGTAACCATGAAATCAGAAATGCAATCACTGCAATGCCCAGTGTTTTTGCTGCCTTTCTCTCCCTCTTCGACACTCTAGCTTTATAACTCTCTGAGGATGAAGATTCCCCTTTGATACTTGTGTTTTCAATCTTTCTAGCCTGGAATTTAGCTACCAGGAAAATCTTAGAGTAAAGAATGACCATAACCAGGGTGGGAATGAAGAACAGCAAAAAATCTACCAGCACCCAATTTTGATTCACATAAACCTGACAACTCCCTACACAAGTGAGGGCACTTATTAATTCCTCTAATCCATCATCATTGGCACCTGTGTAGAAAACAGAACCACTGTAAGTAATGGGGATAATCCAGGAGAGAGCAATGCACAACCCAGAAACATTCACTGTGAACTTGGTTGGGTAAATCAGAGGGTCAGTGACAGCAATGTATCTATCAATGGAGATGAAACATAAATGGAAGAGGGAAGCATAGCAAAATGCTGTATCACCACAGCTATGACATGCACAGAAAGTCTCTCCAAAATACCAGCAGCTCTCTACTGACCTCACCATGCTGAAGGGCATCACAGTGGCTCCCACCAAAAAGTCTGCCCAAGCCAAAGAGGCAATGAGAAAATTGGCAGGAGAGTGTAGCTGCTTGAAATGAAAGATAGAAATCATTACCAAGAGGTTTCCAAATACTGCAAGCACAGCCCCAGAACCAAACACCACATACAGGACCACACGGGGTCCTTGGGAATAGGGATTTTTAATACAAGACCCATTTACATTTTCAAAGCAGAGTTGTACAGGTGCAGGCTGGGACTCAGAGCTGCTATTCATGATTCTTCTCTTAGAAACTTGCAATATCTGTATTCTTAATGTTCATGAAATTCTCAATTCTCCTACAGAAGAGACACATTGCATTTAAATAAATAAAATTATTTAAATTAAATTTATGTCTAAAAATTCTCCATATTACCTCACCCAAACTCATTCTAATCCTTTCCCGTTTCATCTAAACTCCAAATTATTATGTGTAATCACAAGATGAACCTATCACTGTATTTTCAATGTTTTCAGTAAATAAATGAGAATAAAAGAAATTATTAGCTGTGAGCACATATACTTTGGATATACATCAGCAGAGGAAATGCCATACCAGCTCCTATGATAATGTTTCCTCCTAATCTTCTGGTTCTGTACCTCGAACAGCTTCTCTTTGTCAAAAGATGGGAGATATGACATGGTTATGCTGCTACTGTATCACCTTTTATTAGAATTGCCTCCCCTACATTGTCAAATTAGATTAATGCCCAAAGCACATTTTACTTTCAGGAACTTTGCCAAAGACGTCTCATCTACTAAAAACCCTTAAGATAGAATCCCTGTAGTGTAAAGGTGTGAAATGAAAGGATAAACTTTTTTTCCCTAGGAATCATTATCTAGGAAGTTCTGCAAAGCTGCGGTTGATACTCCAGTAACATATACACATATATGGATAAGCATATATTTATTTATATAATAATATATAGTACATATGTATAATAATATAACTATGTGTGTATGTATACATACATGTTTAAACACACTACATTTATGTATATATGGCTATACAATTTGTGCATTATATAGCATATATCCATTTTATGGATTGTCTAGAACAAAATAATAGCTACCAACTTGTTGCCCACTTAATGCCCATGTACTAATAATTCTATAGACTTTATATATGTTGTATTAACATGTTATTGTGCATGCACATACATATGCACACTACAGAAGAAACATATAAATGGATATATATTTATGTGCATGCATGTATATAGGTTCCCATATTTATTATGTAATATTTATTGTGCACATATGCACACATTTTTGTTTGTAAACATGTACATATGTGTACATGCATATCATATTTAATATATAGGAATAGTATCCTAGAGCACAAAAAGCTAGCTTTAGACTGTAAGGTGGATTTGAGTGTGTGCAAAATGAATTTTTGTTATTTCTTAGAGTTCAGTTTCCCAGGATCCATAGCCATAAAAAACTCTTTTTCCCAGGTATTAGATATAAGTTTCCACAGTTATGGTTCAAAACATCTCCACCATCCTTGTGCAGCATTATATAATGATAAATAATATAAATATCCATTGTGACTGCACAATGAGATACAGGAATGAGGTAATGTAAACTTGTGAAGCTATTGCTGGCAACATGCCTTCTTTTTTTGGTTGCCCCTATAAAACAGGTGGACGTTGGTCAGTGAATGGGGAACCTTAGGGCTGAATGCACAAATGCTGTGCTTGTCTTGATTGGCCCCCCTGAAACTTGTGGGGAACCTTAGGGTTGAATGCACAACCTGGAGTGCTGTATATGCCTCAACTGACCCCCGTTGGGAAGGCCCCTGTGAGAAGGGTGATTAGGAAATATTGTAGGAGTTTGTGCTCCCATTATCAGCAATCCTCTTCTGAGAAAACTAGACTAGAATAAAGTAAGATTATTAAGCCCTCCTTAGTGTCTTTTCTGAGCAGATCAAGAGTGAACCTGTGCTAGTAGCCTTCTTGTGTGATGTGTTCAGCTGTCTTACAGACTCAAGAAGACCAGATTCATACTTACTATATGACACCTGCTGTCCTTTCACTTAGCATCCCAGAAAATCTCTAAAATTCTGAGTTGCAGAGCAGGTACTAATCTATATTGGTAGATGGAGCTTGCTATGTTAAAGAAATCACATGGCTAAGAGCATGTGGGTCGTGGCCTCACCATCTTCTCCAGGAGTGGGGCAGCCCTGGGTGGAATAATTTTTTTTAATGGAAAGGAAGGGGACCTAGTAATACCTCATCTCAAACAAAATACCAAGTCTGCAAAGCTGTAATTGTTAAAACAATTTGGTACCGGCTAAGAATCAGAGAGGTTGATCAGTGGAACAAAATAGCTACATAGTACACAGAAGCAAATGAACATAGTCATCTAGTATTTGATAAACTCGATTCTAGCTATTGGGACAAGAACTGACTGTATTACGAAAACTGTTGGGAAAATAGAAAAATCATCTGGCACAAACTAAGGATAGACCCACATTTCACATTGTATAGTAAGATAAGCTCAAAATGGATGCATGACTTAAACATAATGGTCAATATAAGCAAAATAATTGACTAGAAATGAAATTATCTGTAAGATAGTTGGATAGGGGAAGAGTTTATGAGCAAATGAAAGAGAAAGAAAAAAAACAGAGGGGGAAAGAGGGGGAGAAAGGAGGAGGGACAGACTGAAAGATGCTCATAGGAGGTAAAGCGGATTATTTAGATTATAAAAAATTTAAAAAGGTTTTACACAAGCAAAACTAATGTAGCTAAAATTAGAAGAAAATCAGGAAATTGGAGAATAATCTTTGCAGCATTTTTTTTATAAAAGTCTAATTTCTAAAATATATAGGGAATAAAGTCAAATCTACAAAATAAGAACATCATTCTCTAATTGATAAATATTCAAAGGATATGAATAGATAATTTTCTGAAGGAGAAATCAAAGTTATCAGTAGCCATATGAAAAAAATGCTCTAAATAACTAAAAAATTAGAGAAATGTACATAAAAAAAACTCTGTGGTACCACCTCACACCCATCAGATTGGCTAGGATGACAAAAAAGGAAAATGACAAATATTAGAGGGAATATGGGAAAATACACATACTAGCATCCTATTGATAGAGCTATGAACTAGTCTAACCATTCTAGAAAGAAATTTGGAATTATAAATATTATTATATTTATATTATAAATAATATTATTATATTATAAAACCTATTAAATTGTGTATACCATTTGACCCAGCAATACTACTACTAGATCTGTATTCCAAAGAGATCAAAGAGGAAAAAGATCCATGTCTACAAAAATATTTCTAGTAGTTCTATTTTTTGTGCTGTTGACCCCTAGAAAAGGTTTGGTTAAAGAGACCAACAGATAGTAATATAAAAATTATATTATTTATTCTTTATTATTCCCTTAAGGCTAGCATTACTTGCTCAAGGAGTGCAGGACTAAAGTCCTGACTGATGAACAGAGAAATCAAAAGACTCTTTATACATTTTTAGAACCATCATAATTCAGGCCATGTCACAAAAATTTGACTTTCATTTTTTACCATGTATATGTGATACAGAGTTCCTTGGTTGTAAATGCAAATTGACAACGACCAGAGCAGGGTCTGTTTACATTTTATAGTCTCATGATGTCTGTTTTGCTCTCATGTGGATTAAGTCCCAAGATAAGGGGAATCTTACCTCTAGTCTTTGAAGTTACAGACACAGGGAAAGGCATTTTTAATCAGAGCAGTTTGATTAAATCAGACTTTAGCTAAAATGTGATATTAAATGATTATCAGTGGTGACAAAGAATTGGAAGCTAAGAATATGCCCTTATTTGACTGAATAAGTTGTGATATATAAATTTAATGGAATATTATCATGGTGTAAGAAATGGTGGAGGGGATGTTTTCAGAAAAGCCTGTGAAACCTCTATGAAGTACAACAAAGTGAAATGAACATAACTATCTATGCAGTAAAAGAAATATTGTAAAGACAATCAACTTTGAAAGACTTAGTAACCCATCAACACAATAATATACCACAGTTTCAAAGAACCTCATGATTAGACAGGTTATCCACCACTGGAAATAGCACTGATGGACTAGAGTACAGATTGAAATATACAGACATATATATATATATATTTTTTTTCTTTTTCTTGCTTTAAAAAAGGTCATGGCTAGTAATATCTGTGATAGATTTTGTTTTTCTTGCCTTATCAATGAGTATGAGGGGGAGAGAATTTTCAAGTAAAGAAATAATAAAAGTCTCTGTGCTTTAAAAAATAATTTAAAAAATCAAAAAATAAATAAAAAAGAATCATGCAGTATCTGTTTATTTCTTTTAATCATGTATATTTTACTATTATCTTTTCTGAAATTATGATTGTTTATTTAATATTTTATTTAATAATTTACTATTATCTTTTCTGAAATTATGATTGTTGCCCTTTTTTTAGTACAACTCAAAACATAATGGATTTAATCTTAGCCCTTTATTTTAGCCCCATCTGAATCTTTGTTTAAAGTGCTTTTCTTGCAAACAACATATTGTTAGATTCTGTTTTCTTTTTATTTTCTTTAGATTCTATTTTCTAATTCATTCTGCTACCCTCTTCTTTTATATGAGTCTACCCCATTCATATCCAGTTTTGATCATTAATTTGGTATTTCTTTCATTTTAGTTTCTATTTTTCTTCTCTTTGCCATAGATCCCATCTTTATATAAATGAGATGGTAAAAGAGACATGTGCTTAATACTACAGATCTATATTTGAAGTTATTTGCTTTCTCTCTACTGCCTCTCTTTTCTTCCCTATATTCTGGGTTAAGTTTGATGTGGGCCAATAACCTGGTATTAATACTGGAACAAAGTGAGAAACTTTCATATCATTTATGTTATTAAAATGAAACTTACTGAGTCATAGCAAGAGAATGCTATTGAACGAGGATTCTGAGGATACTTCTAGTTGATTTAGCTCAGTGAAGCTCCCTTGCCTTGGTTGTCCATCGTTTCCCACTAGCCAAATAGCAGAGAAAGCATCTGTAGACCTCATGGATGTTTTGTACCCAGGATGTTTTTGTGCTTAGGTGTCCTGCCTGGTTTCAGCTCCATAGAACAAGATGTCTCTACCAGGCTAACCTTGTCACTTTTAAACTCACCACCATGCTGCTCACTTAAATCTTGATTGATATTACCTCCCTCAGCCTCTTCTCCTCTCTAATGGAGGATTGGTGAGTGGAAAACAAAATTCTCCCATTGCTTTCCTTTATGGAGGGCAGAAACTGGGCTTGGCTCACTATGCTTTGTTATCTATTGTCCTGCCTGGTTTCAACTCCACATAACAAGATGGCTCTGAGCTGAGTAACCACTACTGATCTTTCCCCACCATTTTTTTTAACTTCCTTTGTATTGTAAGTTTCTTGAGGGCAGGGACTGTCTTTCTTTTTTAATTTAATTCCATCCCAAGGGTTTAGAACAATGCCTAACATACAATGGGTGCTTAATAAATGTTTACTGGATTGGATTGGACTGATGAAAATCGATGTCTATAACCTGAATCAAGCAAGTATTAAAAATGGTTTATATATATATATATATTTTTTTAATTGCAGGCAGGGAGGTGGCGCAATGAATAGAGCACTGGCCCTGAAGTCAGGAGGACCTGAGTTCAAATTCGGCCTTCCACACTTACTGTGTGACCTTGGGCAAGTCACTTAACCCCAATTGTCTTGCCTTCCCCCCTCTAAACCCCACCCAACTGTGTATAATTTGCATGAGGGCCATAGCTAGAATGTTGCTTATAACATACCATCCCTAGGCCTTTACTATAGGTTTTTAATTTTTGTTTCTTTTTTTTTATTTTCCCTGTCTCAATCCACTCTCCCACGTAAATGTTTGTTTTGACAATTTGAGCAGGATCCTACTATCTCTCTTTGAAAACTACTTCTCTCTTTCCCTATTTCCCTTTTGTATTTGGTGTATGTGTACAACAAACTTGTGTATGCACATGTGCAAACATGCCTCTGTGTGTTTTCTGCCTACCTTTGTCCAGATCAGATGAAAGTGAGGTTCCTGTGATGCTCTTTTGTCTCATCCAGTCTTCCATGTTGGTATACTTCTTATTTCTCACACCTTGATTTTGTGAGATAATTAGTTCCCCCTTTCTTCTTCCTCTTTTCTTCCTTAATACATTGCCTTTTCAACCCCTTTACTTAAATAATGGCAAAATAGAACAAAAGCTACCCCATGATATCTGTTTGTCTCATTTAATAATCCCTATGTCCTTGGAAGACATTTAGAGCTTTAAAGGAACAGTTGTTCTCTCTTCCTCAGATTGTAAGCACTTAATATTCCTAAAGCCCTTTCTATCTAATTACTTTTCTCGCATTCTTTTAACTTTTCTGTTTACATTTCAAAGTTCCTAACCAATTCAGACCTTTTCCTCAAGAATGTTTGAAAACTCAGTGCAACTGGCACCCTCACCCATGGCTGAAGAACTTGAATGAGAAGGCATCCAGGCGTATTTTAAATGATAGTATAGAGAGTTTTCGGAATTAGACTGTTGCATACTTGTCATTGCAAAATTATCTCACCCCCCCAAAAAAATTACACACATTCTTCTAAAACACATATTTATTTCTTTTCCATGGAAAACCCTAGATATCCTGTTGAAAACTTTGTAGGGCATCTACAAACCACCACTAGGTGATTTGATCAGTCTTTCAACACTATATTTAAGTAAACTGTGTAGACGGTGGTCATTGAGTATTGTGGGCAGTTCCTTACCTGGAGTAAAGATTATGAAGTGAATAGGTAGGTTAACATGTATTGAGTCCATCAGTCAATTATTTGTTAAGCATCCACTATCTATCAGGTATTGTACTAAGTCCTGGGACTCTAAAGGCAAAAGGTAGTCCCTGCCCTCTAGGAGCTTACAATCTAATGGGGGCAACAATATACAAATATTGTAGTACAAATAAGCTTTATATAGAATAAATTTAAAATAATCAACAGAAAGAAGGCACTAGAATGAAGGGGGTTGGGAAAGGCTTTCTATGAAAGGTAGGATTTTATCTGGGACTTGGAAAAAGCTAGAAAGTCAAGAGGTAGGGATGAGGAAAGAAAGCATTCCAGGCATAGGGGACTGTGAGTGAAAATGCCCGGAGTCAGGTGATAGTCTTGTTTGAGGAGTAGCAAGTAGGCTGTTGTCACTGGATTACAGAGTTTATGAAGTTTTGGACGGTTAAAGTATAAGAAGACTGGAAAAGTAAGGGGAGGAAAAAAAAAAAGAAAAGTGGACAGAGGAATGATTATAAAAGACTTTGGAATGCCTAACAGCAGGTTTTTTGTATTTGACCCTGGAAATGATAGGGAGTCATTGAAATTTATTGAGTAAGGGAGAGGGGTGACATGGTCAGACCATTGTGTTAGGGAGATCACTGACAACTGAGTAAAGTCACTGACAACTGACAACTGAACTAATCATCAAGCTATTGAAATAGTCTATGTATGAGGCAATGAGGGGTCTGTGTTAGGGTGGTGGCAGTGTCAGAAGAGAGAAAGGGACATTTGGGAGAGATGTTACAATTTTGAAATTGATAAGACCATGGCACAGATTGAATAGTGGAAGATAAAGCTAGGTTTTGACTTCTGTAGTCACATAGATGATTAGTGTCTGGGCCAGGGTTTGAGTTCAGATTTCCTTTATTTCAGGTCCAGAATTCCATCTACTTTGCCACCTAGCTGCCTCTGCTCTCTGGGAGCCCTCAGGTGTCACTGGAAAGCACAGAGTTGATGAATCCTTAGAACCAGGGTTAGGAAGGCTCAGCACAATAACTGAGCTAGTCTTTAATGACAAATTGTTCCTCAAAAAATGTATCTAGTTCCCACAACAAGTTCTAAGGGTACATGCATGTGTATCAAATTACAGACAAAACAAAATTTGTTTCACATACACATTTATTAGGTTCATTTCTGCAAAGCATAGCACAAAAAGAATCGGATTTCCCAAGAAGCCTGCTATACTCTGAAAAGCACAAAACCTAGTAAAACTGGTCAATATTTAAGATCTTTAACAGGGAATGTCTTAAAAACAAATACATCCACAACTTGTTTTCATTTCATTTTTATTTGTAAAGAAAAGCAAAATGCCTTTGAATTTCTAAATATGTGAGGCATTAAAAAGTATCATCCTTAGCGACTTGATAACTTTTTTTGCGTAGTTTAATAATATTTGAATCCTCATTGTAATAGCAAACTGTAATATGCACAGAATTTTTTTGTTTTATTTTATTCTGAATTTAAGAAGAAAACAAATATTTTCATAACAGTAGAATAGGAAAAAAGATGGTTGCACATAAAACTGCAAATTTATTGTGCATGGCTTCCTATGTCTCTTAAATATATAATAAAGTTATACTGTAACTTTCACTTTTCCCTCTTTTTTCCCCCTCCTCTACTCGACCCTAGGGAAGGCTACCATTGGATTTAGATATAGATGGATGACCACATGCATGTGTGTATATGATCATTCTATATATAACTTCTGTTTGTCATTTCT
Source organism: Pseudocheirus occidentalis (assembly GCA_028646575.1). NCBI lineage: Eukaryota > Metazoa > Chordata > Mammalia > Diprotodontia > Pseudocheiridae > Pseudocheirus > Pseudocheirus occidentalis. The sequence goes on from CM053593.1 coordinate 291,973,123, forward strand.
TTCTCTGAATGTAGTGTCTTCCTTTATAGCTTGAGTATTTATAATAGTCAAAATAACTTAGTCACTCAAAGTTGTTCTTAAAACAGTATTGCTATTACTGTATACAATATTCTCTTGGTTCTGCTCATTTTGCTTTTCATTACTTCATGCAAGTCTATCCATGGTTTTTCTCAGATTATCAAGTTCATTATTTCTTACAGCAAAGTAGTATTTGATCACAATCATATATCAAACATATATTATGTAATATATTATACAATGATATATTACATAATATATAATATTATATATAATATCATATATATTAAACTTTTTCACCCATTCCCCAATGGAGTCCTTTCTGCAATTCCCAGTTCTTTGTCACTACAAAGAGAACTGCTATAAATATTTTGAACATATAGGTTCTTTTGCTTTTCACTTAGTCATCTTGGGAAACAAACCTACGAGTGGTATTGCTGAGCCAGGGAGTATAGGTAGTTTAGTAATTCTTTGGGCATATTTCCAGATTGCTCTCCAAAATGGTTAGATCAGTTCATATTTCCCCCAACAGTGAATTAGTGTCCCATTTTTTCTACTTCCCCTCTGACAATTGTAGCTTTCCCCTTCAATAATCTGAGCCAATCTAATATGTATAAAATGATTTCTCAAGGCTGTTTAAATGTGCATTTTTCTAATCAATAAGGATTCAGAGTGTTTATTTTATATGACTATAAAGTGTTTAGATTTCTTCCTCAGAAAACTGACTGTTCATATCCTTTGGCCATTTATCAATTGAGGAAGTACGGAATTAACTGAACATGAATTATTGAACTTGTCAGACTGTGGAAGTTGTCTATTATATTAATGGAATGAGCAAATAGATGTCAAAGCAAATCAGAATCTGTTTTAATCACTAATTTGTCATTGTTATTGGTATTAGTGAAATAATAGCAATGAAACAAAGGTTAAAAATTGTTTTCCGTGTAATTGGTGAAAAATTGAATAAAAAAAAAAGAATAGTAACGACTAAAAAGCAATTTATAAACCAAGCAACATTTTTGGGTGGGTAAAGGCAGTCCCAGGTAGTTCTATGGTTAAGAAGGAGACAGGGACATAGAAAGTAAAGGACATCTATGGTAATAAAGCCATTGTCTGTGAGAGTGATTTCTTAACCCCTTTAGACAATGAATAAATAAACATTTTATTAAGTACCTACTTTGTGCTAGGGACTGGAGATGCAAATGTAAAAGTAAGACTTCCTGATCTCAAAGAGCATATCTTCTCCTAGGACACATAGCATGTTGATATATAAATAAACATAGAACATATTTTAAAAACTGAATTTAAACTAATATGGAGGGTGAAGGGAGGCTAATGATGGGGGAATTAGGAAAAGACTCTTGAATGAGGTAACACTTGAGGTAAAGGTGAAGAGAGAGAGGTTTAAAGGCCTCCTAGACAACGAGTGCAAAGGTAGAATTAAGTTTTTATTATTTGTTGGAAATGTGAACTATATTTTACTTCAGTCTTTAAAACAGCAGGAAAAAGAAAAAAAAAACAAAGTTCTTCAGTCCAGAATGGAGCTGATATTGAATGGACTGGAATGAATGAGAGTGAGAGTGAGTGAGAGAGACACACAGAGACATAAAGATAGAGACAGAAAGGGAGAAACAGAGACAGGGAGAGAGAAGACTAGTGTAGGTATATAACAAATATATATATATATATATATATGTATATATATACACATATATATGTATGTATATTTTGCTTTTTGGAGGGCAGGGCAAGTGGGGTTAAGTGACTTGCCCAAGGTCACATGGCTAGTAAATGTTTAATGTCTGAGGTCAAATTTGAACTGTCCTCCTGACTCCAGGTCCAGTGCTCTATTCACTGTGTCACCTAGCAGAACACAAATAAATTTTTAAAATCAAAGAAACATGGGAAGCATTTTTGAAGAAAATTAAAATACGTGACTTTTCTACTTCATTTGAAATGCTAAACCAAGAAAAGGTATAGAAAGAAAAGTGATATGAAATAAGAGAAAAAAAGAACCAAGGTAACCCAGGACTAAAAGACAGAAGCAGAAGCCAAATGAGTAGAGGCAGGCAATGGTGGAAAGCTTTGAAATTTTGTAATCTTACTTAGCAAAAGAATTTTGCCAAATATTATTTATTGAGATTAAAATTGGAGGTTTGTGTCTAACATAAAGAATAGCGAAATTTTATATATTAAAAAGCCCTGTACCTTGATAATAAATTTCTTTCAAATGAATTTTAACTTCTTCCATCTGAAGCCTTTACCTGTTCAGAAAATAAGTCTATTGTTGAAGTGTGACCTCTGAAGATTTTCCCAGTGACAATCAGTTTAATTGCTCTTCGAAACCAAGGGTAAAAGAAAGCATAAATCAAAGGGTTCATAGCTGAATTAAAATAGGCAAACCAAACTAAAATTTCATAAATATAGGTTGGGGTGATGAACCCTAGGAAAGCATCAATTATTGATTCAATAAAATAAGGGAACCATGAAATCACAAATGCAATCACTGCAATGCCCAGTGTTTTTGCTGCTTTTCTCTCCCTCTTGGACACTCTGGCTTTGTAACTCTCTGAGGATGAAGATTCCCCCTTGCTACTTGCATTTTCAATCTTTCTAGCTTGTTGTTTAGCTACTAGAAAAATCTTACAGTAGAGAATGACCATAATCAGAGTGGGGATGAAGAACAATAGAAAACCTACTAGTGACCAGGTTTGATTCATAGCAGTCTGACAGCCTCCCACACAGGTGAGGGCACTTACTAAGTCCTCCAGCCCATCATCATTGACACCAGTACCAATGAGTGAAAAGAAGTAAGTAATAGCAAGAAGCCATGAGAAAGTGATGCATACCAAAGAAACATTCAGAGTGAATTTGGTTGGATAGACCAGAGGGTCAGTGACAGCAATGTATCTATCAATGGAGATGAAGCACAAGTGAAAAATGGAAGAATAACAAAATGATCCATCAAAATAACAGTGAACTTTACAATAACTCTCCCCAAAGTACCAGCAACTCTCCACTGACCTCACCATGCTGAAGGGCATCACAGTGGCTCCCACCAAAAAGTCAGCACAAGCCAAGGAGGCAATGAGAAAATTGGCTGGAGAGTGCAATTGCCTGAAGTGAAGGACTGAAATCATGACCAAAAGATTTCCCAAGACAGCCAGGATAACTCCAGTGCCAAAGGCCAGGTAGAGAATGACCCGAGGTCCTGGGGAGTAGGGAGTCTGAATGCAGGACCCATTGATGTTTTCATAGCAAAGCTGCACAGCTACAGGCTGGGACCCATTGTTGTTGCTCAGGATTCCTCTCTCTGAACCTTGAAGAATTTTCATTAGCTTTTGTATTTTGGGTATTAATGAAACAGTTAATTCTCTCCTTAAAATAAAGATGCATTGAATTAATGTCTTAAGAAATCTACCAGTTGCTATTTTTAATAAATTATGAAACTTTTCCATTGATAATACAAATTACAAAATTTCTTATATGTATTCAGAAGATGCCCATGTAACTCAGAAACATGTTTGCAACTAATTTCAAGGCAATTCAATAAGCAGCCTTAGCAAATCCACTAAATATTTCTATGAACATACATAAAAATACCTTAGCTCCTTAACTAAGAAAATTTCTCTTTGATCCTCTAGTTATTTACCTCTGAGGAACTTCTCTTTGTCTAGAGGAGTGACATGTGATGTGATCACCCAGCTCAAATGTCGGCTTTTATTCCAGGGCTCTCTCCCCTGGTATCACTTAAAAGTTAATGCCCAAAACACCCATGAAGCACGTAGGAAGTCAGCCAAAGAAATCCCATCACCTCAAAACCTACAAGGTTGAATCCCTATAGTGTGAGGTGTGAAATGAGGAAAGAAACTTTTTTTCAGTCATTATTAGAAAAACTGATGTTTAATCTATAGGAAATCTCTTATCCATTCAATTTTGTAACATATGCACTTCTATTCACATGTGTTTCATTTCATAGATTTCATTATCTGATGGGGAATAATGCATGTGTATATGTATGTGTGTACATTTAAATAATAATAATGAGCATTTACATATCACTTTATACTGTATCCAACACAGTTGTATGGTCTAGCTACCAGCTGAGTAAAAAAAGAGATGGGGATGTATTCAATAGTCTGTTTATTACAGACCATTTTATACAGAGACAAAGATACAAGACAATCATAGGGCTTATATTCCGGATAGCAGAAATTATTATAAAACTAGAATGCGAAGATCTTCCTTTGGAATTGACCACTCCCTACCCCAGCCCAAGGCTAATTATTCAGTCAGACTTCTCCTAGGACCATGTCCAGAGGCACAAACAAACCTGGAGTCACAAACAAGACTTGCAAATTAACTACCATGCACTTTCTTTAGAGATTCATAGAACCAATGAAAACATCCACCCAAAAAGATTATACTCCTCCTGCATATCTGCCTAGTGACCTCATAGAAGAGGGGAGCATTTCCTTAATGGGGCCAGGGGACCCCTGAAAGTCTGGTCTGCTACAACTTTAAGCTTTACTGAGAATTTTACAAATTATCTCAATCCTCACAATGATATTGTGAAAGAGATGCTGTTATCTCCATTTTACAGATGGGGAAACTGAGGCTGGGAGGTTGTTACTTTTATCATTGCTCAAAAGTATGAGACAGCAATCAAGCTCGTCTTCCTGCTTCTTAATTCCTGCATTCTATCCACTGATCCATCTAAATACCATTTTCTAGTTCTCTGAACAGTTTTTTTTTATTTCTGTGTAAATCTTTGGTCTCCCCAAATTTTCCACAGTGGGAAGTAGATTTATGAAACAAACCATTGAAAATGAGAGAATCCTGACTCTTCCTTAGGTCAGAGAAAGGACTATGGAGCAGGCTGTTGTGTAGTAAAGCATGGGGGAATAAAAAAAGAGTACTGAAGGAAGAGTCATGAGTTCAAATCCCAGCACTGACACTTGGTCAGTTCCACTTCATTTTTCTCATTTATCAAATATGAGGCTTGGACCAGATGCTCTCTAAGCTCTATGCTCTGATCCTCTCATCTTTTATAGATTTTAGAAATATCCAAGTCCTTTGATACTTTCTTCCCTTTTCCACTCGCTTTTCTTTTCTTTTTCTTCAGCTTCACATCTCTTCCTCTGATTTTTTGATGTGATTTTCCTCTGAGATGGGAATGCTACAGACCAACATACTCCACTCTAATCCATTCTCCCCTCAGCTGTCAAATAGAGCTTCCTAAAGCACACAGCTGTTCATACCATCCCCTATTCCATAAACTTCAGTGACTCCCTGTTACTTTTGGGTGAAATAGAACATCCTCTGTTTGGTTCTAAAGAATTTGGTCCCTTTCACACTTGCCAGTATTGCTATAACATACTCCCCTCACTGTCCTCTGAGATTCAGTGGCACTGGCTTCCTTGCTGTTCCCCCTACAAGACACTCTATCTCCCAACTTTGAGTGTTTTCACCAACTCTTCCCCAAGCCTGGAATGCTTTTCCTCCTCACCTCTGATTGCTAACTTCCCTGGCTTTCTTCATCAAACAAGGACCCCCTCCATGTTCTGCAGGAAACTTTTACCAGTCCCTCTTAATATTAGTGCCATCCCTCTGAGACTACCCAAAATTTATTCTGTCTATATTTTGTTTCTACTTAATTATTTTATATGTTGTCTCCCTCACCAAACTGTGAGATCCTTGAGCTGTTTTTGCCTTCCTTTGTCTGCTCAGGGCTTATCAAAGTCCCTGGCATATTATTCTTCAGTCATTTGGTTGTGTCTGATGACATTGGAGTAGTTTTCCATTTCCTTTTCTACTGTGTCTTCATTTTACAGATGAAGAACTGAGACAAAGTGGGATTTAGTGAGTTGCCCACAGTCACACAGCTAGTAAGTATCTGAAGCTGGATTTAAACTCAAGTCTTACTGAATTCAGGTGCAGCACTCTATAAATTGCACTACTTAGCTATTCTGAGATATAGTAGGCACTTATAAATGAGTTGATCGCCTAACTGATACATGTTGTATCAGCATAAACAAATATAATGCAGGTAATGGAAGAGATGAACCAGAGTTGATTATAATAGTAACAGTAACTATGTTAATAATAAATTCATATTTATAAAGCACGTTAGGACTTTCAAAATGCTTTACCAACATTAATTCATACCAATTAATTATAAATGAATTCATTGCCCTGAGGGGTAGATGCTATTATTATCCTCTTTTCACAGATGAGGAAACAGAGATAAAAGGAAATTAAGTGACTTGCTTAGGGTCACACAGTTAGTATATGTCTGAGACTGGATTTGAACTCAAGTCTTCCTGTCTTCAGGTCTATGGCTATATACTCTTCCCACCTAGCAGAAAGTATGAGACCTGTGATCAGCACATCGGAAGCAACAGAGAGTGGCCAGTCTTACTTTTTTTCCTATTTTCCCATTTCACTTTGAGTCATGAAGTATATGCCCTTCCCCATATTCCTTTCCCACAAAGCGTAGAAATATTTGTGGTTGTATCTCCCTACAACTCTATCTGAAGGTAACAGAAGATTAAATAAATTCTAGGATATATATATATATACATATCAAATATATTCATATGGTAGTGATGGGTATAGTCT
>CM053593.1:291979861-292009714 GCA_028646575.1 Pseudocheirus occidentalis
TTGGATTTGAACTCAAGTCTTCCTGTCTTCAGGTCTATGGCTATATACTCTTCCCACCTAGCAGAAAGTATGAGACCTGTGATCAGCACATCGGAAGCAACAGACAGTGGCCAGTCTTACTTTTTTTTCCTATTTTCCCATTTCACTTTGAGTCATGAAGTATATGCCCTTCCCCATATTCCTTTCCCACAAAGCGTAGAAATATTTGTGGTTGTATCTCCCTACAACTCTATCTGAAGGTAACAGAAGATTAAATAAATTCTAGGATATATATATATATATACATATCAAATATATTCATATGGTAGTGATGGGTATAGTCTTTTCACTTTCAGTCCCATAATGTACATATATAGTCACAACATGCTAAATTCTGAGTAGGCAAATAAAATTAAAAGTGATCTGAGGATGAAGAATCCAGGCAGGGTGGGAGAACTGAGCTGGACAGAGAACAGATATGATATTTTAGTATTTTGAGTATAGGGCATTTATCTCCTCAAATAATCTTATACCTGGGTAACAAGAGATTAATCAAAGTTGCTTAAGGAGATTGTCATTTAATCTTGGCAGAGGAGGAAGTTATAGGCTTCACACTGAGTGCCTACTGATGGTCAGAGAGGACACTGCAAAACTTTCTCATGATTATTATACCAGAGGTCAAACTAGGTTATCTTTGGCCTCATTTCTTACCTAGCCTTATGCATTGAATGGATGTTGCCTCAGACACATGGAGACCTAGGAAAGACCTTAGTTTTAAAAGACCAACATCCCCCACTGCATGTAGGGCTATTGCCAGTTGTCCTGACCTATGTCTTGCCACTGGACTCAGACAACTGTGCAGAAGGGAGTGAAGCTGATGACTTTGCACATCTGGCCTCACTTAAATCCAATTCTCTTGCAAGTCAAAATATCACCTTCCTGACATCATTGGTTTTCTTCAAGAAGGAAGCACAAGCAGCAACAACAAATAAGGCCACAAAACGTAACTAATAAGGTTGGATCCAGGAAAGTGCCTCCTAATAGATAATTCAGATATTACATTATTTTGCTGGATTACTAACATGTGGTGAATGCTAATTTTTTCTTAACAACATTGTAAGAATCAAATGAGAAAACTTGTAAAGTGATTTCCAATCCTGAAAGCATTGCATAAAGGCCAGCTATATTTATTTCTTTCCACTTCAATCTCTTCTAATTTTGCACACTCAAGAGAAAACAGTGGGAAAATGTATAATTCAATAAATATTTATTCATAATATATATTTATTTAATTACTAAGTTCCAGGCACAGGGCTAGTCACTGAGGATAAATGGACATATCAAAGTAGAATTCTCAATCATGGAATTTCAGATGTTCAAAAGGCTATTAAACATAGGACTGGATATAGATATCTTGGAATAGTGACTCCAGAATAGGAATAGAAACTGCCTAGAGATGATAATTGAACCCAAAGGAGCTGAAAAAAAAATCATTATATGAGATAATTGAAAATTCCCCCTAGAGGGCTAAGTTATATTAACTATTTAAACAAACATATTTTGTTAAATATTTTCATACAATTGGTTTCTACCTAGAGGCAGCTAGATGGTATAGTGGATGTATGTGCTCGGAGTAAAAATTTGTATTTATATCCAGCATCAGACAAGTACTATCTGTATGATCCATGGCAAGTCACTTAACCACTGTCAGAATTGGTTTACTCAAGAGTAAAATGGGTCTAATAACATTATCTCAATGTATTTTTTTTGAGAGGATCAAATGAATTAATATTTTTAAGGTGCTTAGCACAGTATCTGGCATATAGTAAACACAATAAGAGTTTCCTTTCCTTCCTCCCTCCCTCCCTCCCTCCCTTCCTTCCTTCCTTTCTTCCTTCCTTCCTTCCTTCCTTCCCTCTCCTTCCTTCTTTAATCCTATAAATTTTATTTTATATATTTAAAAATGAAATTCAAATAAAGTATCTGTAGATTTCACCAGTCTACCAAAGGAATCCATGACATACAAAAAAGTTAAGAACTCCTGATTTAGAGGCTTCAAGGACAGCACCTTTAGGGATATACCCACAGACCATAGGCATGCTATGGATGTTGAACCAATAAAGAGAAGCTGCAGAGGTAAGAGGAAAACCAGGGAAGGGGATGTCATGACAACTAGAAAGGAGATAGGGACAAGGAATGAGAAAGAATCATTGTATTTGACAAGATGATTTGGTGACAGATTGATCATTGGTGAATGAAAAGAAGTTTTAGTTGAATAATATAAGAATCTAGATTGCAGAGAATTTAGAAGAGAGTAAGAAGATAGAAACTAGAGGTAGAGTACAGACAACTTTCTCACAAAATTCTCTCTAAGGAAAGAAAGGAGAGATGTAGGACAACAGGATCAGGTCAGAGTCTTTTAAGCATGGAGAAGATATGGGTGTGTTTGAAGGTAACAGAGAATGAGGCAGTAGGGTGGAGAAATAAGGAAGATAATAAGAGCAAGAGAGAGTAGCTATGACAGAAGAGCAATTTGCTGGAGAAGAAGGGATGGGTTGGGATCTTGGATGCGTGTATAAGGTTATTGTTATTATCACATAAGAGCCACCATAAATGTTCTTATTGACTGTCATCCAGGCTTAAATTGCTTTTAGAAAAGGCATTTACTAAATAAGAATAACCAGCCCAGTTATTATAGGAACAATGCTCCCAAACACAGGGCATAGTCTTCCTTTGCACACACAAAGTCACTGAAGACACACCAAACTTAGATAACACGTGTAACTCATAGCTCCTATTGACTAAACATCCCTTTCTCCGTTGGTGGAATTTTCATGAAGTTTCTCTTAGAAAATTTTCTTATAGCTTGTGAGAATTGGTGCCCTTGTAGCATTCCAAAGTTGTGTTTCCTAAGTGCATCTATTTTGTTCCCAGGAAGTTTCTCTACTCTGAGTCAGATGCCTTCATCCACCATTCTAAGGACACTACTACCAGATCTTGTGGACACTGCTACTGGTGCTAAAGGAAACCTAAGTCTTCCAATATTCCAAAGTTGACAAGGGAAATGGGTTGGGGAGCAGAGAGGGAAGAGAGGCAAAAAAAACACCACTGCCTCCTTCCCCAACTCTCCAGGAGAATTTTCTTAGAAATCTTTCATCACTGGATTTAACCTTGACTGGACCTTCTTGATCCTGGAATGTGCAAATTACAAAGTGACTTACTATGTTATACATAGATCCAGAAGTGTACCTGATTATTTTGGTCATCTATAAGAAATTTCCTACATGACATATGTCTTCTACCACTGATCAAAGTATTCATTTAGTGTTGTCTGTAAAGTGCTAAAGAGTATCATTTACAAAAGCCTAAGTAAACTCACAAGATTGAGAGATCCAATCCTTTTAATTTAAAATGGAAAACAAGAAATGCAGATGCTAAAGACAAAGGCCCTTTCTTGGCCTCAGAGGAGAGAAGATTCCCAAGGCCTCTCTCCTTACAGCATTGCCTCTCATTGGACCCTGGGAGTAAAGAAGTCACCAAGATCCTCCAATGAGGTAGTCTAAGAGAATGAAGCGAAGAGAGATAATTCAGGATTGATTAAGGATTTAGTGGAACCTAGTTTTTTGCTTTGATTGATTAAATCCAGTTGTCTGGGCTTTCTTTGATTACATTCATGAAGGTTACAGTGAAATCTTTCACCATTTTATACACTTACACACAGACATACACACATAATAATGTATTACAGTATAATTATTGCATATTAAATTATGTATAATTATGCATATATATGATATAATTATTGTTTCCCCATGGAAATGTAAGTTCCTTGATGTCAGAGACAGCTTTATCTTTTTCTTTGTATAGCACAGTGCCTGCCACAAAGTAAATACTTAATAAATGTTTGTTTAATGATTGCTCTTCTAAAGGAGAAGTGTAAAAGGAGCCTTGCAAATGTGTGTTGTACCTGGGGCCGTGTCTCCATATGTAGACAATCTGAGAAACCTGTTTATGAAAGTTGTGATGATATGGAATGGTAGTGCCTTGGAGAGACTGTCCAGAGTATGCTGACATTCTGTAAGTAGTTCTGGTCTATTAACCATGTGATTAGGAAGAGTGGGTAGCTGGAACTGGAATGTCTTCAGAAGACTTAACCTTAACTATTCTCTTTGCTTCATTCTCTCAAACTACAACACTGGAGGATCTTGGTGACTTCTTTACTCCCAGGGTCCAGTGAGAGGCAATACTTTAAGGAGAGAGGCCTTGGGAATCTTCTCCCTTCTGAGGCCAAGAAAGGGCCTTTGTCTTTAGCATCTGCATTTCTTGTTTTCCATTTTAAATTAAAAGGATTGGATCTCTCAATCTTGTGAGTTTACTTAGGCTTTTGTTAAAGTTTAGCACTTTACAGATAACACTGAATGAGTATGAGAATCTAAGAATCCATGGTGGTTTTTGTGGTCTTTCTCCTTCTCTGTGCCCCATATTCAGTTGACAGATGGTTCTGTCCCTGCTTGTGGCCTTCCTATAGCATCCAGGAAGATATTGGAGGTCAAGCTGGTTCCAGGTCCCCTACATACTTCTCTTGACATTAACACCTAGACGTTTAGTTGACTTTTGTGGTTTGTCCATCTTTGTGATTCCCAGTGCTCTTAGACGTGTGTGACCAGACTGTTTTATCTATCTCTGCAGTGACCTGTGAAGTAAGTTCTATCCTGGATTCTGTTCTATCAGACCATAGCTAGAAGCTCACTTCAAGTGTCTTATTGTTTTGGCTGGCATTGGCATGTGTGGCCCCTGTTTAAAGTACTAGTTGGTTTGTGGTCCATTTGTCAGAATTCATGCTGGCTCTCCCTCCTCTCCTATTCTCCCCTAGCTTCTAGCCTAGTTACCAGACCTACCATCTCCACTCCTTCCATAGTGACCTAAGTTGATTCCGGCTTCTCTCATTTCTTCTCCCCTATCCCTCATTTACCCTGAACTCTCAGTCTTCTTTCTTTCTTACTTTGTAGTTCTAGACTGGATGGAGGAGCATCCTTTGCTTTTTTTCATTTTTTATTACAGGTCTTTTGGGGGCCCTTTTCTGACACTAGTCAGGCCTTCTGTTGGAGATCTGGGCTTCTCTTTGACTTTTCATCTTTCCATCTTAACTGCCAGTCTCCTTTGACTTTGAAAAACTGCTTTCTTTGACTTTTATACTCTTTACAACCTGAACCTAATGTACCTTTCAAGCCTTATTCTACGTTATGGCCTTGCCACACTCAGTGGTCTAACCAAACTGGCCTCCTTGCCCTTTCTCAGGCGTAACAATCCATTTCCCATATCTATACTCTTGCACTGCCTACACCCCATGTTATGCTCAAAGGTCTTCCTTTCTTACCTCATAGAATCCCATACTTTCTTTAACACTAAGCACAAACATTATTTCTAGTTGTAGTTTTTTCTTCTTTTCACCTTTTCTCTCCCCAGACTCACTTGCATATGCTATATATTATAATTATGACCATATATAATCTATAAAATATAAGATGTAGAATATAGTACATAATAACATAATATATAACACGATCATATAATACATAAAATCTGTTATCTCCTCAGATAGAATGTAAGCTACTGAAAAGCAAGCACTACCTTTTATATCTCCAGTAACTAGCATTGTGTATTGTCCCTGCCACGTTATAGGTACTTAAACCATGATTGCTCATGAACTGATCTATGATTATACAATTTCCCTCTGGTCCGTGTTCATGTAATGATTCCAGTATGCATCATTACCAATACTCATTTTTTGTTTTCCATGATTTCATGATTATATTCATGAAATTCAGGATCTTTGAATGAAAAATTACACTAAATGCATATCTAGAGATCACTTTACTTGAAGAGATGTTGTCAAGACAATACACAGTTGTTGTAAGGGACAAGATGCTTAGAATGAACAGTAGAATAGTTTATTGAAGGCTGAGGAGAGATTGGGCCCATCCACCTGGCCTTCTCTTCATCATCACCATGGCGGTTGTGCAGTGGCACAGAAAGTCCATGAGTCTTTATTTTGGTCCCAGATAGTGGCTTGATTGCTTGAGAGCCTCATACAGTGTATGCTACCATGGAATTAATGATATTTATGACATCAGATTCTCTATGTACAAGGTATAAGCATAACATTATCAGTCACTTGAATAGTATTTTAATGTTTGCAAATTGCTTTTCATATGAACATATACGTATATGTATAAATCTCATTTAATTCTTATAACACTTCAATTAAGAGATATTATTATTGCAATTTTATAGGTGAAGGAATTGAGGCACAGAGAGGTTAGCAGCCACTAAGTGTCTGAGGCAGGATTTAATCTCAGGTTTTTCTGATTCTAAATCAAGTGCTCTATCCACTTATTTCTCTGAGTAAACTTTGCTGACTTTAGTATTTGCCAGTAAATATCTAGGAATGATTTTTTAATTCGATAAGAAAACAGCAGGTTGTACTTATGTTTTATATCACATTATATTAATGTTTTTATATTATCTGTGTGAACAGATCCTGCTGCATCATAGAAGTTTAATAAATGCTTGTTATTAATCAATATTTCATATATTTTAATCAATGACTTAAGAACTAAAAATGCCCACCAATTATGCTATTTGACAGAATAGGACAATATTTTCTTTGATCCAGAATAATGAACTGTCATTCCCATAATCAGTAGTATAACACTTTAACCATGATGGTTATTGGTGTTCCTGCTCAAGAACTTGTTGCTAAAAAAAAAACAACAGCAACAACAAAAACCAAACTCGTTGCCTGGGGTTGTGGTGACATCTGGCTCTATGGATTGGCTTGGCTAGGAATGTTTCCTACAAATTCTACTATAGCTCCAAGCTCAGGATTCATATGAGTCTCTAGCACTGAAGATATGTGGGACAATGGATGGATTCTCCAACATATTTAGAGAAATAATGCAACTCATTCATACCAAGGAAGCTGTATGTTAGATACATTTTGTATTTACTTATTAGTGTCCTAGTTATTTCCTCTAATGGAATGTAAGGTCTTTGAAAGCAAAGACTATTTCATTTCTGTTTTATATCCTCAGAGTCTGTGATTTAAGTCATGGGTGAGCATATGCTTATTGGAGTGATTTACCATTTTTTTCTCCAGCTCATTTACATATGAGAAAACTGAGGCAAACAGGGTTAAGTGACTTGTCCAGGGTCCCACAGCTAGTGTCTGAGGCCAGATCTGAACTAAGGAAGATGGGTATTCCTGACTTCAGACCTGGTCCTCCAACCACTGTACCATTTAGAATTGTATTGCTGTATTATTTTTATAAACTATTTATCTCAGGGAATGCAAGAGAAAATGGATCAGATCTTGAAAGAGAAACTCAGCTCTATAAGAAGGATACCACCTCCAAAGAGGCATCAAGAGTGTCCAACCTATCTAAACCAGATTTAGTTTTAAGGTAACTTAGAATTCATCTTGTGCAATTTTCTTATTTCATATAAAAAAAAAAAGAAAACCCAAGATGCATGTAGATTAATCTGAAGTCATCTGGATAGTAAGTTTGAACTTTTACACACCTGGAATGAAATATGACATTTAGGGGAGAGGAGAATGAAGTGAACTTTGTGAACATCAGAGTTGTAGGAAGAGAGAGATGTTTCAGAATATTAAATCCTGTATTAAAATGGAATGCTTGAATTCTCAAATTCTGAAATATCTGGCTGCCAGTTAGAGCTATGTGGCTCCAATAAAGGAATTTTTAAAAATCCTAGGTCTCTATGTTACTTTGGGTCCAAGAAAGCCAAGGGGTGAAAAGGACAGGGGAGCAACAAAATGATTTTACAGCCCAGGAAATAATCACTTCGGATTTGTTCTCCTGAAGAAGAGGTATAAACTAAACCCTTTTTTCCAGTAAAGATGCGTGGGACTTCTCAGCCTCAGTTTTATCAGCAACAGAGTATAGTATAAAAGACTTAGATGAGAAGGTTTTAGAAGCATCAATTTGGGAGTGTTGTAATCTGAGCCTACTCTCCAGACACTAGAGTCATTAGACAGCTAGTGGTGAAGGATATAGAATACTGGATGTAGAATTGAGAAGACTTGAGTTAAAATCCTCCTTTAGACATTTGTCAGCTGTGTGAGTGGACAAGTCACTTAAGCTCTCTAACACTCAGTTTTCTCATTGGAAAATCAGGGCCTTAGATTTGGTGACCTCCAAGGTCCCTTCCAGCACTAAATCTATGATCCTCCATATTCCATTTTAATGTCTTTGTTTTGCTTCATTTTCCCTACACCTTTCTTAAGGAGAGAGCAATCTGTGTAGGTATGTTGGATTTTCTAAAAATGTGGATTTTCTCAGGTTTTTCAGTGGACACTGGAGACTATAAAGAATGACACTCCTCACAGATGGGCCTTTTCCCCACTAAAATATCAGTGAACTAGATTCTCTTTTTTTTGGAGGAGGGGGGGCAGAGCAATTGGGGTTAAGTAACTTACCCAAGGTCACATGGTTTTTTTGTGTTACATGTCTGAACTCAGGTCCTCCTGACTCCAGGGCTGGTGCTCAATTCACTGCACCACCTAGCCGCCCCTAGATTATCTCTTTTAAGGCAAATTCCAGTTATAAAGGTGTTGTGAAAAACCTAAGATATAAAATTCTTCTCTAGACACTGTACATACCAACTGGGGTATACAACAAGTCCATAATCCTTTTATATAACCCACTAAGTACAATAAAGACTGAAGGCATCATCTGGCCATTTAATAAACCATGCCCAAATGTTGAACACCAATGGGTGAGAAACCCTCCAATTTCACCCTGAACCATAGGCAAGCCCCTCTACAAAGAATCTGTGCTCTTGTGGAAGGCCAGGCTTACAAGTTGTAGTATCTGGTTCCCAGCAGAGGGCTCCAAGACTGATAGGAGTAAAAATATTAAGTTGTAAGGAAGACACAGTTTGTGCAATATTTTAATATTCACTTCACAAATCACAACACAAAGAAAATCATGTTTTCTAACAGTTCCACTGTACATTGAAATACACAAAAAATTATTAAAACATTTCAGCATTTTCTCATATGCATCTCTAACTTAGTTCCCAAAGACTTAAAATAAAGACATCCAAAATCTCTTTTAAAATTTCCTCTGCTTTTTACTTAAAGAGAAAGGAAACGACATTCTATGAAATTGATGACAAAACAAAAAGTATAACATGCATAGTTGCAACATATTTGTTAGTATGTGGTGGGCAATTGCATTATATATGTATGTATATATACATGTACATATTCATGTATTTATGTTTATATTCATATATATCTGTATGTATGTGTGTAATTGCAATCTAAAATCAGGACAGCTGGATGGCACAGTGGATAAAATTCTGGGTCTGGATACAGGAAGACTCATCTTCATGAGTTCACATCTGACCTCAGATACAACTAGCTGGGTGACCTTGGTCAAGTCCCTTAAGTCTGTTTGCTCTAGTTCCTCATCTGTAAAGTGAGTTGGGGAAAGAAATGACAAACCAAGGTGGCTAGGTGGCACAGTGAATAGAGCACCGGCCCTGGAGTCAGGAGGACCTGAGTTCAAATCCGGCCTCAGACAACACACACACACAAAAACTAGCCGTGTGACCTTGGGCAAGTCACTTAACCCCAACTGCCCTCCAAAAAAAAAAAAAAAAGAAATGACAAACCACTCTGGCATCTTTGCTAAGAAAACCCCAAATGGATCAAGACAAGTTGGACACAACTGAATAACAGACTAAAATCATTGTTGTCCCATATTAATTTTATGAATTTTTTTAGTTGATTAAAGTAGCCTCTTATATTAATGGAAGGAGAAAATAGTTGTAAAAGTAAATTAACTTCTGCTATAACTACTGGTTTGGTAATGTTATGCTACTGAAGTATAATGTTGCTACTTAAGCGCTTCCTTGCTGTATCAGATACAAATATGGGCCTTAAGGCAGGAAGACCTGAATGCAAATCCAGCCTCAGACATTTATAATTCTGGACAAGTCACTTTAACCTCTGTTTGCCTCAGTTTCCCCAAATGTAAAATGGGGATAATAATAATAGCACCTGCTTTCCAGGGTTATTGTGAAAATCCAATGAGAAAATATCTGTAAAGCACTTAGCACAGTGCTTGGTATGTATTCTATGTAAATGCTTATGATAGTTATTATTAATGAAATAATAGTTTAAGAAACAATGATATAATGCACTGACACTCCAAAAAACATCTGTGGAGGGCTAAGTTCTCTTTTAGAACAGGGGTAGGGAACCTGTGGCCTTGAGGCTTCTTGTGGCCCCCTGGAATAGTTCCTCAGGGGCAGTCCTTTGAATGAATCCAAAGTTTACGGAAGTTGAAGTTTGAATTGAATTGAAAATTTGAATTGAAGTTTGGATTTAATCAAAGTGAAGAGGTTTACTCAAAGAGTGTTAGGGTTGCCTGAGACCCCAAAATACCAACATGCCGGGTCCTGAGGAAAGAATTCCACTCAAGTCTTCTCAGCCAAAGAAAAGTAAAGTTTATTGAAAGTTCATTAAAAGTTTGCCATATGGGGTAGACTCTTAAGGAACCAGTCTATGCTAAGTCATTCTATGGCACTCTCACAGAGCAAGTCTGTGCTAAGCTATTCTATAGAACTCTCACACCACATGGAGGGAAGACGGGGTTCTTATATACAAAGAAATCTAGTGGTCTAGAGGAGGAGTTTGGGGAGGGTCTTCAAGAGGAGTCAATGAGGTCAATGCAAGAGTGGACTGATATTTTGATAGGCTCAAGGGTGGGAAGCAGATGGACAATGGAGGGCCAGGCTAGTGACAGAGGTTGGGCATAGCCACAATGAAATACTTATGGCCTCTGCAAATGCCTCATCAAGTGGGAAGATTCAATCAGACTTCAAGGGGTTTCCCAGAGCCTGTACCTCAAAGATTCAAGGAGAGCTCAAGGGGGGTCCCAGAGCCTCACCTCATTGAAAGGACCACAGTTGAAGACCTAGAGGGCCACATGTGGCCTTGAGACTGCAGGTTCCACCTCACCGCAGTCTAGAATGTAAAGAAAACCAAGGACTTTGGGATCAGAAAACCATGATGGTTGTATGAACTCCTTTTACAGGGGGGCTCTGTTTAATTATTGGCTCCACATGGGATCTCTCCCTCACTTCACTTTCTTAAAAAAAAAAAAAAAGAAAAGGAAAGAAAGAAAGAAAACAACAATGACACATTTCTGTATTCCAGAATAGAGCTGAAAACTTTTCAGGTCTATTGATTTAAAGAAATATAATTATTAACCACAGAATAGAAAATTATTCAGGTTTATTATATGTGAGAACATTTTTTAAAACTTTTTAAAAGGAAGAAAAGATTAGAAATGTTTTTGGAAGGACTCAGAATAGGCAAAATGAGTACCTTTTCTAATGCAAATGAAAGGCTACCAGAGGGACAGGATCAGATAAGACATTCCTTAGAAAAAAAAACAAAAAAAATATCCTTTTACCCTTTGGTCCAAGACAAGAATAATGAACAAAAACAAATGTCAAATGAGAAAAGATGCAACAGGAACACAAATCTGATAACGAGTGGTAAACACTATTCACGTGTAATTTGGCATGGTAAATACAAATTATTAAATATAAATTCTGAAAATGGGATTGGGACTGAATGAAGAGAGCATAATTTCATCTCATAATAATTTATCTCTTCCATTTTTAATTTGTTCTATATTTTATCTTATTCAATCTAAAACTTTAATTTGTTCAGAAAACAAGTCTATTGTTGAAGAGTGACCTCTGACGATTTTCCCAGTAACAATCAGTTTAATTGCTTTTCGAAACCAAGGGTAGAAGAAAGCATAGATAAGAGGGTTCATAGCTGAGTTAAAATAGGCAAACCAAACTAAAATTTCATAAATATATGTTGGGGTGATAAACCCAAGAAATGCATCAATTATTGATTCAATAAAATATGGGAACCATGAAATCAGAAATGCAATCACTGCAATGCCCAGTGTTTTTGCTGCTTTTCTCTCCCTCTTAGACACTCTGGCTTTGTAACTCTCTGATGATGACTCTGTTTTGCTGCTCATACTTTCAATCTTTCTAGCCTGTTGTTTGGCTACTAAAAAAATCTTACAATAAAGAATGATCATAATCAGAGTGGGAATGAAGAACAACAGAAAATCGATCAATACCCAACTTTGATTCATAGCAATCTGACAGCCTCCCACACAGGTAAGAGCACTTACTAATTCTTCCAGCCCATCATCATTTGCACCTGTGTAAAGAAGTGAAAAACTATATGTAATGGCAAGGAGCCAGGAGAACATGATGCATATTCTTGAAACTGACAGAGTGAATTTGGTTGGATAGACCAGAGGGTCAGTGACAGCAACGTATCTATCAATGGAGATGAAACACAAGTGGAAAATGGAAGAATAACAAAATGAAAAATCAAAACAAGAGTGAAATTTACAATAATTCTCCCCAAAATACCAGCAACTCTCCACAGATCTCACCATGCTGAAGGGCATCACAGTGGCTCCCACCAGAAAGTCAGCACAAGCCAAAGAAGCAATGAGGAAATTGGCTGGAGAGTGCAGCAGCTTGAAGTGAAGGATTGAAATTACGACCAAGAGGTTTCCAAAAACAGCCAGGATAATTCCAGTGCCAAAGGCCATGTAGAGGATGACTCGGGGTACTGGGGAGTAGGAGCTTTTAATGCAAGAGCCATTGATGTTCTCATAGCAGAGCTGTACAACTCCAGGCTGAGACTCATTTCTGTGACTCATAATTCTTCTCTTTCAGATTATAAGTACCTTTTTTTTAAATTATAGAAAAGTTATCAATGACATTTCCAATATTCCTGAAAAAAAGATAATTTAAATGCATGTTTGTTCAAAGTCAAATATTATCCTTCATGAATTATGTTCCATTTCACTGAGATAATATTTGTAAATTACTTAACACATTGCCTGGCATAGTAGGCACTATACAAACATTAATCCTATACAAACATTAATCCCTTTTCCCTTTCCTATAAACAGTGAAGCCCCCTCTGTTATACTTAGTATGGCCATTTAAACAGAGTAGAACTGCTTCCTCTGTTCTCAAAACTACTAAATAAAAAGTTTCCAATAAATCTACTAAGATCCAGCACCAAGACAGTCAGTCCTTATCTGCTGTGTAACATTTCCTTCTAATCCTCTCATTCTGTACCTATGTGAGAAGCTCCTCTTCAAAATTCATTGAGATACTAAAGGATTCCTCAGTTCAAGGCTCACCTTTTATTGCTTTAGTTACTCTTCTTCATGTTGTTAACTCTGAGTTAATGCCCAAAGTACCACAGCCTTCTGGAGCAGCCAAAGAAGTGTCAGAAAACCCCTAAGAGAAAAGCCCTGTGGAATTAGGTGTGAACAAAGAGAGGAAACTTTTTCCAATAACTTTTAGGAAGGAATTTATTCTACTATACTTTTGTTTACTCTAGAGGAACACAAATTGTCCATATTATTTTGTAAGATGGACTTTTCTTGATGTTTGAATTTATAGTGAATGTACTGGCATCTCATGTAAATATATACGTGTGTGCACAAACACGTATATGAGATGTGGGTATATAAATATATGTGTACATACATATAGCTATACATGTGTATGCATATGTTTGTACATGTCACTATTAAAACTTAAAATGGCACTGCCTTTTAGGACACTTTGCCTACGTGTATATAAAAGCATACATATGCATAAATGTACATATATATATATACCCATATGTAGATGTATTTTAACAGTTTCTCCTGATCATTAAACAATAATCTGTACTTTCTTAGGTATTGGCTGCCCATGTTAGCACATAACTCCTCAAAAACTTTTTTGAACTTTTTCCATTAATATCTGAATCCTAGAACACAAAATTATGAGAAATTATTAGATCCATAATTTCTGTCTTTTTAGGTTCAATCTGCATGAATATACTTGTATTCATTGGCAGAATCTTTGAAAATCCTGGGTCATTTCCGTATTATATTAAGGCATCAGAGGAGGTTTTTATTAAAAACTCTGAATACGTATTATGCATATATACATGCATATGTATACACACATATATTTATATACAAAATCAACATGAACAACTTCCACTGTGGACACATCTTTTTACAAAGCAAATTGGCAACTGCTGTGTAACTTCAGTGTTATAGAGTTCTGAAGGAGACATTAGGGAGGGTACTGAGAGGCTAAAAGACTTTCTCAGGGACCAGCATGTATGAGAACTCAGGACTTAATAAGTACAAAGCATGCCTTCCTTCTACTGGTTAATGCTGCCCCTCCATAAATAGAGTGTCACAAAAGTATAAGACCAGTTTTAAACTTGAATAGTTTAAGACTATATTAAGACTTTGGGACTACCCTAAATACCTGCATTATATACTCACATTTATTATATATAACATATAGACATATTTACAGATACATATTTGCATACAGAATATGTACACAATATTCAACACCCACATTATATATATATATATTGTCCTTAACCACACCTACCTCCCCCAGAACCCTATCAGTCAATGTCTCCAATCAGCTGTAGTCCTTAACAGACCCTGCCCAGTTGCTGCTGGGAGAGGCTGGGTGTCCCTGGCAGTGCCTACATAGCAGTACAAGGTGGAGGAGCCAGTCACCTTCTGCCCTTGGTGAACTCCCTTCTCTGTTCTAGTCATAGAAGTTTATTAGATATGTAATTTTGAGAAAATTATTTTTATTGCTATTTATTCATCTCCTGGTTTAGAAAGATTAAAAAAATGACTGTTGTGAGATCAAAATACACACACATATATACATACATGCACAATACTATCTTTCTATCTATATCTACATCTATATCTATATCTATATATATTTATGTTGCATGGTGTGCATTGTATAAGAAATAGTAGAACAAGATGTTAGCATTAAGTAATACCTTGAAGTCCAAATCAACATTTGATCTCTTTGGTGAGTTTGTGTGTTGCATAAAGAATTCCTCAATGTATCTAAAAGATTTGAACCCAAACTGGAAAAGACTTCACAGTGGGGCCTGCCTCTCTAATACATTCTGTTCTGATATATCTACTCAACCAACTACAGCAATTGGTTGGGAGCAGGTATGGGCTATACCTGTTGTTTTTTGTCTTTCATTTTTGAAGAAGACCAGTGACATCAAGTGGAGAATATCTTGATTCATGGGTGAATTGCATTTAAGTGAGTGTGAATTGACCTCACACCAGAGGTACTAGTCCTCCTGGAATACCCCATACACCCATGGACTATACCTGTCTGTCATTTCATTGTTCTAGAGAACCGATGGTATCCAGAGGTACTAGTCCTCCTGGAATACCCCATACACCCATGGACTATACCTGTCTGTCATTTCATTGTTCTAGAGAACTGATGGTATGAAAACTCCCTTCACTAATGACAGTTTACAACTTGTTTGTTATTTATAATCCTTGAAAATTGACTATAGGCACTGAGAGGACATGTGATTTGACCTTGGTCACAAGTATATTAAGTATTAAAGATAGGAGAAGATAAAAAAAAAAGATAGGAGAAGATCCCAAGATCTGAAGTCAAGATTCTGACTCCAAGATCAAAACTCAATTGACTATGTCATACTGCCTCTCTCTGCATTAAGTAGAAATAAGTAGATAGTCCTTTACTATGTTTATAGTAACTTAATAGCTATGAAATACACATTATGAATAGGAAGATCAGTCTGGTAAGGCCTTTTTTGCGCACAGATTAATTGACTGAATTGTGTGCCTATTTTCTGTTTGTTTTGCATAGGTCTGGTAAATTTGTGTCTTCATGAATAAAGTCTTCATAAGACTTCATAAGTCTGTTTAATTGCTTATGCCTCTGGTTTATGTGCCTCGGGAACCAGTAAATGCATGCCCAGGTATAGACTGTGCATTTTTCTTTTGCATGTTGGTATCTATCTTGTCTTTTTCTCTGTTTGCAGAATGTCTGTGTCATGTCTCTTCTGGAGCTTGATTCTGTTATGTTGAAGGATTAAAAAGATTCAGCAAGCTAGAAGAACTTCTAAGGTTTGTACATAGAGAGAACACTGTGAGAGATTTATGAATTTTGCTTCCTCCCACTTTAGGATTTCTATGGGAGATTGAATTCAAAGAAAAGAGGGAAAACTTATAGGACACTTTTTTGTTGTTGTTGCTGTGGCAACACTGGCCAAGTTGGAAATAAGAAATAAGGTTAGATAATTAAAGTTATGGAACCATTAAAACATCTTAGCAGATTTTGGAGGTTTTGAGATTAATCATTAAGGAGTTTGGCAGTTAGTCATTTTAAGATTTCAGGAGAAAACTCCTGAGACTTAGGAGGTAATTCCAGTAACTCACCCCTTTGTGAAACATCTTAGTAAGTTTTGAGGTACCACTCAGTATAATTTACTTCAAGGGAAAACAAAGATTAAAACTTACAAAAGTTTTTTAAAAGTTTTTTTAAGCAATTGACAAGATTACTACCTTTATTATTCTAGAATCTTGGTCAATGAAAGATAGTTGGAGAAAACACAGACTGAAGAAAGTATAAAGAAAAATAGCTATAGCAACCTCTTGTTAACACATCCTTGATTTTTCAGGTTTTGTCCTATATTGTCCCCAAGTCCCCACAGCACCATTAGGAAAGGAAAGTATTGTTCCCTTAAATAAAGGATAGGGTAGGTGCCAAAAAAGAAAACACCCCAGAAAGTGTTGAGGTACCTTCCACACAACCCCAGTCACTCAACATGATGTGGCTTTTTGGCAGAATGGAAAGAAGAAGGGAGGAGTCAGTAAGCCTTTCTACCTTTATCACTCCCCTTACCCAGAGTCATGAATCTGGGGATTGCTAAAAAGACCATTACAGCTCATGTCTCTCGGTTAACCTCTCTCATCCAAGATCAGGTTCCCAAATACAGGTAGTAGGGAAAGAAAAACCTGGAGAGTTGAGGGGAAACTTGATTTGTGGTCTGCCCCAGTGGAAGTAGGAGCAGCAGCCACAGAGGGATTTCATATACACTGCCTCAGCAGCTCTCCAACCCCAGCACCTGTCGCTGGGAGTGGGGACAGGTTCCATAGCCAGCGTGGCCTAAGCCCTGCCACCAGTAACTACCACCAATGGGGAGACTTTGGCACCAGTCACACCAGCCCCTAGCCACACTGCACTCCCCTCAGAGCCCTATCAGTCAATGTTTGGAATGCAGGTGCAATCCTTGACAGGCCCTGCCCAGTTGCTGCCTGAGAGAGTCTGGGTGTCCCTGGCAGTGCCTAGCAGAGCAGTACAAGGTTGGGGAGCCAGTCAGCTCGTGTCCTTGGTGAACTTACTCTTCTCTGTTCCAATTGCAGAAGTTTGTTAGATGTGTAATTTTAGGAAAATTATTTTATTGCTGTTTACCCTAGTTTCCTGATTTAGAAAGATAAAAAAAAATTAATGGCTTTTATGAGATCAAAATTACATACACATACATACATGCATGCATACATACATAGTTTAACACAGTGACTAGAATATACTAAGCACTAAATTTTTATTGTTTATCTTACTTAATGTAATTATTCCACACCTCATAACTTTAAAGTGGTTTTAAAATGACAAAGGTAATATGATTAATGATTTCCTTATATTATAATTTAGAAATGCAAATGATATTATGTAAAGTTTATTGTTTGTGTTATTCTTGTATTTCTAAATTCTCTTATATTTTAAAATTTTGAAAGACCACTACAAAACACAAATGCTGTTAGACAAGGCAATTTTTTAATATGGATTTTGTTAAATAGGAATTGGGCTGTTAAAAGGACGTGATAAAATTAGATATTTGAAAACTGTTAAATGTTTAAGGAAGTAGACTTAATTATGAAACAATAATAAAAATGACCATACCATTTACTATAGTAGTATATTTTTCATTTAACAATCTTGGCTAATATGAAAGTGTATAAAGTGGTTTAAAGATGCTATTTCAAAGTACTAATCATTAGTCAACTCTCTGTTATTTGCTGTATTTTTGATGCCACAGAATATGGGTAGCTTTAATTTATAAATAAAAGATTAATGAGATCTTAAGTGTTAGGGAAATATCAGGAAGACATTGAAGCTCTAAGTTAAGATTAGTGAAGTTTTGCTATTTAAGGTAAATATTCCTGGGACTATAAATTTACTGTTGTTTTGTACTTTGATTACTCAGGTAGTTACCTGAATTGTCATAAAGCCAGTAGTAGAAAATGGCATGTTTGGGGGCGCATAGGTGACACAGTGAATAGAGCACTGGCCCTGGAATCAGGAGGACCTGAGTTCAAATCCAGCCTCTGACAATGAACACTTACTAGCAGTGTGACCTTGGGCAAGTCACTTAATCCCAATTGCCCTGCCTTCCCCCTCCAAAAAAAAAAATAGAAAATGGCACTTTTACAGTCTGAGAACTACTTAAAAGTGTATGGCTGTGACTGGGAGAGATTTTGACGATGACCTGGGACACAGCCTAGGTAGGATCCCTCTGCCTCTATTTCCCTATTGTGGTAGTTCCTTGCTGAAAAGGAAAATTCTTCACATGGTTAGTTATGAGCCTTGACTTTAATATTCTGTCACTCTACAGCTGTCTCAAAACTGGACTCAAAATTATGACTCAAAACTGGAATTAAACAGAGCTAAGGGAGCTTTTCCTCTATTAAGATATGATTTTCCTCTTTTTCCTTTTATAGCAAATTTCTATCATCAAGAAGTTTTATAAGCACAACACTAAACTATTTAAATAATGGCTTGAGACTGGAACATCTCTGAGTTAATTATAATAGGATACAAATATGAGCATCTTACAATTTTAACCTGTATGTTTGGTCAAATTATTATATAGGAATGATAACCTCCTAAAGGAAATATAATTAGACAAAGCAATGAGACAATGATGTAATGTAAAAGCTTTCTAATTAAATGTACTAGCATAGTGGTACAAGGTGGGGGAGCCAGTCAGCTTCTGCTTTTGCTGAACTTACCCTTCTCTGTTCCAGTTGCAGAAGTTTATTAGATGTGTAATTTTAGGAAAATTATTTTATTACTGTTTACCCTGTTTCCTGATTTATAAAGATAAACAAAAATAATGGCTGTTGTGAGATCAAACTCATTTTGAAAAAAAAACTAGGATTAGACTGTTTTCTCTAAAGAACTATATCCAGATGTATATGACTGGTTTCCAAATTTCATCTATCATAGAAATTCAGGCTTTAAGTTTTAGTTTTAAATTTGGTAATATGTTTTGATAATAAATTCTCAGAATTGGATTAAGGATTTATTAGTTGAAGATTAATTGCACTGATAACAGTACAGAAAGTTAAATGATTTTCCCAGATAGAAAACTTTCCAAGATGGTATCTGATGGAGTCCTAACAAAACTGCCCCTAGTCCCAATATCCAAACTTCACTACAGGTCTACTCTACCGAGCACACCACCCCCATCCCATGAATGTCCTAACTCATGCCTCACTGCTCACTAGAACAACAAATGCATCCCTGAACTCTTAATTCCCACAGAAACAGCAGGTGTGCCCATGTGATAGAAACCCAGCACTCCCCCCAGAGCCTTTCCCACGAGAACAGGTGTGCAATCACAATCATATCATCCATTTAGTCCAAGACAGTACTGAAATGCCTAAATATCTTGTCCAGACAAGACCACAATAGCAAATTTATCAGAAGACACCACCATCACCAGGATGTAGAGCAGGATGCTCTACCACCTAACTGTAGAAGGGGTCCACCCTTTGTTAGTTCTGGGCAGCAATAGTAAAGAATCGACCTAGAGTGAACCTATGATGTAGAAAGGCTTATTATAATATCATTCCTATATATACATACCCTCTAACTGTATGCATTATGAGTAACCACATGCACAGTTACACTAAGACTGGGACCCTTCCTCCATTACCTAATCCCTCAACAAACTTCTCCTGCCTTTTTAATATTAATTATGTTCCTATATTTTATGTAAATTTTGATTTGGTATTCAGCATCATATTGTCTATAAAACTGTGTGTCTTGCCTTACTTAAACCACTTGCCACAGGGTGAAACCTCAAAACTATAATAAATCTTTCCAACTGGTTTGGTGTCAATCTGAGTCTTTGTAATTCTTTAGAGACTTCCCACTGCAGCTCAAATCAAACCCCGTCAGTATCCATATGGTGTGAAGTGTGAACTGAGGAAAGAAACCTCTTTTTAAAAAAATAATAATTATCAAAAAAAAAACCTTGCTGTTTAATCTGTAGGAATCGCTTATCTATTTGACTTTGTAATAAATGCAAATCTATTTTGTTTCATGGATTTTATCATTCTCATGTGGAATGGCATGCATGTGTGCATATGACCTTCACATACACATATGTAAACAGGCACATGCACATACCTATACACATACCTGTATGCACCCATATACGCATGTATTCACATGTGTGTTATGTACATATGCATACACATACATGCCATCCTAGCAAGCCATCCATGGTACCAAAGAATACAAAAGAAATTAAGATAACAAATTCAGCAAAACCAACACATCAATACAGTCCAGTAGTATATGTGTAGATCCCACACCAGAACAAAGAAGGGAAGTGAGATGCTGAGTCACATTAGCAGTGAATGATCTTTGGGTGAGGCAGAGAAAAAGGAGTCTCCTAGCTCACATTACAAGTGGGAGAATAGGTCTTAGAAGTCCTACTTCTCTATGCATGTTTTCAAATCATTTAAGTCAGTGTTTTTTTTTAACTATGTCAATAGCTAATGTGGTTGAAGATGAAGATTGTCCCATAGCCAGAATCTTTATATACTCATTCTATTGAGATCCTACAATTTAAAAAGTTGGCAAATAGAAAGTACTAACTAAAATCCTATGACACAGTCATTAGGTGAAATAAACGATAGTTCTTTGAGAGATGGTGTTATATAACGCCATCAGAGAAGAGTGTGAGGAACCCCAGAACTGAGTGAGGCAAGAGCAAATCCCCATGAATAAAGGGTTTTGGTCCAGTGTCTCTTTCTAAAAACCTTGTAAATTGGACCAAATAACTTCATACTTTGGTCTTCAATGCCCTTATCTTTAAAATTGCAGGACTGAAGTACATGTTCTTTAATTTTATCCCTCAGAGAGTGTGATTCTGTTTTCTGTGGTCTCCATACGAATGTTTAATCTTCTAAGTAGTAGGGGTAAGATACTTTTTCCAGGGAGAAATTATTATAGCTGTGGTGGAGAGGAGGCATTACTGAACTTAGAGGCTATCCTTGGTGCCATTCCAGTGTTTGAAACTTTATAACTCTATGTGATAGTGGGTCAACCATTTTTCTTCTTGGATCCTGGGTTTCCTCACTTATAAAATGAGGGTATTGGACCAGGAGCTCATAAGGTCCCTCAAGCTCTAAATCCTATAAATGCTTGATCCCACTTATCTAAGTGATCCTTCTAAGTCCAAAGCTACCAAATGACAGCAATGTTATGCATTGTGAAAAAAGAAAAAGGATTCATTTCTGCAAAATTCTCTTCTATTCATTCTAATACAATTCAAGCTAAACAGTCAGGCATGAAATCCAGTGCATTTTGCTTTTGGTATCACTGACACCAAAACATGCAGTTGAAAACTAAAAGGAATCTCCATTCTGCCATGCTATCTACCTATTTAGTCATTCATAAAATGTTTACTTATGCAAAGTGTCTCTGTACCACAGTCATTTCCATGCAAGTCTGATCCTCTTCCCCCGCGCTTTCCTCATTTGAGCTATCCCTATTAACAAAGGAAAACAGTTGAGCAACAACATACACAATCCATTAACTGCTTCATTTAATCTACACAACATTCCCAGGTGAGAAGAGGCAAGTATATCTCATTATCAAGCTCAGGATAGTTATTGGCTTTTTAATTTTTTCAGAGTTCACTTCAATTTCAATAACATTTTCATTTATATTATATTAGTTATTACAAAATTAATCTTCTGGGTTTATTTATAGGATCATAAGGATTCATCTCCAGAGGTTCCTCTTTGCCTCTTATACAAGATACAGACTCCTCTGTTTGGAATTTAAAGTCCTTTACAATCAGAAACAAGCATACATTTATAGGTTTTCTATACATTATTCCCTTGAATCACACTACAATCTACCTTTTGCGCAGTTTGTCACAGATGATATTCAGCCTCCCATGTCTGTGCTTTTTACATAGGCCTTACTTGCCAGAATGCATGGAATGTGTTTTCTCTTCCCTTCTACCTCTTACAATCTCCAGCTTCTTTCAAAATTTATTTAAGCGTCTCGCATGAAATATTTCCTAATTTCCCCACTTGTTAGTTTTTCCTGCCCCCTAAAATTACCCAGTATTTAATCTGTGTTTCGTATATATTTAGGAGATCGTTAATCTATGAGATAACATGAGAGACATCTCATTCAGTCTCCTCCTTTTACATGTGAGGAAACAGATCCAGAGAAGTGATGTGAATTTCCCAGAATGAGAAAGGTTATAAGCGTGAGTATTTGAATTCATGTCTGCAAACTCCTAGGTGCACTTTTCTTTCCATTATCCCATATTGCTTCAATATCTTGGCAGATGGGCTAAATCAAGTTGAGGGTAACCGTCAGGCCTCAAACCCTCAAACTCATTGGAGTATTAGGGGTGTGTCCACCCCAACCATGTGAAGACTTCCACCCAGAGGAATAGGTGAATGAAAACAATTTGTTCCAATAGCCATGAAAGTGGCTTAGAGCTTGGTCAGACCCCAAGGATACAATGATATCCAGGGCCATCACAATTTGTCATGATTTTTGTCTTGCAACTGGACTCCAATGACCTAAAAGAGAAAGTGACGCTGATGACTTTATGTAACTTTGCCTCACTTAAATCCAATTAATAGGTGAGTTGAGATGTCACTCCATGGTATCATTGAAAGTCTGAAAATGAAAGATGAACAATAGGAAGGGAAGCAATGTGGTACAGTGGAAGGACAGTGCCTTTGACATGAAAGGATCTGATTCTATTCCTTTTTCTACATCTTTCTATTTGGGTGACATTAGGCAGTTTGCCTAATCTCTCTAAAATACAATTTCCTTATTTTCAAAATGAAGGGGATTGGACTAGGTGACCACTTAAGGTCTGTTGGGGGTTTCTACATCTAAGATCCTGTATCACCTCCTTTGATAGACTCTAGCATCCTTGAGGGCAGGGTCTATTTTTTTTTTTTTTGCTTTATATCCACAGAACCTAGTAGTGTCTGTAGAGATTTTTGCCATGCCTGGATTACATTTCCCTTTTGTTCATTTCAGTAAATAAGGCACTAGGACTCAGTGACCTCTGATGTAAGTTGCCGTTCTGAGAGTCAATACCATATAACATGTATGTGCTTAAACTTTCCAGTTTATATAGTAAAAGATTGAATCAAGTAAGGAGGGAAGCTTTGTTCGTAGACAGCTCAGTTAGTTTGAAAGTATTTAGAAAAAATGTCAATAGTATTTAGACATAGTCTTACTAGGTGCTACTTTATTCTTTAGTATTGTTCATTCTTTTGTTTTAGTCATGTCTGATTCACTGTGACTCCATTTGGGGTTTTCTTAGTAAAGATACTGGAGTAGTTTGCCATTTTTTTCTCCAGCTTATTTTTACAGATAAGGAAACTGTGGCAAACAGAGTTAAGTGACTTGCCCAGGGTCACACAGCTAGTAAAGTGTCTAAGGCCAGATTTGAACTCAGGAAAATGGGTCTTCCTGACTCCAGTTACCTTAGTCCCTGCACTGGACAATATAGCTGCCCCAATTTAGCATTTTATGAACCAGCTCTTGAAATGGAAATTCAGTTGGATTCACCAGAAACCAATTAGAAGGATATCACCTCATAAGAGGCACTGGGAATCTCCAACCTATCTAAACAAGATTTAGTTTTATGGTATCTTAGAGTTCATTTTGTCCAATTTTCTTATTTAATCTGAAAAAAAAAACAACTGAGACCCACGTAGATTAAATATGATTATAAGTGGTATATTTGGACTTAAATAAGTAGTAAATTTGGACTTCTGGACATCTGGACTGACTTGTGACATTTAGGGGAGAGGAAAATGCAGTGAATTTTGTGAATATCAGTGTTATGGGAGAAGAGAGACATGTTTCAAAATATGAAATACTGTATTACAAGGGAATGTTGAAAACTGAGTAGCAGAGCTATATAGCCCCAATAAAGTACTTTTAAAAATCCTGGTTCCTTATGGTACTTCTGGTCCAAGAAGGCCAAGATTGGGTAAGGACTGTGTAGTAACACAATGATTTTATGGCCCAGGAAATAATGTCTGGATTTTTTTTCATTAAGAAGTTTAAACTAAACCCTTTACCTCCAGTAAAAATACAGGGGACTTCTCAGCATTAGTGTTATCAGCAAGGGAACCAACCCAATAGAGTACAGTGTAAACGACTTAGGTGAGAAGGCTTTAGAAGCATTAATTTGGAGTGAAGCTGTTGTAATATGAGCCTACTCTGCAGATGCTGGAGTCATTAGACAGCTAAGTGGTGCGGGATATAGAATGCTGGATGTGTAATTGAGAAGACTTGAGTTCCAATCCTCCTTTAGACATTTGTCAGCTGTGAGAGTGGACAAGTCACTTAAACTCTCTAACCCTCAGTTCCTTCATTGTAAAATCAGGGCCTTAGATTTGATGGCCTCTAAAGTGCCTTCCAGCACTAAATCTATGATCCTCCATATTCCATTTTAATGTCTTTGTTTTGCTTCATTTTCCCTACACCTTTCTTAAGGAGAGAACGATCTGTGTAGGTATGTTGGGCTTTCTCTCTAACAAAAATGTGGATTTTCTCAGGTTTTTCAGTGGAAACTGGAGAATATAGTGAACGACACTCCTCACAGATGGGCCCTTTCCCCACTAAAATATCACTGAACTAGATTATCTCTTAAGGCAAATGTCAGTTAGAAAGGTGTTGTCAAATACCTAAGGTATAAAACCCTCCTATAGCCACTGTATATGCCAGCTGGAGTATACAACCAGTCCATAACCCTTTTATATAACCAAGAAAGTACAATAAAGACTGAAGGCATCATCTGACCATTTAATAAACCACGGCCAAATGTTGAACACCAATGGGTGAGAAACCCTCCAATTTCACCCTGAACCACAGGCAAGCCCCTCTACGAAGAATTTGTGCTCTTGTGGAAGGCCAGGCTTACAAGTTGTAGTATTTGGTTTCCAGCAGAGGGCTCTTAAGACTGACATGAGGAAAAGTAATAAGTTGTAAGGAAGACAGTTTGTCTGACATTTTAATATTCACTTCACAGATCACAAGACAAAGAGAATCATTTTTTCTAACAAGTCTACTGTGCATTGAAACACACAAAAAATTTTTAAAACATTTCAGCATTTTCTTGTATACATCTCTAATTTAGTTCCCAAAGACTAAAAATACAGACATCCAAAATCTCTTTTAAAATTTCCTGTGCTTTTTACTTAAAGAGAAAGGAAACGACATTCCATGGAATTGATGACAATACAGCTAGTAACAAAAAGTATAACATGCATAGTTGCAATGTATTTGATAGTATGTGGTAGGCAATTGCATTATATATGTATACATATGTACATGTACATCTTCATGTTTTTATGCTTATAATCACAAATATCTCTGTATATATGTATGGAATTGCAATCTAAAATCAAGACAGCTGGATGGCACAGTGGATAAAATGCTGGGTTTGGATACAGGAAGACTCATCTTCATGAGTTCACATCTGACTTCAGACACAACTAGCTAGGTGACCTTGGTCAAGTCACTTAACTCTATTTGCCTTAGTTCCTCATCTGTAAAATGAGCTGGGGAAGAAAATGGCATACCACTCCAGCCTCTTTGCTAAAAAAAAACAAACAAAAAAATAACAACAATCCAAAATGGATTAAGATGAGTTGGACACAACTGAACAACAACCTAAAAGTCAATGTTGACTGATATTAATTTTATGAATTTTTAAATGATTGAAGTAACCTCTTATATTAATGGAAGGAGCCAATAGTTATAAAAGCAAATTAGCTTCTGCTATAACTACTGGTTTGATAATGTTATGCTACTGAAGTATAATGTTGCTAATTAAGTGCTTCCCTGCTGTAGCAGATACAAATATGGACCTTAAGTCAGGAAGACCTGAATTCAAATCCTGCCTGAGACACTTATAATTCTGGACAAGTCACTTTACCTCTGTTGCCTCAGTTTCCCCAAATGCAAAATGGGGATAATAATAATAGTACCTGCTCTCTAGGGTAACTGTGAAAATCCAGTGAGAAAATATCTGTAAAGCACTTAGCACAGTTCTTGGGATGTATACTATATAATTGCTTGTGATTATTATTATCAATGAAGAAATAGTTTAAGAAACAATGATAAAATGCACTGATGCTCCAGAAAAAATATCTGTGGAGGGCTAAGTTCTCTTATCATTTAGAACAGGGGTGAGGAAACCATGGCCTTAAGGCTACATGTACAAATACAGCCCTTTGAATGAATTGAATGAATTCAAACATTACACAAAACTTGAAGTTTGTATGGACTTGAAAGCTTGAATTGAAGTTTGGATTTAATCAGTATAGCACAGTTAAAGACCTAGAGGGCTGCATGTGGCCTTGAGACCACAGATTCCACCTCATCCCAGTCTAGAATGTAAAAAAAGCCAAGGACTTTGGCGGCAGAAAATCATTGTTATACTATGAACTCCTCTTGCAGGGAGGCTCAGCTTCATTATTATCTCTAGGGCAACTGATCCCTCACTTCACTTTCTTTTAAAAAAAATAAAGAAATAAAAGGGAAAGAAAGAAAGAAAGAAAGAAAGAAAGAAAGAAAGAAAGAAAGAAAGAAAGAAAGAAAGAGAAAGAAAGAAAGAAAGAAAGAAAGAAAGAAAGAAAGAAAGGAAGGAAGGAAGGAAGGAAGAAAGAAAGAAAGAAAGAAAGAAAGAAAGAAAGAAAGAAAGAAAGAAAGAAAGGAAGGAAGAAAGAAAGAACGAACAATTTTTTATAATTCAGAATGCTGCTGAAAACTTTTCAGGGATATTTATTTAAATCAATATAATTGTTAAATACACAATGTTATATATAAATGTTAAATACACAGAAAATTATGCAGTTTTATTATTATATATGAAAACATTTTTTAAACTTTTTAAAAGGAAGAAAAGATATTAGAAAAGTTCTTGGAAGGAATTAGAATAGGTGAAATAGGAGCCTTTTGTACTGCAAATTAAAGGTTAACAGAGAGAGGGGATCAGATAAGACATTCTTTAGAAAAGAACCTTTTACCCCTGTTCCAAGACAGGAATAATGAACAAAAACAAATGTCAAATGAGAAAAGACAGCAACAGCTGTACAACTCTAAAATGGCAGGTAAACACTATTTACATGCAATTTGGCATAGTAAATGCAATTTATTAAATATCATCCCTGAAACTGGCATTGGGACTGAATGAAGAGAGTGTACTTTCATCTCATAATGATTAACTTCTTCCATTTTAAACTTTTTCCCATATTTATCTTCTTCAGTCTAAAACCTTAACTTGTTCAGAAAACAAGTCTATTGTTGAAGAGTGACCTCTGAAGACTCTTCCAGTGACAATCAGTTTAATTGCTTTATGAAACCAAGGGTAAAAGAAAGCATAAATCAAGGGGTTCATGGCTGAGTTATAATAGGCAAACCAAATTAAGATTTCATAAATATAGGTTGGGGTGATGAACCCTAGGAATGCATCAATTATTGATTCAATCATATATGGGAACCATGAAATCAGAAATGCAATCACTGCAATGCCCAGTGTTTTTGCTGCTTTTCTCTCCCTCTTAGACACTCTGGCTTTGTAACTCTCTGATGATGACTCTGTTTTGCTGCTCATACTTCCAATCTTTCTAGCCTGTTGTTTGGCTACCAGACAAATCTTACAATAAAGAAGGACCATGACCAGAGTGGGAATGAAGAACAACAGAAAATCTATCATTACCCAGGTTTGATTCATAGCAATCTGACAACCTCCCACACAGGTGAGGGCACTTACTAATTCCTCCAGCCCATCATCATTAGCACCTGTGTAAAGAAGTGAAAAACTATATGTAATGGCAAGGAGCCAGGAGACTGTGATGCATGTTCCTGAAACTGACAGAGTGAATTTGGTTGGATAGACCAGAGGGTCAGTGACAGCAATGTATCTATCAATGGAGATGAAACACAAGTGAAAAATGGAGGAATAACAAAATGACAAATCAAAACAAGAGTGAAATTTACAGTAACTCTCCCCAAAGTACCAACAACTCTCCACTGACCTCACCATGCTGAAGGGCATCACAGTGGCTCCCACCAGAAAGTCAGCACAAGCCAAGGAGGCAATGAGAAAATTGGCTGGAGAGTGCAGCTGCTTGAAGTGAAGGATTGAAATCATGACCAGGAGGTTTCCCCAGACAGCCAGGATAACTCCAGAGCCAAAGACCAGGTAGAGGATGACTTGGGGTGCCTGAGAGTATGAGG
Source organism: Pseudocheirus occidentalis (assembly GCA_028646575.1). NCBI lineage: Eukaryota > Metazoa > Chordata > Mammalia > Diprotodontia > Pseudocheiridae > Pseudocheirus > Pseudocheirus occidentalis. The sequence goes on from CM053593.1 coordinate 292,008,410, forward strand.
TTTTAATGCAGGACCCATTGATGTTCTCATAGCAGAGTCGCAGAGCTGAAGGCTGGGACTCATTACTGCTACTCATCATTGTTCTCTTTCAGATTATAAATATCTTTTTTTTTAATCATAGAAAAGTTATCAATCACATTTCCAATATTTCTGAAAAAAAGATAATTTAAATGCATGTCTGTTCAAAGTAAAATATTATCCTTCATGAATTATGTTCCATTTCACTGAAATAATATTTGTAAATTACTTAACACATTGCCTAGCACAGTGGGCCCTGTCCAAATGCTTAATCCCTTCTCCCTTTCCTATAAACAGTGAAGCCCCCTCTGTTATACTCAGTATATGACCATTTAACTTAGTAAAACTGTTTCCCCTGTTCTCAAAACCACTAAATAAAAAGTTTTCAGTAAATCTACTAAGATCCAGCACCAAGATAATCAGTGCTTATCTGCTGGGTAACATTTCCTTCTAATTCTCTTATTTTGTACCTTTGACAAGCTCTCTTCAAAATTCAGTGAGATGCTAAAGGATTCCTCAGTTTCAGGGTCACCTTTTATTTCTTTAGTTACCCTTCTTCATGTTGTTAATTCTGAGTTAATGCCCAAAGTACCATAGCCTTTTTGAAACTCAGCCAAAGAAGTGTCAGAAAACCCCTAAGAAAAAAATCCCTGTGGGATTAGGTGTGAACAAGAAGAAGAAACTTTTTTCCAATAACATTCAGTAAGGAATGTATTCTGCTGTACTTCTGTTTAGTCTAGAGGAATATAAATTATTCATTTTATTTTGTAAGATGGATTTTTCTCGATGGTTGAATTTATGATGAATGTACTGGCATCTCATATAAATGTATATCTCTGTGTGTGCACAAACACATGTATGAGATGCAGGTATATATCGATAATCATTTAATATTATATTTAACTAAAGTCTGATTTAATCAAACAAACTGCTCTGATTGATTTTAAAATTCCTTTCCCTGGGTCTGCAACTTCAAAGACCCTTATCTTGGGACTTATTTCACATGATAGCAAAACAGACATCCTGAGACCATAAAATGTAAATAGACCCTGCTCTGGTCATTGTCAATTTGCATTGCAACTAAGGAACTCTGTATGGATGATAACAAATAGAAGTCATGAAGTTTTGTGACATAGCCATCCTGAATTGGGATGGTTTAAAAAATATATATAAAGTCTTACGATTCTTCTGTTCATCAGTCAGGCCTTTAGTCCTACACCCCTTGAGCAAGTAATGCTAGCCTTACAGGAATAATAAGGAATAAATTCTTTAATTTTTATATTAATA
>CM053593.1:292010214-292027236 GCA_028646575.1 Pseudocheirus occidentalis
GGGCTTTACAGTGGGATTGCTGTTTTAGTGTTGGGGCAGGGGCAAGATGGGGAGAAAATTTGTAATTCAAAATTGCAATGAAAATGAATAATGTAATCAAGAAAATAAAAATAAATAAATTAAAAGAACTCCTGCATCAAAAGCTTCCAAGAAAAATATGAATTGGTCACAGGACAGGGAGGTGCTCCAGAAAGATTTTGAAAATCAAGTAAGAGAAGTGGAGTAAAAACTAGGAAGAGAAATGAGAATGATGCAAGAAATCATGAAAAGTGATCAACAGCCTGCTAAAGGAGACCCAAACACATTTCAAAGGATATAACACCTTAAAAAGTAGACTAGCTCAAATGGCAAAAGAGATAAGAAATAACAATGAGGAAAAGACTACCTTAAAAACATGAATTTGCCAGATGGACAATAAATGTCAGAAACTCACTGAAGAGAATAATTCCTTCAAAATTAGATTGGAACAATTGGAAGCTAATGACCTTATGAGAAATCAAGACACAATAGAACAGATCCAAACAAATAAAAAAATTGAAGGCAATGTGAAATATCTCATTGGAAAAACCATTGACCTGGAAAATAGATCCAGGAGAGATAATTTACAAATTAGTGAGCTACCTGAAAGCCTTGATAAAAAAAAAGAACCTAGAAATCATCCTTCAAGAAATTCTCCAGGAAAATTGCCCTGATATTCTAGAACCAGAGGGCAAAATAGAAATTGGAAGAATTCATCAATTACCTCTTGAAAAAAAAGCCCAAGGGGGTGGCTAGGTGGCACAGTGAATAGAGCACTGACCCTGGAGTCAGGAGGACCTGAGTTCAAATCCAGTCTCAGACATATAACACTTAATAGCCATGTGACCTTGCACAAGTCACTTAACCCCAATTGCCCTGCATTCCCCTACCAAAAAGCAAAAAGAAAAAAGGAAAAAATAAAAAGATGCCCCACAGGAAATTCCTGGGAATATCATACACAAATTCCAGAATTTTCAGGTCAAAGTGAAAATATTACCAGCAGCTAGGAAAGAACAATTTTATTGTTGTGGAAACACAATCAGTATAACACATTATCAGGATAATATCTGGCAGCTTCTACATTAAGGAATCAAAGGGCTTAGAATATGATATTCTGTAGGTCAAAGGAGCTTGGATTAAAACCAATAATCACTTACCCAGCCAATCTAAGTATAATGTTTCAGGGGAAAATATGGTCATTCAGGGAAATAGAGGATTTTCAAGTATTTTTGATGAAAAAAAGCAGAGCTGAACAGAAAATTTGACTTTCAATTACAAGAAGCAAGAGAAGCATGAGAAGGTAAACAAGAAAAGAAATCATAAGGAACTTATCAAAGTTGAACTATTTACATTCCTACATGGAAAAATGATAATTGTAACTCATGAGACTTCTCAGTATGAGGATAGTTGAAGGGAATATATATGTATACATACATATATGTGTATGTATAGGAGGGTATATGTGTGTGTATACATATGTACGTATATATGTGTGTGTGTGTGTACATATCTGTGTAGATGTATATATAGACAAAGAACACAGGATAGGTTGAATGTGAAGGGATGATATCTTAAAAATAAAATTAAGAGGTGAGAGAGGTATATATTGGGAGAAGAAAGGGAGGGGTAAATTAGGCTAAATTATCTCATATAAAAGAGGCAAGAAAATCTTTTACAATGGATGGGAAGAGCAGGAAGGCGAAAGGGAATGGGGCAACCTTACTCTCATTGAATTTGGGTCTATGGAGGAAGGAACATACACATTTAATTGGGTATATTGCCCTACAGGAAATCAGGGGTGAAGGGCATAAGGGGGGGGGTGATAGAAGGGAGGACATATTGGGGAAGAGGGTAGTTAGAGGCAAACTCTTTTGAAAAGGGATAGGGTCAAAGTAGAGAAATAGAATAAGTGGGGGGCCTGATAGGATAGAGGGAATTATAGTTAGTCTTTCACAATGTAACTACTATGGAAACTTTTGCATGACTATACATATACAACCTGTGTTGAATTGCTTGTCTTCCCAGTGTGAGTGAGTGAGGAGGGAAGAAGGGAAAGACTGTGGAACTCAAAGTTTTAAAAAACAAATGTTAGTGCATGTTACCTGCAACTTGGATATACGTTATACACTGGGATATAGAAATCTATCTTGCTCTACTAGAAAGTTGGGGGGTGATCAAGGAGGATATAAGAGAGAATAAATTAGGGGAGGGGTATTCAGTAGGTTCACTATTTTGGGGTGAAAGATAGGGGAGAGACAGGGAGGAAAATTTGTAACTCAAAATCTTGTGGAAATGAATGATGAAAACTAAAAATAAATAAATAAATATTTAGTAAAAGATTCTAAAAAAAATTCACAGGAAGCAAGTCAACAGCTTGCTAAAGGAGATCCAAAAACACTAAAGAAAACAATACATTAATAAATAGACTAACTCAAATGGCAAAAGAGTCACAAAAAGCCAATGAGTAGAAGAGTGCCTTAAAAAGTCAAATTGCCCAGAGAGAAAAGGAATTTCAAAAACTCACTAAAGAGAATAATTCCTTCAAAATTAGATTGGAGCAATTAGAAGCTAATGACCTCAAGAGAAATCAAGATAGTGTAAAACAGATACAAACAAATTAAAATGTTGAAGGCAATGTGAAATATCCCATTGGAAAAACCACTGACCTGGAAAATAGGTCTAGGAGAGATAATTTAAAAATTAGTGAAAGCCATGATCAAAAAAGAGCCTAGACATCATCCTTCAAAAAATTTTCCAGGAAAATTGCACTGTTATTCTAGAACTGGAGAGCAAAATAGAAATGGAAAGAATTCACTTATCATCTCTTGAAAAAAAGATCCCGAAAGGAAAACTCGTAAGAATATCATAGCCAAATTCCAGAGCTCCTAGGTCAAGGAGAAAATATTACAAGCTTCCAGGAAGAAAGAATTTGAGCACTGTGGAAACACAATCAGGATAACACAAGATCTAGTATCTTCTACACTAAGCGATTGGAATATGATATTCTGGAGGTCAAAGGAGCTAGGATTAAAACCAAGAATCACCTACCCTGCAAAACTGAGTATAATGCTTCAGGAGAAAATATGGTAATTCGATGAAATAGAGGACTTGCAAGTATTCTTCATGCAAAAAAACCAAAGCTGTATAGAAAATGTGACTTTCATATACAAGAAGCAAGAAAAGCATGAGAAGAGACATTTTCACATCAAATCAACAATATTATTGAGCTTTGGGAGGCAAATGAATAAACGTACATAATTTATGTACATAAACTTTTTCACATGCCTCCCTTTCTCTCTACCACCTTTTACATTCCCCCCCCCCGTACTGTTTTAGTAATATCCTCTAAATTTATCTTCCTGTGTCTAATGTCCTCCTTCTACAATTTTCACAGTTATGAAACTTATATTCCTAAAGTATAGGACTGGCTGTATCACCCTTACCCCCTAAAAATACCTCCAATGGCTTCCTGTTGTCTCTCATAAAAAATGCAAATTTTGTTTGACATTTAAAGCCATTCGCAATCTGCTTACATACTGTATTTCCAGATTTGACATTGAATGCAAGGTGTCTGATTTTCTTTCCCCCATACCTGACATTTCTCCCATCTATGTCTTGCCTAGACAGTCTCCTAACTTCCTTCAAAGTTAAACTTGAGGATCCCCTCCTTATGTAAGGCCTTTCCTATTCCCCCTAGTTGTTAATGCCCTCCCAACTGAAATAACCTGGAAATTATAGTGTGTGTATATGTACATATTCATACATATATATGTGCACATATATGCATATATTTGTATTTTTCTGTCTCTGTAGATAGTTTCCCTCAAATAAAACATAAACTTCTTGAGGGTCTGTAGCACTTCAATAAATACTCATTGAATGAATCCAGTCCAAATAAATAAGACAAGTGAAGAAAGTCTAGAAAAACAAATTTATTTTCTTAGTCATATAAGCAGTAAGAAGCAGATCTGAAATATAAATCTATGTTTTTTAGACTCCAAAGCCAGTGGTTTTTTTTCTAATACACACATATACACATACACATACATACATGTATATATGTATGTACATATATATGGATATGCAATAAATTCTTGCTGAATTCAATTCTTTACCTCTTGGTTAATTATTTAAAAATATATTATCATTACAACCAAAAGTAACAATTATTTTTAGAAAGGTATGAAAGCAATGTTTACTAGAGTTTAAAAACAGTCTCTGAATTCCACTCTATCATTTTTCCCTCTGACTTTTTTCACTTAAAACTTGTCTTTTTTAAGAGTCTTTTCTACTTCTGGCTCATGGCTTGCTTCTGAACGACTTTAGGTTATTACTAGGATTAAATGCATCCTCAAAGAACACAGATTTGCCATTGAGTATATTGAAAAGAATGTTCCATAGGCTCAGTATAATGGCCTCCTTGGCTCAATCTCTGTATCCCTCTGACTCTGGCAGATGGACCTAATTGGCCTCTACATGAATGCAGATCCTTATAACAGAGCCTGGCTTCAATCACAACTTTAAGCAGTGGTCTATAAGTATCCCCATGCCCCTACCTCTCTAATACTATAGAGACTCAGTCTTTTACTAAACTTATCTTTAAGGAGTGGGATTTTTTCATTGCAACATAGTTTCCCCATAATAAGCTCTTCTGAGGCTCAAATGAGACAATGTATGTGAAGTAGTTTTTTCAAATGTTTGAGTGCTATGAATGTCAGGTGTTATTGTTAGTTTTATTGTTATTGCTACTGTTACTTCTGCTGGTACCCCCATTGTTGGGGATTGGTATCCCTTCTAGGAGCCTTAATCCTCAAGTGGCTCAGTTTTGGGACTTTTATGCCAGTCTCTTATTAGCTAGGGGGTTGTGACACTTAGTCACCTAGAAATAACTGGAAAGCCTCACTTAGACTAATGTTTTCTGGACTTAATTTCTACCAATTGTATATTGTATAGAGCTTCACCAACTACCTGTCCAAATTGAATAGATATCTTAGATATTGGACTTTGGATATAAGGTACTGTTACTTTTATAGCTGGACATTTTGTTTACTGAATGGGTCAGAAAAGGCCATTTGTGTGAGGGATGCAGAAAAAACCAGCCCTTCAGATGGAAGTGCTTTAGGAGAGATATAGACTATTTGAGAGAACCTGGTTGAAAGCATACACCAACTAAAAGTAGGGATGATTGCAGTGTATTAATATCTATCAATTTGTTTATGCATTACTGTTTCCAGGGCTTTTAAGATTATAGCTGAGAAACTATAAATTGAAAGAACAGTTTGGGGACTATGGAAGAATTATATATTGTCTGCGTCATACCTGACAGAACTTTGGATCTGGGGTTTCTCAGTCCAAGGTATAGATAGAGCATTACATATGAGGAAGTCCTTATTTGAGGCCCAAGAACCCAGACACCCAAGTAAGAGAAGACAGAAAATGGCCAAAGAGAGATGTGGAGGACAGAGGTAGAAGACTCACTGCCTGAAAGAAGCAGAATATAGAAGAATCAGAAGGTAGAGGAGCTGTTGGGGCTGTAAGGTGAGAGAGCCAATTGTAGCCAGATACACTTTGTAACTAATATTGAGAACACATTGGAGAAGAGAGTTTCCTAGCTACTGGAAATTAATTAAAGATGGTAGAATACTCCTGTGTGAGGAGCTGGCTGGGCTTCCCTGTACTGCTCTTTAGCACCATCTACAGTTAGAAAAGAGAACCCCTCAGAGTTTGCATTGCCTTCTACAACCCTCTCCTATTTGAGAGAAGGAAACTTCCAGTTCCAGACAGCAGATCTGAGTAGCTTAAGCTTTTCACTGAAATAGTTCAACATAATTTTAGTTTCTAGCCAAGGAAACTGACATGGAAAACAGAAGGTCCCAGACCTAAGGCTACTATTTCACTTAAAGAGTATAGTGCTTCTGTTTGCTGAAGAAAAAAAAAAAGAAAAAGAAGTTTATTATGACTTTTGCCTCTTAAGAGTGACAAAGAAGTGGCTTTGCCCATTAGAAGAATGTAAAGGTCCAGAAGAAAAGTCCTGCCTATCAGATGATGCTTGGTGCAGGTGATCAAGACCTACAGTATATTGTGAGTTGTCCTGTGCCATATGAATTTCCTATTCATGTGCTTTACTGCTGTATTCCTGTAAGCTTGTACCCATTTTTCACCACAGACACTTTATGAGTTAGTGGAGAGTGTAACCCAATTATGTCATGTTATGATATAATTATTATTTTGCCTTCTGTTAATAAATATAATTTAGGCTGTATGGTGTCATCAATAAAAATGTCATTCAATAATAAACATATTTCATGTTTATGAGTTCACAGTGTCATCAATGGTTGATTTGTTTAAATGGGAAGCACACAAATTGGGACTCAGAAGCAACAATTATGAATAGGAGACATGTCTTTTCCACATGAGAGTTTTCTCAAGGCCCTGAGAAAAGTGAGTTTTCAATGTGTTTTTCAATGAGTTTTCAATCAAAGTAATTGATTACTTCCTTTCCAGTATGGGTACTCTTCCAAACCTCACCCCTTCCCAATCCCTATCAAATACCTGCCAGTATGAGTAGAAGCCGGGAGTGAGTGAACCAAAGCTAAAGCAGCAGTTCTCAACCTGTGGGTTATGTTCAATTTGTAACAATGAAAATGCATACTGTATATCAGATATTTACATTATTATTCATGACAGTAGCAAAATTACAGTTACGAAGTAGCAACAAAAATAATTTTATGGTTGGAGGTCACTACAACATGAGGAACTATATTAAAGGGTCGCGGCATTAGGAAGGCTGAGAACCACTGGCCTAGAGAGAAGAAAAGAAAAAGTGAATATGGATATTGGTGCCATAGATGAATCCACATTTGGTCTCCTCTTGGAACTCAATTAATAGTAGTCATATTTACCCTTTCCATTCCCCACAAAAGATTAATCTACTGGGTCTATATCTACCTTTTTGCTACAATTAGGTGAGGCATTACATAGAATTCTAGACCTAGATTCATAAAGATCTGAGTTCAGATACTAGGTGTATGTCCCTGGGTAAATCACTTAAACTCTGTGTGTCTCACTTTTCTCATCTGTAAAATGTGGATTATAACAGAGCCCACCTCCCAGGATTGTTGTGAGGATAAAATGAGAAAATATTTGCCAAGCATTTTTGCCAACCTTAAAGCCATGCTAATACTAGCTATTTTACATATAGGCACATTACATCCATGTAGATCCTGATGCCCCATCAGTCTCTTCCTGTTTACTAACCTATAAATGCCCAGTTCTTCCTTATCTTAAAAACCAACAAAAACTGCTACCCTTCCTTTAACTTTGCTATTGACTCAGTCAATCAGATTAATCTCTACTTTAATTTACTGTCAAGCTTCTAGAAAGAATCATTTAAATTCTCTAAACTTTAACACAAACTCACTACTCAACTCCTTGCTTAACTCAATACCTTTTTCATTATTCAGTTGTTTCAGTCTGGTCCAACTCTTTGTGACCCCATTTGGGTTTTCTTGGCAGAGATACTGGAGTAGTTTACCATTTCCTTCTCCAACTCATTTGACAGATGAGGAAACTGAGGCTAATAAGGTTGTGACTTGTCCACAATCACATAGCTAGTAAGGATCTGAGGCCAGATTTGAACTCATGAAAGATGACTCTTCCGGACACCAGGCCCAGAACTCTATCCAATGTGCCACCTAGCTACCTTTACCTCTACACCTTAGAATGATTATTTTTGGCAACTTTTGAAGGACTGAAAAAAATCTAGAGTGGAAACTGGGAGATAAATTCACAGTTATTGTTATAATTCTAGCTAACAGCTGATATAATTTCCTATTGAAACTATTCTCTCAGTGGTAACCTGTGACATCTTACTTTCTAAATATAGTGATTTCTCAATCCTCATCCTCCTTTACCTTCCTATACCATTAGACATTGTTGTATACTCTCTTCCTTTCTCTGGTGTTGCTTCCTCCAAGCTCTCTTCTGTGTCTAACAGGTATTTCTTGGTCTCTTTCACATGTACCTCATTCTCCCTCTGTCCATTAGGTGTTCATCTCTTTTTTTTCTTTTTTGCCCCTACACAGTCTCATGCAAAGTGACAAAAGCTCTGGCTTCATATCCAGGAAAGACATTGGCTCCAATCCCATCTATGATACTAGCTGAGTGACCAGGACAATTCATGTAAACTCTTAGCATTAGTTTCCACACGAGTAAAAGTAAGGGTCATAATACCTGTAGTATCCTCCTCCAAGATTGCTGTGAATTTCAAAGTAGGTAATGTCTACAAAGAAGTTTTCAAATTGGAAAGTTCCATACAAGTGTGAGATTTATTATTATTTAAATGAATCTGTGATATTATGAATTTGTATATTCCCTCCTATGGTGTACTTGTGGCTTGGATTATAGCAATGAATGATACAGAAAAAATAAAAATGATACTAAAAAGAAGGGGAAAGTGTCTTTATTAGGCCAAGTATCCACAGAACAAGAAAGTCTTACTGTAGGTCACCAAGTTATAAGGATTTTGAGTGATTGATTCTCATAGTATCCAAAGGAGAGGGTAACACCAAAAGTGAGGAGAAATAATTTTGGACCTTATTAATACTGAATAAAGGTTTCTGAGAGAACAATGACTTCCCATCAATATAAAACTTTGATTAGAATCACTCCCATTTCAATGAGAATATTTAATGAGGAGACAGTAGGCTTTCCCAAGTGATATTCCATGGTGTATCTTAACTATAAAACAAATGTACTGAGCCCACAAGATCTCACTGTGCTTACTGCTCATGGACTATGAAACATATGCATTGATTTTCTAGGGCAAAATACTTGTTAAAAGACTGTCTCCCAAAACTCTCCTATCCATAAACAAAAAAAAAATAAGTATTACTTGGAAAATATAAAATCAGAAATAACCCTATTCAACAACCATGTCATCACAAATATCAGAAGAGACACGAAATATGGATATAGGTGTAAGCTTAGGAAATACATTCACTATTTTGATGTAGAGCCAGTGTAGAGGCCAAGTTGAAGAGGGATTCCTTATGGATGATGAAGATCTTCCACATGTTCTTGTTTGAACATTGTGGTTGTTTTATTAAATCCTAAAATGTTCTAGCTTTCTGGAAGAAATTCATAATCATAAAAAGCAGCTTTATCTGACCATTGTTGAGGAGGAACCAAGTACATAGAGAATGTTGATTGTCTCTAAATTCTTCCATGTAACAGATGGACAACATGTAGACTCACCCATTAAAATGTCCATGTGCAATAAACGATACAAATAGCAGTGAATTGGGCCTGAAATTAAACAAGAGGAGTAGAAGAGTGTAAAGACATTGAAAAGATCCTTTAACCCCAAATATCTCCCAGAAACAGACTTATCTTTATAATATTCTTAGAACTGATAATATTATATGACCACTGAGTATGAACACAGCAGTCTCCAAGAATTAAAAATGATCAGAAAACAATGGAGAGGCATATGGTAGGTGGGAAGAGGTTGCAAAGTATAGCAATCAACTAAAAAACATTTTGATCTAGTACATGTCAAGAACTGTGCTGTATGGATCCTAAGGACACAAAGTTGAATTTTTTTGTTAAAGTCCTTGGCCTCAAAGAACTTATATTCAACTAAGTGAGACTACAGATAAATATCAATATATGTTAAATAAATGCAAAATTATTTGTTGTGGAGGAGACACCAACAGCTATAAGATAAAGACATTTCATATAGAAGTGTTGAACTGGGCTTTGAAGGAAACTAGGGGTTCTAAGAGTTCAAAGTCAGGAAGGAACACATTCCAGGACTGGGGGAGAGTTGTGGAAATCCCCAGATGTGAAATGGGGGGTCATATGCATGGGATAGCAAGAAGTCCAGTTGGGCTCAGGCAAAGAATGAATAAAGGAGAGTAATATAGGAGAAAGTTGTAAAGATATATTGGAGCCATATTGCAAAAGGATTTCAATGTCAAACTCATAGGAACCTCCATTTCTAGACTTCTGTTAAACATTCAGCTATTAAGTAAAAAGATCCAAAGCAAGAGAAATGCTAAGAGATTTTCTAAGCCTGTAGATGTACTTTAGTCTCTGTATGTGAGTTATAAGCATAATCTGCAAAAGTGAGGAAAGGTTACTCACCCAGGGTATTTCTCAGGGATTTACCTCTCGACCCCTCTCCCCTCTCTTTCTAAATGTTTGGAGAGCTAATCAGTTCCCATTAGTTCAAGCATCATATTGATGGAAATAATTTCTAAATCTAGATATCCAGCCCTGATCTCTTTCTTGAATTCCAGACTCCAGTCATCATCATTCACTGCCTGATGGATATCTCTTCCTAGATAGTCTGTAGTATGTTCAAAACATCCCAGACAGAACTCATTATCTTCCTCCCTACCCCCATAACTATTCTTCATTTTTTTTCTCTCTCTCTCTTGAGAAATCTTCACTATGTCCCTAATCATTCAGGTTCATGAAGTTGGAGCCATCATGAACTCTCCTCTTGTTTTCTCTCTACCCCAGCTGAAACAACTACCCAAACCTGTCAATTACATTTCCACCTTATTTCTTGCATCTGTTTTCTCTTCATTGTCATCTGTTCAGTCTCTCAAGACCTTTCACCTGGGCCATTCCTGTAATTGTACTCCCTAGTTCCAGTCTCCATCGGATCCACCCTCCACTAGACTGCCAAAACCAGAATCTTCCTAAGGCACAGCACTGATCACATCATTACCATTCAGTTTTTAGTCTTACTAAGTCTTCTAAGACCTTCAGTTTTTCTGATCACTGTTTTACAATAATATACAAACTCCTTTATCTGTCCTCCATAATCCAGTTCCCATTTACCTTTATAGCTTCCTTCCACAATTCTCTCTTTCAAAACTTCAGAACAAAAGTTCCAATGAAACTGCAGTAGTAAAGTAACTTTGCAATGAACTCAATGCTTCATCTCCCACCCCCATATATTTGTATATGCTCTACCCCATGTCTAGAAGGCCCTCTTTACTGTCATTACTTTTAAGAATTCTTTCCTTTCTTCAAGGCTCAGTAGAGGAGCTACATGCTCTATCGAAACTTTCTATGATAGCCCTCCCCTTCCCTATTATTAGTGTTTTCTCCAACTTTAGTTCTTATTTCTGTATATATTTTTATCCCCTGCAGTAGAAGTAAGTTACTTAAGGTCAGGCACTTTTTCTTTTTTAGCTCTAGAATCTAGAGTAGTGCTACTCCCATAGTAGGTATTTAAAAAATTGTCAAATTTGGTCAAGTTGAAATTGAATTGTACTAATCTTTGTAGGTGCTCTATCCTCTCACGTAGAACTTGAACTCCTTGAGATTAGGGACTATGTCATTTTCTTACCTTTTCTCTAATTTCTAGGATAGTTATTTGTATAGAATTGGTACTTAATAAATGTGTAATGAATTAAATTGAATTGACCAGTCAGTTTTGTCCTTTCACTCGCTGTCTGAACCTAGCATTAAATTCAGAAGACCATTTCAAAAGAGGCATTACAAAAACATTTTCCACCATGTTATCATTAGTAGATGTTTTGCTATTAAAGGGAATGTCATAAGCTTAATGTATATGTTATTATACTTGTTGCAAAAAACAAAACAAAGACGAAAAGCCAGGTCTCATTTTTTTTTCATATCAGTTGACCACTGAACAGGCATTTACTGCCTTTTTGTGCCAGTCACACACAAATCCTAGTTTTTAGGCACACATTTGTTGCCTATTATATGCAAAGCACTGTGCTAAGCTTTGAAGGTCACAGAAAAATAAACAATATATTTTCATTGCCTCCAATGAGTTTATAATTTAGTAGAGGGGATGAGGCACACACACAAATAATTATGTAATTGGCCTAAGTATAGGCACTAAGACGGGAATTGATAGATGGATAGAGGTAGAAGAGATGCTATTGCATCAAAAGGACCTTCTAAGCATAGGAAACGGTATACACAAAAACACAGAAATGAGAATATAGGAGACATGCTCAAGGTAGAATAAATTAATTATCCAGTTTAGTTAGAATAAAGTTCTTGAATGGAAACATTGTGAAATAAAATTAGATACAGATTGTGCAAGGCTTCCAGTTTTAGATCTTAAGAGTTTAGACTTCATTTGAAGCATATAATTTAAATCCAACTGAATAAACAAACAAATATAAATATTTTCTTAATCAAGCATTTAAATTGTGTATTTGTGTTTACTTGTTTTAGTCATGTCTAAATGGAGTCTTTGTGACTCCATTTGGAATTTTTCTGGGCAGAGATACTAGAGTTATTTGCCATTTCTTTCTCCAGCTCATTTTGCAGATGAGGAAACTGAGGTACAGAAAGTTAAATGACTTGGCTAAGGCCACAGAGCTAGGAAATATCTGAGGCCATATTTTAACTCAAGTGGAAACTAGGTGGCACAGTAGGTAGAAAACTGGGCTTGGGACCAGGAAGGCTCCTCTTTATGATTGTAAAGGAATTAGAACAGAAGGTGATAATGTGTTATGAAAAGAGTACTAGATTTAGAATCTAAAGACTTGGGATCAAATCCCAACTCTGACACACTGACTGTGAGTGAGTCACAAAATTTTTCTGGAACTCAATTTGCTTATAGGAAAATGAGGAGAACTGGATGACCACCCTGGTTGCTTCGAATGTGTAATGTACAATTCTATGAAGTAGAGAGGCCAGATCCTGCCCCCTGTCTAGTCAATGGAGGTTTTGTAAAGCAGACTTTTTTTTCAGCAGCTATTTAAATGATATGAGAAAGAAAGCCTGATGATTTGTGCAGTGAAGGAGAGGGTATCTGAGGCATAAAGCATAATCTTAAGAAGTCCCAGAGGACCCTGATTGAACAAAAGGGCTGTGTTATTCAGTATATCAAACACACTTTTACATTCGCTACAAAAGAGATTCTTTCTTGACTCTTTGCTAGTGACATGGAAGGGATTGGTAAGTGTTGGTGTTGGGGCTCCACTTATGGTGGGGTTCAATCTTTTGTGGAGGCATTGTCCAGTGAGATGAGTTGCCTAACAAATGCACTCCCAGTGGGTACAATTCTCATGATGTAATAGACCATATTTTATCATTTATTGAGAAATCTGGTTTAAGAAAAAGGAGCCAAAAATGTGTTGGCATTCTGTTGGACTTGAAGTCACCCTTACTTATGAGAGGAGGAACAATAGAAAACTTCTGGGCTAAGACCTTTGGAGGAATCTGGGGGGTGGAGCATGCTGCTTCGTAGTTTTTGAACATTGAGTGTTGATATGTTGTTTCATTGGAAAGAGCACTTCATTTATGCAGATTGCAAGCCCTCTATATTTTAAGAATTTCCACAACCAAAAACTTCCTCACTTGGTGACCACTTATTCGTTAAAAGGCTTTTATAAACTTGGTTAAACTAGTTCTTGAACAAATAACAAGCCCATGCTCCAGATCAGCAGTTCTCAAAACCTTTTTTTAAAACTTGCCTTCTCCAAGGGGGTTCTAGAACTAGCCTGAACCAGCTCTCAGAAACTGATAGCTGAATTTTTGGTGTGAATATTTATACTTTGGAAATTGGTAAATGCTACAAAGCAGGGCTTGATTTTGTTTGCTTTTTTGTTTGTTGATTTCTAAACTTGGGAATGTGCTAGAGAAAATGATAATAATGCCAATTAAATTTAAAAGTGTGCCATGCAAACTTTTTCCTTTTTTTGGTGAACTGATTGTCAGAAATTTACTAGAATACTCCTTCCAGTGGCAAAGTATTCTTTGTTATAAGGAATCATTACACACTGAACTTTTAAATTGGTTTAGTGAAGTAGTCTCTAAAATACTAGGGACTGCAGACCTGTTTTCTTTTATTTATTTATTTTTTCTTTTTTATTACTTCAAATATTTTCTTGATCTCAAGGAGCTCACAGTCTAATGGGAGGAGGCAACAAACAACTCTGTACAACAAAATACATACAGGATAAATTGGGGTTAGTCTCTGTAAAGCCAAGCAACAGTAGATTCCTGAAAGAATGCTACTGTGAACAGCTTTTAAGATTTGGATTACACAGTAGTAAACACTCTTTTTATTCCATTACAAATCAAGATTCAGTACAGTATTCACAGTTTAATATTATATCACAATATTTAGCACAGTATTTATAGAAAGTCACAATATTTAGAACAAGGAACAAAAGAAGAATTACCTGGTTTCCCTAACAGAGAAACCAGCTTAACACTTAAAGATTCAATCAATCAATTCACAATATACTGATCTTCCACTGGTGGGGCTACCATTAACTTTAGTCTCTAAATAAAGTTCTTAGAAAACCACACAAACTTTCTACCCCTTGATTTCCAACAAACCTCAGTTTAGTCCAAGGGGAGGCCTTTTCTTCATTTTGACTCTGGGTGGTCTCTCTGATTCCCTGGATCCTGTACCCTGGTCCCAGCTCCCTCCTGAATCTGCCAGACAGTCACCTAGATTCAGGAGCAGACAATTGACAGGCTCTTGTCCAGTCCTCAGAGATAAACAGCTCCCAGGTCCTTGTCCAGTCCTCAGGGCAATCCCTGGCACACACTGAAGTTCACAGGGTTCAGCACATCTCAAACCCTTCAGGGCATCTCTTACCTGGAACTCAAGGATCAGTCAGGCCACAAACAAAGTCCCATCCTGTTCATACCTCAATCTGCTTCCAGATACTGGGAGAGGAACACACACTCTCTCTCCATCTCTTTCTTAGCTGACTTCAGTCTCCATGAATCTTCCTTCACTGAGGAACCAATTCCAAATTCTCCCTTGTCCCTCTAAAATTCTTCTTTATATACAGCACTGGCCTCCTGTCTCAGCCAATAGCCTTCTCCCAAGTTAACAGGGTAGTGTCTCAGCCAATAGCCTTCTCCCAAGTCAACAGGGGAGTGTCTCACCCAATAGCCTTCTTCCAAGTCAACAGGGGAATTCACACCTTTTCACCAATGAACAGAGTTCATACCTTCTATACTTAGCCCTAGGTTACTAGGTGCTACTTAGCCCTAAGTATCTGATCTACTTAGCCCTAAGTATCTAATAAACTGATTACTATTACAGTCTCAGAGGAAACATAGTAAGAATAAGAAAGTCTGGGAAAGGTTTCTTGAGCAGGAAAGTTTGGAGGTGAAGATAAGGAGGGAGAGAGTTCTAGACATGAAAAGACAACTAGTGAGAATCCTCTAAGTCAGTAGTTTTCAACCTTCATAATGCTGTGACCCTTTAATACTCACATATGGGCATATCTGCATATGGGTGGACCCACCTGGAGATGGATAGAGGAGCAGTGTCTCAGTTCCTAAGACCATCGGAAATATGTGTTTTCTGATGGTCTTAGGTGACCCCTGTGAAAGGGTCATTCAACCCCCAAAGGTGTCGTAACCCACAGTTTGAGAACCGCTATTCTAAGTCAACAGTTAAGAGGAATAAAAGGAATAGCAAAGAGACCAGTGTTACTGGATAGCAGGGTTCTTGGGAGTAGGAAAAGTGTAAGAAGACAAATTGTTTGGAAGGACATATACAAGATCTGCTTTATACTTGTCACTGGACAGTCACAACACTGGTTGCTATAATTTCCATGTTCAAACTATTTTTTCCCTCTTGTTCCATTCCTCTCCTCCCCCTCCCCCGCTACTCCTATCAAGTCATCAGAGGTAAGTGAAAACAAAACAAAAAACCAACAAAGGTCAGTTTTATTCAATAGGAAAGCTGCCATCAGATGAAGGAAATTATAGCTTTCTCAACATTAAGCACTTACTCAACCTTATGTGATCAAGACCTATTTCAGTGTTTTTACAAGAATAACCAGCTGCACACTTCATACATGCTCTGTATAAAATATATACATTTTTGTAACTGAAGAGTAATAAATCACAGAGCAACCAATCACCCTTTTCCCAAACTTATTTCATACAGCAGTTATCAGTGTAGCTAGTGACCTGAGATTCAGAACTTGGGAAAAAGTCTTCAATTGTAGATTTTAAGAAGCAGCATCTTGGAACAACTAAAATGGAATGTTCTCTGGTGTTCCTCTGTGGCATTGCCATTTGTAAAACAATCAAACCTTGGCCCAACCAGAGTAGATATCAAAGTAATAAGAAAAGAAAAACAAAAAGGAAAAAAGGAGCTGTCTTCTGAAATTTCTTCTTTACAAAGGACACGACTTAGGAACAAATAAGAGAAATCTTTGGAGGTCTGAGACAAAGCATGTGTAACAACAGCTCCTGTCTATAAGGCAGCCAACCCCTTGCCAGAAATCAGATATACAAAACATTTGAGAGAAACATCTTCTGAGTAATGCATCCTTTTATTTATCTTGCTAGTAGATAATTAATAAAAGGATCAGTGGCACTCTTGAATGCCAAAGACCCTTCATGGAAGTCACTAAAGCTTATATGCCCTTGCAAGGGTCGGTGTTCTTGAGGGTGACAATCAACTCTGATTGGTTTAACAATTAATGAGAAGAATGAATATTATAATGAGAGTTAGACCCTTTCTAATGAGGGGCTAGGGCACTAGACTCTGATCCAAGATCATCTCCAACTGAAGGCAATTTAGATAAAGGATCTACCTCTACTCAGATCTTAAATGAAATTGTTTATGGGGTTCTCTAGTTGGGTGGGGTAATAATTCCAAGATTTCATCTCTTCATCCACCCTGCCCTTCAGTGAACTAAGCTTTGACCTAATCTCCAAATAGGGAAGGGAAAAAATCTTGAATATCTCCAATATTAACAGTTGGTTATTTAGTAATAATTTTTCTCATATCTGAAGATTTTTTTACCTTTGATTTTCTTAATATTTTTGCATCCACTTTTCTTTTAAAAATATATCCATGATAAATAATACATACAGGGATGGGGGCAAGGAGGAGCTCCCTGCCCTGCTAGAAAGTTAGAGAGGTGTTGGAGGAGGGCATAAAAGGGAACAGATTGTGGGAGGGGTCTTACAGTGGGATCAATGTTCTGGGCTGGGGGGTAGGGACAAAAAGGGGAGAAA
>CM053593.1:292027736-292048500 GCA_028646575.1 Pseudocheirus occidentalis
TTCCTCCACTTCTCTTATTTGGTTTTCAAAGTCCTTTTTCAGTTGATGTATAGCTAGTAGGCATTCTTCCAGTGTCTTGGAAGCATTTGGTGAGGGAGTTTTGACTGAACTGTCTTCCTCCCGCTCCATGCTTTGGTCTTTTTTGTCCATAAAAAAGTATTCTAAAGTTTTACTGCTGTTCCTAGCTTGCTTCCTTTTTCTCATGTTGGCCAGTCTATTAATTGCTTGGTTTTTTACCTTCGTGGAACTCTGCTTCCTGGAGGGGGAAAGCTCTGTCCCAAATCGCTGGGGCCATCACAGCTTCCGGAGCTCTTAGTGGGGTGCTGCAGCCCCACCTCCTAGCCTTAGCTCACTGAAAGCGCACCCCAGGACCCACTCAAGACCCCAATCCAGATCCAGGCCACTCAATGCAAGAGCCCTTTTCCCCAATGGATCGCGTCAGCCCCCCTGCTATCTGCAGGCCGAGGGCTCTGAAGCAGCCCAGGCCGGGCCGCTGCGGCTCTCAGGCGTTCCTGATGTTACAGCCACCTCCCGCTGCTTCCTTGCCCTGGGAGCAGTTTGGCCAGACCGCTCTTCTCCTCCCCAGTTAGCAAAATCCACTGACCTTTCTCTTAGCCTTTTTTTCTTCTGGCCTGATAGATGTGGTAACTGTGCCTCCAGTGCAGCAGATCTGCTCTCGTATAGACGCAGCTCCCCGCCCAATGCCCCAGGGCCTGAGCCAGCTGGTGTTTTGGCTGCAGGTCCCAGACTGCTGAGAAGAGCCCCGCCTGCTGCGCTGCCTGTAGCAACAGATGTGCTTTGTGTCTTTTGTGGAGTTTTGGAGCTTGAAAATCTGTTTAGTGTCCCATTTTATGAGTTTTTTAGCGTGTTTGTGTGGGAGCTGTGGTGCTTTGCTGCTTCTATGCCACCATCTTGGCTCTGCCCCTCTAATATCCTTTCTATTTCACTCCATCACAATAGTTGAGAGTCATGTTATCACTTAGCTTACATGATTACAATATACTTTACCTGTGATCAATTTCTCTTCATTTTAATCTTTCCTGCTCATCACACCAGATTAATTTTAGCTAATTATCACTGATCATTTAATTCACTTGTATTTACACATTACATTGTAATCTCCTTGAGGTCAGGCACTGTCTTTCACATCTTTTTATATCTCCAGAACTTGTCACAATAAGTGGCACATAAGAAGTGTTTAATAAATATTGATTGATTAATTGACTACTAAATACAATGACAGTAACAACTACCTACCATTACTACTTCCGAACACAACAACCAAGCCCATGACAACACCTTAGACTATTATTAAAGACCATCCAAAATTCATCACCAATATCTTTTGCAACATTATCTCCTATTACTTGGCTAAATGTCTTCTAGACTCCAGTCATTTGAGACTATTATTTCCTAGAATTTTTTTGGGCTTTCCAGTCTCCATACCTTTGCTTATGATATTGCCTTCCTGTGCAATCATGCCTATTTTTCAATACCTGCCGTAAAACCATGGCCACCATGAACTTTTTCTGGTAGCCCCCAACTTAAAGTGATCTCTCCCTTCCCAGCTCCTGAGGGCTTTGCTTGTACATCATGGATGGTACTTATCACATCTCCTTATAGCTATTTCTGGACATGAGATTGTTAGCACCATGAGGACTGTCACCCATAGCACCTAGATTGGATATGACAATGCATCATCTCATTGAAGTATTTATTCCTCCACCACCCACACTATTACCCCTGCCAATGGAAGGGGAAGGAGAATAGAATAAGTATTTATAGAACACCCATTCATTATATGCCAGCATTATGTTAAGCACTTTTGTACAAGATCTCATTTAATCCTCATAACAACCTTGCAAAGTAGGTGCTGCTATTATCCCTCATTTTACAGTTAAGCAGAATAAGGCAAACAGAAGTTAAGTAACTTGCCCAGGATCATATAACTAGTAACTCAGGACTTTGTGACTCTAGGCCTAGTGCTTTATCTACTGAGCCACCAACTATCTCAATGATACAAATGACAACCCATCTATGCCTACTAGTCTTGAGTAATCCTATCCTGTGTCTTTCCAAATATTCTAAGAACATTTTTTTTTTACTTTCATCATTGGTGGATACCAGCGGAGTATGTAGGAAGCCTCTAGGACTAGCGCATCTCTTTTTTTCTGGCTTTAATATCTCTGGTGATTTCCACCTCTCCTGCATAAGTCCTCACTTGCAATGTGTTACGCTCATGGGCACCATGCAACTTAATATCTATTTCATTGACCCTCAGCTTCAGTTCTTTGGAAACTATAATATTATATATGTAATGCATGATCCAGGCTTGAAAACCGGATTATATACAATCTGCAGTCAAGTAATATCACTGGTTTAACATTTGTGTTATAAAAGATGGACTTCTACTCTAGGGAGATTTCCAAAAGGCAACCAGTCTCTTGCTCTTTTCCTGTTCATTCTCTGTTCATTTTTTATTTGAAGGGTCTTAATGATTACATGTGAAAAAGACAACTCCCCCCAAAAAAGTCTCAAACCCACACCTATGTAAATATTTTCATGTACAAGTTTATATACCACTATGCACACAAACAGGTGCACCGTGATAAGCACAGACACAGATATAATACCAAAACAAATAAGTGTGTAAGGTGTATAGACAGCTATACGTACTCAAAAGAGTAGGTGGATGTATACATGAGAGATTAAATGCCTTGCCTATGTGAAAGAAAACAGACTAGGAGGAAAGCAGAGCAGAGAGCAGCTAGATGAGAGAGTGGAGTAATTTGTGAAATAACCACAGGATACTGGAATATCTTATTTGACTGTGAGAAGCAAAAATAATTGAGGAGAGAAAATGCTAGTGATTTTTATTGAAGAAAATGAGAGAAAAGGCAGACAAGATTCTACTTTTGGGGCCCAGCCTCAAAATTAACCCTTAATGGAAAGTAATTGGATGACTTTGCCAAAAGCAGTAGCAATTGATCCTGACCTGTACCCAAGTAAGTTCATTTCAATGGTGGTTCATAAAATGATGAATCCTCGCTCTCCACATTTTCTGTACCTGCTGCTGTTGGCTGGAAAATGTCATTGTTAGAGAATAATAACTCCCATTTATATAGCGCTTTAGAAGACTTTTATTCCACAGAGGATTAAAGATTGACTGAATCAGGTCTGGAACATTATTGGAATGGTAAGATCAAGTCAACTGTGTTCTGGTAAAAAAATAAAAAATCAAAAAACTTCTTCTTTGTAAAAATCTGATCCCTTCTGAATTGTAAGAAAATGTCACAGAATCAGTTTCAATGAAATTTCATCTATTAGCAGAGAGAGGATGTGACAAAATGGCAAGCTGAATGTAGGAGCCATAATATTGAGGCCCCCCTCCCTTGAGACTCAGGGATAATGGAAAACCAACTAAAGCCGCAGGTTGTTAACATTCCAAGAACACTGCAAACTCTACGTCTGGGTGGGATGACATTTCGTCTGAAGACATTTAATCTCTTTTAATCAGTGTTTATGTTGCCTGGGCTTCATAGTTATTTGCTTTCATGTAAAAAATGGAATACATCTGGCACATCATTAACACGAGACATTTACCTATTGCCTATGACAATTACTTCTTGAATAAAATTGTTTATTATTTAGAGTATTCTTAAATGTGCTCCCTATTCTTGTCTTCTGTCATATTCCAGAGGAACCATTGACTTGGGTGCTTTATGTACCTGTCACCATCTTGGTAAATATAGTGTAGGATATGAAAGGAAAGAGAGTGCTTTTTTCTAAATCCTACGATGATGCTCACAGCTCTTGACTAACATTAGAACTAAGCTTCTTACCCTCCATTCTACCTCTATACTTTGTTTCCTCCTACTACTTAATATCCTAGCCCCGGAAAGAGCACTTATATTGGAGTTGGAGTCAATAGACCTACATTTGAATCTGTGCTTAGATATTTATCTGTGTGATCTTGGGTAGTTCTGTGTAGAGGTAGAAAAAAATGCTAGACCTATATTCAGAGAACATGGGCTCACATTTTGGACCTTTTATTTAATATTCATTACTATTTCTCCTCTCTAGGCTTCAAGTTCCTCATTTGTAAAATGAAAAATCTGGACTCAAAGGACCTGTATTCAAATCTCACCATAGTCACTCACTGACTATGTGACCTTAGGCAGGTCACCTAACTTTTTCTGGGCCTCAGTGTCTTCATCTGTAAAATGAAGGGGTTGAATTACATGGTGTCTAAAGATCTCTTTAATGTGAAATCTACAATACTATGATCTTTGTGCCCACATTTCCTCATCTGTAAAATGTGCAAGTTACATAAGAAGATCTCTTCCTACTCAAAATCCTATGACTCTTTGATTTTATGTCTTCCCTTATTCCTCTGCTCTGGTTGATGATAATGTTCTATAAACTTCCTTGTTCTACATCTTCCAGTGCTGAATTTGTGCCTTTATTCTCTCTTCCTCACCATGCATAGGATACCAAGCTAATGGTCCCCTCACTTCTAAAGGGCTTTATAAATCTTTCCTCCCTTTCAATGCATTTTATCACTAGATAGAAAAAAGGTGACAATTCTCTGCCCAGTCAAATAATGCATCCCTTGGCACTAAATCCATATATTATAACTGTTGTGGTTTGCATATTACACATGTAGTTATTAATTTATTTGGGGGTGGCTAGGTGGTACAGTGGGTAGGGTGCCAGGTCTGGAGTCAGGAAGACTCATCTTCATGACTTCAAATCTGGTCTCAGACACTAACTGTGGGCCACTGGGAAAATCATTTAATCTTCTTTGCCTCAGTTCCCTCATCTGTAAAATAAGCTGGAAAAGGAAATGGCAAGACACTCCAGTATCTTTGCCAAGAAAACAAATAGTCACAAAGAGTTGGGCATGAATGAAAAGGGACTCATAACAAAAAAAACAATAAATTTATTCAGGAGCTTGACTATTTCATGATCTTTTATCAGTATATACAGCTATTGTTTGTATATGTATCCTACGTATTTTTAAATGTAGTTCTTGTAAATTTTGCCAGTATGAAAGCTAGTAGAAGCAGCATCTGATATAATATGTCTAAGTTCTTTTCATAGTACTCAGGACAGGAATGTGAACATATCAAAATACCAAATAATTTGTTGTCTTTGTCAAAGAATTTGTGATTTTGGGGAACTCCAGGTGTGGAAGTTCTCTCCACCATCATAGAAAGGATGTTGAGAGGTTAAGTGACCTGCCCAAGGTCTTATAAATAGTAGATATCAGAGGAAATAGTTGACCCTAGGTCTTTCTGTCACTATTCTGTTTCCTTTTATATGTGAACATAAGCATACACAAACATTTGACAATGGTGGTAGGACACATCATATTTCATGAAAAGGTCACTAATCTTGGTGTCAGAAGATCTGGGTTCAGATCCTACCTGTGATTCTATATGACTTTGGGTAATTCATTTAGCCTCCATGAACCTCAGTTTCCTTTCCATAACATGGGGAACACAATATTTGAACATGCTACTTCACTAGGTTATTCATAAGAATAGTGCCTTGTAAACCTTTAAGTGTTATAGAAGTATATGTGATTGTGATAAAATTTATTTTTGTGGTACTCATGTTTTTTAAGCAAACTAACAGAAAAACTCAAATCCCAGTCATTCATTCAGATGGAAATATAATTATTTGTGTAAATATATCACTTGAAGTTGATACTAGGCACTGCCTTATTTGAAAAAAAATTGCTAAAGAGAAAAATAATAAAAGAAAAAAATTGATAGCCCTATTTGATCTCAATGCTGGTGGACAAATTTCATTAGTAACCTAGTCTGAAACCTGCAAGGATTCTGGAAGTCCTCCGTTTCATTGTAGAAGGTTGGTAGGGAAATGTTATGGGTAAGTGAAGCATAGCCCATGTCCCATTGTCCTTACCCTGTAGAAACATAGCCTTTCCTAAAAGTATATATATTGCACCAGACACCAAATTCTCTATGCCATTGGAAGGAGGATAGAAAAATATATTCACTTTATTTTTGTTTGCAAGCACATGTGATACTGGTAGCATCAAGGATCAATTTATGTGAATCTGAATGATAACTGGCCTAATAAACTTTCTCCTTCTAAAGATATAAAGAGCTTGATTATCCCCATAATCTGGATAATCTGATATCTGGATATTCTGAATCCTGATTGGGAAGTAAGGAAAGAAGACCTTGAACTTTCAGATGTCCAAGGGTAGTGTGCTATCATGGCAAGAACATTGTGGACTGTATAGAAAGGGCAGTGAAGAAGATGAATAGCTACAAGTTTATAGCATGTGAAGATCAGTTGGAGGACTAGCATCACTTAATTATAAGGAAAAGAGTTTGGTTCACCTGGAGAAGAGAAGGTGCAAGGGGAGACATGACAGCTATTAAAGTATTTGAAGGGATGACATATGGATACTCATTTGACTAGATTTAATTTAATTGGTTCCCAGAGGGCAGAACTAGGAGCAATGCAAAGATGTTGCAAAGAGTCAAAATTATGGTCAGCTTTTGGGAAATTTTTCTTAAAATTAGAGCTGCCCCAAAATGGAATGGACTGCCAACAGAAGTAATCACTTCCTCCTTCTTGGAGGCTTCCAATTAATGGCTAGAAGACAAATTGTTGGGTATGTTATGATTCCTTTCATATATGAGTTGACTACATGGACGCTGAGATACCTTCTAATTCTTAAATTCTGTGATTCTGGTTATTAGTCTGGGGAAAAGAAAATTTGGCAACAGACATGATAGCCATTTCCAAGTGTTTAAAGAGCCATTATGTGGGAAATGGTTTAGATTTATTGTGCTTGGACCTAAAAGGTAGAACTATGAACATTACTAGGCAGAAGTTTCAAGAAAAGCAAATTTAGATTCAATATCAAGAAAAACTTTCTGAGAATTATAGCTATCCAACAATGAAATGGATTGCCTTAAGTGATTTGCTTAGGGTCACACAGCTAAAAAGTCTAAGACCAGATTTTAATTCATAAAAATCAGTCTTCCTGACTCTATGTTGGATGCTATCCACTGTGCCACCTAGCTGTGCATGAACAATAGAGAAGAATTCTTTTTTGAGTAGGGACTATATTGCACGCATGTCTCTTCCAGCTCCAAAAGTCTAGAAAGATATAAAATGTCAAACCTTTAAATATTCCTGTTTGGTTCTTCTCATTCAATCAGTTTTGAATTCACCTAATTATTGTTGTCAGGCCAAATCTCTCCACACTTTCCACATAGAGAACAGGAGAATGAGAATTGCTTGTGAGCAGGTTCTATCTTGCTTTACTATTTATATTTCCAGTGCTTGCACATAGTAGGTCTCAACTAAATAGCTTTTAATTTATTAAATGTTATGCTAAAATTTAGGTAAACTTTTAATAGCATCCCCTTAATTTAGTTTTATTAATATTGACAAAAATGGAAATGAAATATATCTGGCATGGCCTTTCTTAGAAACCTCTGCTGGCTATTTGTGAACACAGCTTCCTATTCTAGTTGTTCACTACCCTTTTCTTTAAAATTTCCTAGAATGTTTTTTTTCCAGGAATCAAAATCAAGCTCATGGAATCATAGTTTTCAGAGTTCATTCTCTTCCTTTTTCTTTTCTTTCTTTTTTGAAGACTCTGAGCCTGGGAAGAGGTAGAAGAAATCAACTTTCCCTGACCAAGCTAGGAATAATGATGAAAGACAGCTAGAATTTACATAGTAGTTTAATGTTTGCAAGGCATTTTACATATATTATCTAATTTGACCCTGACTCTGTGATGTAGGTGCTATTATTGTTGCATTTTACAGATGAGGAAATTGAGGTATATAGTAATTCAGTGACTTGATTAGGACTACATGGCTAATAAGTATCTGAAGCAGGATTTGTACTAGGGTTTTGCTGACTCCAAGTCCAGTATTCTATAGGCAACCCTTTGTGAAAAGGGAAGGTCAAGTTGGAAAGGTTTTGATAGCTACCTAAAAAATCCTTCTATATGCCATTTGGATCTGGTTATAGGCTGTATTAAAGGCTGTCTATTTTGGCATAGCACCTGCGTTAATGGTTTTGTAAATAAAGTTTTACATTTGATAATAAAATACTTTAAACATTACAAAAATAAAACAAAATTATTTACAAATGTAAAAGCCATTGTGGAGGAGGGTTAGGCAGGCAGTATAAAAACATGAGGAGGGCCTTGGATTGAAGGCCATTGTTTTCCAACCGTTTGGTTGACTGAGAACAGCTGAAAATGCATTGATTTCAATGCTTTATATTTTCAATCCTCAATAAACTAGTAACACATGAATATAGAGTTTCAGGAGTAATAGCATGTCAAGGAAATAAATGTCAGGAGAATAAAGTCATGATATACATTCCTAGAAGACGGTGAATGCATGAGTAGCAACACTGTTGAAGGTTTATGAAGAACAATGTGCCAAAGAGAAAAAGATCCTCTTTGAATCAAGTCATAAAGGTGGTGATTAGTATGAGAGGAATGTAGTCAATGTCATTTATCTCAGTTGTCCTAAAGCCCTTGACAGAATATTTTCTGAAGTCTCACTTGCAAAAATGAACTCAGATTGCCTTGGAAATTGGCTGATGGGTTCAAAATAAAGGAAGATGATAAATAGTAGAAGCATCTCAGTCTAAGAAGGCACATGAAAAATGCCAAAGGGATTGCTCTACTTGTTAGCCTCATTTTTTGTATCTTCAAAAATGATCTGGGAAAAAATTATGCCTTAAACCAACAGTGCTACTGTGGAAGATCTTATAATTTAAAATATAGTCAGAAAAAGAAATTCTCAGTGTACAAGAAAGAAAAAAGTCAAATTTGAAAAATCAGTGATAGATGATGAACTGTTTGAGGCATAGTGACCCTAGAGACATCATTCATATTTGATCTTCTGAAACTTTGATGTATCCAAGATCTCATCAATATGGTCACTCTCTTTAATGGAGTAGGCCTTAGTTTATCCATACCTTCCCATTGACTCAACAATTATCTATTGACTAGCTTCTATGTGCATTACATTCTGCTGTATGCTTGGTAGTTCTGAGATGAAGAAGACATGTACATGTTGATAGGCAGAAGGGAAGTAATCTATAGGGACACAAGAAGGGACACACAGAGAGGTGGAAAATAAGTGAGAAAATGAGGATGACAAAGGGAGAAATCCACTGGAGAAGACATGAAAGAATGGGATCAATTGTGCATGGAAAGGCATTTGCCTTGGCAAGAACAGTCACTTTTTCATGTGAAACAGGGATGAAAGAGATAGTAGCAGTTGGCATATTAGGAATGTGAGATGAGGAAGAGAGGATAAGAGGGAGCATATATGAAGGAGATGGCCTCATTATTTTTTAGTGAAATATGAGGCAAGGTTTTCAGCTATGAAGGAAGAGAGAGGGAGCACAATGGGGAGCTTGATGAGGAATAAAAAGGTTTGGAAAAGCTGCTATGGTGAGTAGGACGGCAAATCAATTATGTAGGTTATAAAAGGACTGCTTCACCATAGCTGATACCATAAAACCTAAGTTCGATACCATGAAACAGAAATTTTTAGTGAACCCAGTGAACATGATTTCATAATCTTCTCTAACTTTGTTCAACAGCATTTGAATATAAGTGAAGGCGTGAGATTTTATAAGTAACCAAAGGCTGAGGCTTGGTGGGGCAAGATCTTTAACAGGATAAATGAACAAGCATCTTGAGAAAAGAAGATAGTGAGAGGGGGACTAGATAACCAAAGGGTCAAGATGTGGAATAGAGGAGAGTGGGCTCTATGCAGGGGTAATGGCCTGGGAAAGAAGTGAATAACAGAGTAAGTGGAGATCATAATGAGGATTAAAAAATAAATTTAGTGGATTCAAAGCAGAGGGAGAGAGGGAATGAGAATACATTATGACCAGACAAATGAATTTCAGAGTTCACTAATATGGTATGGAACACTTGTGGGTAATAGCAAAATCAACAGTGTTACCATCTCTCTTTGTAACTCAGGTGGGGTAGAGGAGTAGATCATGGGAGAGGAGCAAGTCGAAAAACTGGAAAGTTATGCTGTTTGAGGAAGTATCACTATGTATATTGAAATCCCCTAGTTAGGGCAGGAGTTGGAGGAAAGAGAAAGACTGCTACTCACTGAATTTGTTGAGAAAAGGAAAATGTCTTCATAGGTTATAGCTCTAGGATACTTTGAGGGAACATAGCTGCTGGATTCTTGATTCAGTGATAAATACGGATTGAATGAACCTTAAAGGAGGATAAGCAACTGAGTGGTGATAGAGAGAAAACCTGTGAGTGTGGGGTACAAGGAGTATTCCAACTCCTCCATCAATGCTGGTGAATTGGGGGTATAAGTAAAAGTGTAGCCAATGCAGGAAAGGGTAACCAGAAAAGCTACAGGAGGGAGCCAAGTCTCAATGAGTGAGAGAGGTGGGAAAGAGAGGAAAAGGAAGAAGTTTAAGATAAAAGCATATATGAGGCAGGTTGGGCAGAGAGCACAATGGAAGGAGTAGGGTACTTTAGAGTGGGAAGTTTGTGCTTGTAGTGTAAAGGGATAGAGTTTGAACAATGGCAGTTGGGGGTTCAGAATCAAAGGAATGAGAAGGCTATAATGGGGTGAGAAGAGCATTAATGACTGAGGGATGAGTTATGGTAGGGAACATGTTAATCACTGAGGAATGAGTTTAAAATTTTTCAACCATAGCAATTCTTGAAGACCATGTACTAAATTACAGAGGGATCACTGTTGTTTAGTCATTTGGAATTGTGTCCAACTTTGCGTGACTCCAGTAGAGGTTTTCTTGGCAAAGATACTATCATTTTTCTTCTCCATTTCATTATATAGATAAGGAAACCAAAATAAACAGGCCTAAATGACTTGCCCAAAGTCACACATAGTATAAGTATATGAGGTCATGGGTGGCTAGGTGGTGCAGTGAATAGAGCACCGGCCCTGGAGTCAGGAGGACCTAAGTTCAAATCCAGACTCAGACATAACACTTACTAGCCATGTGACCTTGGGCAAGTCACTTAACCCCAACTGCTCTGCCTTCCCCCTCCAAGAAAAAAGCAAAAACAATATGAGGTCAAATTTTAACTCATGACTTCCTGACTTGAGACTATCCACTCTATCCAATGCACCATCTAGCTGCCTCTATCAGAGGGATCATAGTATAATAAAGTATCTTAGAGACCATTGAGTCCAACCTTCTCATTTTAGAGATACAGGAAATGGGGTATAAAGGGATTAAGTGACTTATTCAGGGTCACATGGCTAGTAAGTATCTGAGGTGAAATTCAAATCTAGATTTTCCTGACTTCAAGGTCCAGTTCCCTATGTTCTCCAGCACAATACTTTCTTTATAATTTATGTTAGTGGAGAGAGTATCTACAGTGACAAAATCAAAGATCCCTTTAATATTGAAATACAAATATTTTTCTCATTATTTAGAACATGTGAGATATTAAAAAGATGCTCACTGAAGGTGATCACCACTGGCAAAGAAACCCAAGGTGAATGTGGTTTCCCCATAGAGGGTAAAGTCCTTCAGATGGTCTTATTTATGGATGACATTAGGATTATTATATGAAGACCTGGAAAAGCCTACCAGGCTCCTTTTGTTGCTATTCAGTTGTTTCACTCATATCCAACTCTTCATGACTACATTTGGGATTTTCTTGGCAAAGACACTACAGTACCTTGACATTTCCTTCTCCAGTTCACTTTACAGATGAAGAACCTGAAGCAAATAGGGTTCTGACTTGCCCAGGGTGATACAGCTAATAAGTGAGATCAAATTTGAACTCAGAGCCTCCTGATTCCAGTGCCAGCACTCTATCCTCTGCACTACCTAGCTGTCCTACCAGGTTCCTATAGGACAAGTATATAAGTCTCAAAAATGCCTCTTGTTAAATAGACATACTCAAGAGCATTTCCTTCAGTTTGTGTTTACTTGTATACATTTATTTTTATCTTAAATATACATAAAACATAGGTAGTGAACTGGTCCCAGAACTAAACAGGAGAGAAGAATAGACTGATTTGCCTTTGAGGAATTTCAAAGTTCTTTTATTGACCCCAAAATTTCCCCTGAAACAGGTATATCTGTTTAGATCCACTATTCTGCTGGTGACATTGCATGCCTATGAGTCATGGAACTCTTCAGTCTCCAAAAGATGAAAACTGAGGATTAAAGCACAATTTAGAGGTTCACAACAAGTGTGAGCCAACTGTAATAAAATACAAATAAGTAATCATGCAAGAAAAGGATCATTTGAAAATGTCTATAGGAAATATCTCAAACTAATTTTTCTTTTCTTTTCCTAATTCCACTATTTCTATTGATACCATCCTTAGTCACTAAAGTTCACAAACCACTCATCCTCCCCCCACCTCACATCCAATTTTTGACAAGACTCATTGATTCTACCTGCATGTTGTATCTGACATCCATCTCCTTATATCACAAGGTCACTATACTGCCCTCATCAACCACTTACATGCACTATCCTAATAGCCTCCTAATTCATCTCCCTGCCTTCCAGTCACTGATCAAGAAGTTATTCAATGGCTCTCTTTGCCTATAAGATGAAATGCAAACTCTTCAGTTTCACTTTTAATGCCCTTCACAAATTGATTCCAACCTGTTATTTTGAGGTTTTTACACATTACTCCCCTCGATAGACTCCTTGGATTAGCCAAACTTGCCTGTTTGCTATTCTCTATGTATAACATCCCCTCTAACATCTTTATGCTTTTGCAAAGGCTGTCCTTCATTTCTAGACCACAATCTTTCCTCACCTCCATCTCAAAGAATCTCTGACTTCCATGAAAGTTCAGGCCAGAACTTGATAGAAGACTGTAAGGCTAAGCACCAGCAGATTCCCAAAAGAATGCTACTGTGAGCAGCTTTTAAGATTCAGATTACACAATAATAGTGAACACTGTTTATTCCATTACAGATCAAGGTTCAGTACAGTATTCACAATATAATATTCTCAATATTACATCTTATCACAGAAAGTCACAATATAGTGTTCCTAACAGCTTAACATTAGAATGACCACACAGTTTTCATTACAGTGGCCACAATATTTAGAACAAGGAACAAAAGAAGAATCACCTGATTTCCCTCAGGAGGAAACCCTTTTCACTTAAAGATTTAATCTATCAATTCACAATATAACAAAAGAATAATCACCTGGTTTCCCTAAGGGGGAAACCCTTCTCACTTAAAGATTCAATCAATCAGTTCACAATATACCAATCTTCCACTCATGGGGCAACCATTAACTTAATCAGTCACTCATCTAGCAGTCAGTCACTAAGCTAGATTCCCAATTACTAAATATCGTTAGTTACTAATACAATCATTAGAAAACCACACAAACTTTCCACCCCTTGGTTTCCAGCAAACCTCAGTTTAGTCCAAGGGGAGGCCTTTTCTTCATCTTGACTCTAGGAGGTCTCTCTGATTCCCTGGATCCCCTTCCATGGTTCCAACTCCTTCCTGAATCTGCCAAACAATCACCTGGATTCAGAAGCAGACATCTTCTAGGTTCTCATCCAGTTCTCAGAGGTAAACAACTCCCAGGTCCTTGTCCAGTCCTCAGGGCAATGCTGGGCACACACTGAAGTTCACAGGGTTCAGCACATCTCAAACCCTTCACAACTTCTCTTGCCTGGAACTCAAGGATCAGCCAGGCCATGAATAAACAAAGTCTTATCCTGGCCATGCTTCTTCAGTCTTCCAGCAGTTCAGCCAGCTCTAGGACCCAGAAGGAATATCAGCCTTGTTTGACCTTCACCAGAATCTGGTCTCAGGAATATTCCAATTCAGTTCTCAGTCAGCTTCCAGATACTTGGAGAGAAACTCTCTCTCTCTCTCTCTCTCTCTCTCTCTCTCTCTCTCTCTCTCTCTCTCTCTCTCTCTCTCTCTCTCTCTCTCTCTCTCTCTCTCTCGTCAATGTTCTCTCATAAGTCCTTGACAGTGAGTTCTATTGAATATGCTAAAGGTCTTCTTCATGATGTCCTTGCAAGAATACTAGTGGAGCTCTTGAATTGTCTATCTGTCATCCCTCAGCTTTATACTCAAAAAGACCTAGTTCAATCTTTTTTCTATTGTAAATTCTTTATCCTCTTTAGTGGCATTTTTATCTTCTCTTTAAGCACATCTGGCACTGTCATATTACTGTGTAAGAGTGGTGATTCTATTGTCTTTGACAGTAGAAATAGTTTTTTATGAATATCGTTACAGATCTTTTTCAATTTTCTTCCATTTGATGTTTTTCCATTCTCATAAGTGTCCTCAGGATGACTTTTGGTCACTCATCAAGTTTCCTTTAATAATGTCTTATCCTTCCCCATCCTCAATGCTTTTCTCTGCTCATAATGTTTCATCATCCATTTTCATGAGATTTTGCAACTGTTATTAACTTTGGCTACTATTTCTCTTACTTTATCAAGTAAGTAAAATTTTCTGACTAGTGAAACTTTTAAAATTCTTTTTGGTTTCTTTGCAATGGAATTGATTTGTTATCAGTTAAACTTCAGAACAAAATTATTATAATTGATGCTGATATAATTTCTACCATCCATTATTCATTGCATATTATCTATAGCTTGTTTAAATAGATCAGTATTGAGTTATTTCAAATGAATGCCAATGAATCAATAAATTTTAATTAAATGTGGTATTTTTCTAATTATTAATATGTCTTCTAATTTTATACAATCTTATCTTTGTTCTCTTAAGCTGCTGGTCTGACTGTACACAAATACCTGATTCAGAAATGACTCCCATATTGACAATGAACCTTTTTGTCTGTTAAAGTATAGTCTATTTTATTTTTTGGTTATGTCATGGGATATTTTGGTTCTCACCATATTCAGTGCCTATGGAATATTTTCACAAAGAAAATATTCATAATATTGAGACATGAGATTTTGTGTACTCCACTAGTCTTTGTCTTCTTTCATTCCTTATTCCTGACCCAAGTTTTTTTTAAAATAATGTTTCTCATCATCCTCACTTAGCTCACTTTTTATTTGCAGCATCTGAATATCAAAGTGTATCTTGATTCCATTTCAAAAGTCTTGTTGAATTCTTAATAGAATTTCTTTACCTCTTCATCTTCTGTAAACTCTGCTGGTGCATAAGCTGCTCTTATTTTTGTGGTGGTCATTTTACAAATGTTATTATGAAACAATACTGCAATAAAAGTGGCCAAATGTCCCATGAAATTATGTTTCTTCTTACTTTTAAGCACACAATAAAAACAACTCCACCAATTATTTTCTTTGCCTCTCCAATAAGTATCTATGAGTCATTATTTCATTTAGACACTTCTTCTGGTATTGTTTATAAACAAAAATGTCAAGACTGATATGATTCAGCTCCCCAGTAGTATGTCTACTCATTGGTTATTGGGCGATAATTTCATATTTAAAGTAAGAAGTCAACTTAAAGGTTATAAACAATGTGAAACCTTAGTGATTCTGGGTACCATTTCTCTCTCCACCACTCTACCATAATTACTACAGAAGTAAAGGGCGGGGCGAAACAGATTGAGGGCCACTGGGGTGGGGGTGGGTGGGAAATAGGGTGGAGTGTCTGTAGCCTTATCCAGTCCTAACAAGTTAGGTAAATCAACAGTCATTGAGTAAGTACTATGTGTCAGACACTGTGGTAAGTTCTGGAGTTCCAGAGGAAGGCAAAAACAACCAGTCCTCAAGCTCACATTCTAATGGCAGAAGACAACATGAAAGTAGACTTGGTTTGTTGCTGGGACTCCACTTGAAGCATTCCCAGAATATTACAACCTATATGAGCTTTATCTCTGCTGTCATAGCTTTTTTATTAACTTTTGTTTATTTTTAGGTTACATCATTGATTTCCACAAAATTTTGAGTTACAAATTTTCTCCCTGACTTTCCCCTACCTACCACCCCAAAACAGAGATCCCATGTTTACCCACTCCCCTAATCTGCTCTCTCCTAGATCCTCCCCCATCACCCCTCTGACTTTCTGATAGAACAAGATGGAGCTCCCTTTCTCAGTGCCTGTTTATCTTATTTCCCAGTTGAATGTAAATAATAATAACAATTATATACATATATTTTTAACATATGATTTTAGGACTTAAAGTTTAGATTCTTTCCCTTCCCCCTTGTCACTCACCCCCACTAGAAAGACAAGCAATTCAATATAAGCTGTACATGTGTAGTTACACAGAACATCTCCACAATGGACATATTGTATAACACTGATGATAATTCCCTACTTTCTATCCCACCCTCCCCTTGTTCTATTCTCTACTTTGTCCCTGTCCCTTTACAGAAGTGTGTGCTTCTAACAACTCTTCCCCTCAACCTGCCTTCCCCTCCATCATCCCTCCTCTCATCCCCTTCCTTCCTACTCTCTTGCAAGGCAAGATACCCATTTTAGAGTGTATGTCATTCCCTCCTTATGCCAAAATCAATGACAGTAAGGTTGACCCATTCCCTTTTTGCCTTCCTGTTCTTCCCCTCCATTGTAAGTTATCCCTTGTCTCTTCTATAGGAAATGATTGACTCCATTCTGTCTCTCCCTGTCTCCTCTCATTCTATTCCTCTCCCACCTCTTAATTTCACCTTTTAAAATATCATCCCTTCCTATTCAATTGATCCTGTGCCCTTCATATATGTACACATATATACATATTCCCATATCTATTCATATGTAAATATAGCCTTCTATATAGACATGTGTATGTATACATATATATATATATATACATTTATATACATTTATATTCTCTTCACATCCTCATACTGAGAAAAGTTTCATAAGTCACAATTCTCATTTTTCCATGTTGGCATGTAAATAGTTCAACTTTGATAAGTTCCTTATGATTTCTTTTCCATGTTTACCTTCTCATGCTTCTTGTGTTTGAAAGTCAAATTTTCTATTCAGTTCTGGTTTTTCCTCAAGAATGCTTGAACGTCTTCCACCTCATTGAATGACCATATTTTCCCCTGAAACATTATACTCAGTTTTTCTGAGTAGGTGATTCTTGGTTTTAATCCTAGTTCCCTTGATGTCTGGAATATCATATTCCAGGCCTTTTGATCCCACAATGTAGAAGCTCCTAGATCCTGGGTTATCCTGATTGTATTTCCACAGTATTTAAGTTGTTTCTTCTTGGCAGCTTATAATATTTGCTCCTTGATCTGGGAACTCCAGAACTTGGCTATAACATTCCTAGGAGTTGTCTTTTTGGGATCTTTTTCAAGAGGTGATTGGTGAATTCTTTCAAGTTCTATTTTGCCCTCTGGTTCTAAAATACCTGGGCAATTTTCCTTGAGAAAATCTTGAAGGATGCTTTCTAAGTTCTTTTTTTGATCATGGCTTTCAGGTAGTCCAATAATTATTAAATTGTCTCTCCTGGATCTATTTTCCAGGTCAGTGGTTTTTTCAAGGAGATATTTTACATCGCTTTCTACTTTTTCATTGTTTGGATCTGTTTAAAAGTATCCTGATTTCTCATAAAGTCATTTGCTTCCATTTGCTCCACTCTAATGCTGAAGGAATTATTCTATTCAGTGAGCTTTTGAGATTCTTTTTCCATCTGCCAAATTAGATTTTTTAAGACATTCTAATCCTCATTGGCTTTTTGGGCCTCTTTTGCCATTTGAGTTAGTCTATTTTTAAGGTGTTATTTTCTTCAGTCAAGTTGTTGACTCTCTTTTCATGATTTTCTTGCATCATTCTCATTTCTCTCCTCAATTTTTCCTCCACTTCTGTAATTTGGTCTTCAAAATCCTTCTTAAGCTCCTCTATTGCTTGTAACCATTCTACATTTTTCTTGAAAGTTTTTGGTGTGGGAGTTCTGACTGTGTTGTCTTCCTCCCTTTCCATGTTTTGATCCTTTTTGTCCTCAAAAAAGGAATCTAAAGTTGAATTACCAGGCTTTTTTTGCTTCCTTTGACTGCTCATGTTGCCAGTCAATTACTTGACTTTTTAGCTCTGTGGAACTCTGCTTTCAGAGGGGAGGGCTCTGTCCCAAATTGCTGGAGATTTTGTGGCTGCCAGAGGTATTAGGAGACCCTTGTTTCTGCAGCCCCTACCAGCTTTGGCTCACTGAAAACGCACCTCAGGACCACCACCCAAGACCTCAATCCTGATCCAGGCAGGTCAAGACAAGAGCACTTAGCCTCTGAATGATCACTTGGCCCCCCCTGCAGTCTGCAAGCTGGGAGCTTCTGAAGCAGCCATGTGTAGGCGGCTGCAGGGCCACCTTCTAGCTCGGGAGGCAGTTGGCCAAACTCTCTCTTGGAAATTTGGCTGAGTTCCACTGACCTTTTCCCTTTGTCCTTGGCTCTTGTGGGTTGGTAATTCCGGAAACTGTCACAGCTGCCAGTGATCTACTCCCCTGAAAGCTCCAGTGGGGGCTTCTCCTGGATTGCCTGGGACTAAAACCATGTGGGACTGTGCTCTGCTCCCAGCATGCTGCAATGAGCTCTTTCCATCCATCTGCTGGGCTGCCTTCAGTGGGAGCCTTGTTTTTCTGTTATTTTATGAGTTCTGAAGCTCTAAAATTTGTTTAGAGTCATATATTATAGGTATTTGAGGTGGATATAGGGGGCACCATGGAGTTCTCCTGTTTCTACTCTGCCATCTTGACTCTGCCCTCTATCAGTTTCCATGATGAAATATTGGAATAGGGCATCTCAGCTATTGTTAATAGTACATGATAGACATTCATATTGCAGCATTAATAAAAGCATCTATTCTTTTTTCAAGTGTTTCAGTTTTAAATGATACACTTGATCACATATTAATTTCAGTTCCTCCATCTGTATAAATTAGAGTTCTTTACTTTTTTTTAATTATGGGGAGGGGTGGTGCTAGTGGTTATGATGAGGATAGGGCAGGGCATTGTCATTCTGTCAGGTACATGGAACACTTTTTCCTTTCATCTATTCATTCAGAGGTCAGTTGGAAGATTTTTAAGTTCAACATGACCAAGAAGAGTTTTGGTTTTTTTTGTTTTACTTTTCTCTTGACACCAGTATAAGTCAGTTCAAGTTCCCTGTGCTTCCCAAGCAGTCAAGTTCTTCTTGGAGTATTACAGGATTGATTTTTTTAATCAGGGCAAGTTGCCCAGTTGCAACAGGCAGACTTAGTTGAATGGAAGCCCCAATACCCAAGAATGGAGTCAATAGACTTCTACATATTTCCTTCAGAAGAAATTTCAGCATTGAAAGACACTAACCCCTTCCTCATGTTGTTCATTTCTTACATTTCTGAGTACTATAAACTCCCTTTCTGGCTAGGTTCACATCTTTCTAAGGTACCACTACTAATACACATACAAAGAAATGGAAGGAGCAAATACATTGTCTTTCATCAAGTGATTCCCAAGAATACTAAATATAAAAAGGAAACAAAACTCAGTTTAGGTTAATAAAATGTCAGAACTGGAAAGGATATGTGAGATCACCTCATTCATGCCTAGAATTTCTCTCCAAATGCTTTCTCCTTACCACCCTGGAATACTCTACCATATTGATCTCTTTTCCCCGTTAAGTAACTATGACTCCCTCATGGAGACCACCATTTTAGAAAGGACCCAGCCATGCCTCACCTCACTTATTCCCGGACTCTTTCTAAGCTTCCCTTCCATCTTCTCATTTATCACATTTCTTCCAAGATGGGTACACTTCCCCTCCCCAACTTTCTATCTTCCTGTTTACACATTATCTTTCCTTGTTATTATGTAAACTGCTTATTTGTATTTATGTCTTTGTTGATTAACACAGTATCTAGAACATAGTAAGTCTGTCTTCCCTTCCAAGTCAGCTCTATATCTCTACCTCTTCCCGTTGTCTCCCAAAATCTAGTCACTAGACTGAATTCCCTGGGGATCCCAGTACAATTTTCACAATAATACTTATGTGTGTGTATACATATATTTGCCTATTAAAAGACTCCTCTTTTTTTCTAGCTAAGTATGTGTTATGGGAATCTGAAGATCTTCCCTGCCCCTAGGCCCTTTGATAAGCTTAAATGACTCTGAGAACATTCCCTGATTTTGAAAATATACTCTGCTGGGGGTGGAGCCAAGATGGCAGCATAGAAGCAGCAAAGCACCACAGCTCCCACACAAACACGCTAAAAAACTCATAAAATGGGATGCTAAACAGATTTTCAAGCTCCAAAACTCTCCACAAGACAGAAAGCACTACAGGCAGCGCAGCAGGCGGGGCTCTTCTCAGCAGTCTGGGACCTGCGGCCTGCCGAAACCCATCCAGCTCAGGCCCTGGGGCATCAGGTGGGGAACCACATCTATAGGACAGCAGATCGGCTGCACTAGAGGCAGAGTTACCACATTTGTCAGGCCAGAAGAAAAAAAGGCTAAGAGAAAGGTCAGTGGATTTTGCTAAATGGGGAGGAGAAGAGTGGGTCCGGCCAAACTGCTCCAAGGGCAAGGAGGCAGCGGGAGGCGGCTGTAGCAGCAGGAACGGCTGAGAGCCACAGTGGCTTCCACTGGGATGCTTCAGAGCCCTCGGCCTGCAGATAGCAGGGGGGCTGACCCGACCCATTGAGGCCAAGGGCTCTTGCGTTGAGTGGCCTGGATCTGGATCGGGGTCTTGAGTGGTGGTCCTGGGGTGCACTTATAGTGCGCCGACGCGGGGGGGGGGAGCTGCAGCACCCCACTAAGAGCTCCGGCAGCTGTGAGGGCCCCAGCAATATGGGACAGAGCTTT
>CM053593.1:292049000-292070999 GCA_028646575.1 Pseudocheirus occidentalis
AGAGAGACAGAGAGACAGAGAGAGGCTGGAGATCAGCAACTTGGAGGGGGGGAGTGTGGATGGTGGAGGGGATGGTTCTTGCACTAAGTCCGAGCGATGAGCCTGAAACCTGTTTTCCTCGTACTTTGTGGATTTTGAACTCTGGTGTGGGTACCGGGGCTGCTTCCCCCCTGCCAAACTTTCTGCTCCATTTCAGGTGATGTCTCTCTCTCGCTTGCTCAGAATTCTTTGGGTCTGGCCACTTTCCTGGAAATCTTGTCACAGGGGGTCGGGGAAACCCTTTGGAAACCCTAAACTAGGTCCCTGCTGCCGGTTCATTGTTTTTTCCTCCTTTACTTAACCTGTCCTTGTCTCCTCCATCCAATAATAATAATATTAATAATAAATTTTCCCGGATGAGCCTTCATCGGGTTTACTACCCTTCTCCGTCTGTTTTAAATTTATGTTTTGAGAATTCACCTAAACTGTGTAGAAGTAAAGATGATGACCCATAGTTATGTCTAGAGATATAGGAACCTTGGGGTCTGTTTGTTTGTTGGGTTGCATGAGCAAATCCAGCAGTTCCCTTTTCAACTGGAGGCACGAAGAGTTTCCAATGACTTTTATGAGCACGTCCACCACTGTGCTCCGTATTTAATAATTTTTTATGTGCCGTGGAGCGAAACTGCTTGTGGAGTTTGCTAGGATCCGTGAAATTAGCCTAGAGTTGTCAGAATTACACTGGCTCTCTATGGATGCAGTGGAAAAATTACAGTTCTCTTCTCCCACCCCCCAACAAATGCAGCATGACTACAGGATTGAGAGACCATTCTTGGAAACAAAGTCTTCGGTACTAGTCAAGAGGGCTCTCTAAGACTATACTTTTCTTTTTCGATATTGCTTAGTTGTGTTTGCAAGTTGACAGTTTGCATGGTTCTTTAATCTGCGCCCTACATCCCAAAATCTTTACTTAGTAGCACTTAAATATTATCCTTTCTTTGTATACAAAACTCAGAACAGCTTGGAGTTATTAGGAGAGTTTACTGATGGAATCTCAAGGCAGAGCAGATGGGCAAAACAGTAAGGGAGAGTTTAATTTTTGT
Organism: Pseudocheirus occidentalis; assembly: GCA_028646575.1. Classification (NCBI taxonomy): domain Eukaryota; kingdom Metazoa; phylum Chordata; class Mammalia; order Diprotodontia; family Pseudocheiridae; genus Pseudocheirus; species Pseudocheirus occidentalis. The sequence goes on from CM053593.1 coordinate 292,050,083, forward strand.
AGACTGTTACAGAGTAGATTCTCCGTGCGTTTTCCCTATCTCCTTGCCCTGAGGGAAGAAAGTTTGTGCTTCTCAATGATTGCGTGGGTTTGCTTCCATTCATACATTCTTTCTCTGTCTCCTTCCCAACTAAAGTGTGGGAGAAGATACTCAAACCATTCAAGAATACTAATCCTAGGGCAGCTAGAGAAGGTGTAGGTTCCCCTCTTGCTTGGTGAAGTATAGAAGTGCAGAGACATGTGTTTTGGTTTCAAGACAGTTCCACGTGGAGGACCTCTGTGTGCGTGTGTGTTGTGTACTTGATCTGTAAGGAGGTAACTGGATTCTCCGTGTTCAAACCCAGTGGGCTGTTGGCCATTAATTTGCCTCTCTGGCTGTCATTACAGACACTTCCAAAATCTGATACCTAAGAAAACCAACAGGTTAGATTTCACATTAAGGGCTCATACTTAACAGTTTTCTTTTTCCTTTACCTCTATTTGGCTCGCACCCTGAGATGAATGTAATTGATCGAGAGAAATTTATCTTCAAGAATATGGCACTCTTATCGACAGCAATTGTTTGCATTCTGCATAGGTATTTGTCAATTTCAGCGTCAAACTCCGGCGGGATTTAGGTGGGAGCTTTAATAACGTTTAACACAACTGCGTAATGCCAATCCTAGGCTTCTGAAGTTTCGTTTGAACTTAGGAGACTGAAAATATTAGAGGGCGCTGGTGCTGTTGTTTTTTAACCCACCCGACTCAGGGGGTCGCTAAAAAGGATTTTCTTATAATGCTTGATATTGAAAAACAAAAAATACATTCTTGACTTTTGTAGAAAGTTATCTCAAGCCCTAAGCGCTCAAACTCGGTAATCAGAACCAGATAAAAGACAGGGAAATATGAAAAAAAAATTTTAATATTTGCCATAGACAATTCTAAGGAATAAGTGAATTCTTAAGTATTTATGTCTATATTTTAGTTAAAAATGAAATATTCCAAGTAAGCGATAGAAAAGTAAGGTAAACAGGAATGTGCAGTTTTATGCGGGCTGGAATGCCAGAAACAGTGATAAGTGTAACCAGGAGACTTTTTTTTTTTTAATAGGAGAAAGAGAAAAAAAAAAGACTGCCCTATGTTTATTGTTGATTATATACCATAGAAAAGGTTTAAGTTAATCATTCTCCTTTCAGTTGTTACAAATTACTGTACAAGAAAGTTTATTTCAGTTTAGCCTTTCCAACTAATACAATAATATTAATCTTAAAAAAAACTTCATTTCTTCTGATTTCAAGAAGCATTTCAGTGGTTTTTTTTTAAAACTAACACATTTTAAATAGTTTAAAACCATTTTTCTGCAATGCTTAGAATCTAGTAATATGCAAAAATTTGTTGTACACAATGACTAGAATAAAACAGAAATCCAATTTATTAGACTTTATTTAGTTCTGACCTTTTTATAGAAATGGATATTATTTTTAAAATAATATAATTTATTGTTCTGAAGTGTTTGCAATCCATATAAATTTTACAATATTCATATATCGTAACCTTCAGTGTAACTTGGAGTTAAAGCTTGTAAAATACAATATTTTTATCAAACTAGTTAAATTTTTCATTTTCAGTCATAATTAGACTTCTAAAAATGAATATTTGAAAAGTCATCTTTTAAAGAAATTTCATTTAAGTTCCTGTTTTTCTCAATACAAAACACTTCTTGTGTGAAACACATGCACACAGAGTAAGTTCTCTGTGTCAGAGAGTTCCCTTTTTACTTATGTTGAGACTTTGGGTGTAAATAAATTGTACACAGCCACTGGAAATACAGTGTCCAGTTTCATGTTTTTAATCTCTGTTGCAAGCTCTAAATGATTGATGCTAAATTCTAAAAATACATTTGTGTGGCTTAGCATTTTATTTTATTTATTTTATGCAGTGGAATTAAATTAACCATATTTCTTAGAAAAGTAAAGGGGGTGTAATAATCAGAGGTATTATGAAAGTGGAGTACATTGGATTGTTCACATTCCATCTTTCAAATGATAAAATTAAATATGATTCAGTCATTGAAACCACACACCTTTTATACAAAATTCGAGTAGAGGGGAGATAATCCTTTTCAAGACTTAGTGAAGTGTCAAGTAATTTAAAACTAGAAGTATTTATTATGTTTTTCATTATCTTTTTTTTTCTGTTAGGTAAATGAAGGGACATTATGAACTTTGAGTGAAACAGGTCTCCCTTTCTAAGGAGTTTATTCAGCATAGTTCTACATCGCAGCTGCTGATCATATTTCATAGAGCTGCTAAAGCACTTAAAACCTAAAATTAGGTACTGTCTGGTAGTAAATATTTCAGATCACTGCTTTAAGAAATAAATAGAAAAGTGTGTTAACAAAAGTAGAAGACATTTTGAATATTTCCTCTAAAAGATGAACAAATGTATCACAAGCCTTACTCTCTAATTGAAAATATATTCTTACAAGTTCTCTTAAAATTGGATAGGGTGCTTGCATTTCCTAAACTTTTATAATGCCTCCCTATGGAGAATCTTAAACTAATTGTATTCAGAAATGTAGTGAAGGATTTTATTACGATGGTTACTAGTTGAAAGAAACTGATACTAGTAGGCACTGGATGAAGTTGTAAGGTTTCACTGTTGAAGCTTTCTCGCTGACCTAAGAAATGAAATGATCATTCAAGTGCTTTGTATGTTGGCCAAGGTGTTATTATAAATTATTATAAAATGATAAACATATTTAACTTTAGTAAGTTTGGTATTGTATTCAGCAGTTAGGTATGTTTTAACTTGGTAATTTTGAATTTTTATAAATTTAGTTTGGACCTGAATACAAGAAAATAATTTAAAATACGATATTCCAAAGTTGTAAATACAACTTTCAGATACTTTTTGAGTATTCTAAAACCTTGATAAATATTTAGGTTATAGATATAATCTGAAGTTGCACGTCTGTGTATATATGTGGGCATGCATGCATACCATATAACATTTATGCATGCATGCATGCATGTGTACATGTGTACATGCATGTGGGTGAAACTTTATTTTACTGTTTTATTCCCTGTGATAGTTGACCATATCTGTATGAAATTTTTTCCTATGAAAGAAATATAGTATTGTAAATGACTTATATTGACATCAGGGGAAATTAGCTAGGGTTGCTTCATTGTAAAATGGAGTGTACTTTAAGTTATCAAAATCACATTTTTACAGGTGGCTATGAACTGCTTTAATGATTTCATTAATGAATCTTATTGTCACCTCTTATGTCATCAAAGAGTGATAATCGATCTTGGAACCCTGAATCATTTGATATTTGAAACCTCTAGACTTTGGGTTGGCCCCTTGCTCACCCCTGAGATTTCAGTACATGGTAATATTGAAGACATAAAGCATTTTGCTGTTTCAGAGATTCATAATTCTTCTCATATTTAAAATTCTGTAGTGTATTAAATGTGTAATTGACAAAGTTAGTAACCTACAAAAGTTGAATTGCTTTTGATTGTATTTTTGAGTCATAGAAAAAAAATTCCACCTTTTCTTTGGGTGAGATATTGCACATTATCCTTTAGAGACAGGTTTTTATTGTGGAGACTTTGGCCAAAGGCCAGTTGTTATCTTTATGCAGCAATGGTTTCAGAGTAGAGCTTCATTAGGATAAAGTAGAAGACCTATTTTGAAATTTCCTTTGTAGGAAGAATCCACCACTTAAAAGCACATTTCAAAATAAAATATGCTACTTTATCCTCTTTGTTGTTGTTTTGCTCACACTGGGCACATTAGTACTCTATATATAACCTTATGACTTTTTATATTAGACTTAAATGTAGAACAATATTTTCTTTGTGAAACCATATGTTAAGCATTTTATAGGGTATTAGTTTTTTTCTGGTTGTTTTTCTTTTGGACACTGGTTGTGAGCTATTTTATTATTAAGTGTTCATATTTATCTTAGAGAGTGACTTTAGTGGTCATAACTAATTTAGTGATAGGGAATAATATGTAATTCATGCTTAGCCATATTTTGGAAGAAAATTTACCTTTTATAACATCAAAATATGGATCTTTGATATTCTTTTCCAAAGGAAAATAAAACATTATCATTAGTACCCTCTTCAGATATGTTTAGAGAAATAATCCTCAACAGAAAACAGTTAATACAGTTTCTTTGGCCTACTGAGTTATACTTAATAAATATCAAAGTCTCCCCAATTATTTAATATTATTTTATGATATAAATCCTGGGCAAGAGCTTTGTGTGTATTTTCCTGTGTTTTTAGCATGCTGTCACCCCCAAACCAGGAGAAACTGTTAAACAGTTAACTTTTTCACAGTTTTATTTTACATTAGTGAAATTAGTCCCCTATGTATATATCATATATATATATGTATATAACACATATACTTATACATTATGTTTCTATCTATATATGCATATAAATAATAATATATAGCATTTATATAGTGCCTATGGATCAGACACTGTAGTAGGCACTTTAAAATATTAAGTCATTTATTTCTCACAACAACCCTGAAAGGTAGGTGCTATTATTATCACCACATTACAGTTGAGGAAATTGAGGCAAACAGAGGTTAAATGACTTGCCTAAGGTCACACAAGTTGTTACTTGAAGTACGATTTGAACTCAGGTCTTCCTGATTGCAAGTTCCTGGTTCTATCTACTATGCCACCTAGCTGCTTAATATATATGTATGTGTACATGCATGTATTCACACACACATATATGTTTAGATACGTGAATCTTCATGTAGATCACACCATTCATTCTGGTACTAGTTGATATGTCTCAAAGCTGATACTCTATTTAGAATTTTGGATGTGACAACCCTTCACTGGTCTAATCTCATATCCCCCTTTATAGATTGACATAGGAAGAATTATTGCTACTACTCTTCTTTTTTCTTTTGCCAAATGTAATAGTTCTATTGAAATGACTATAATTAAGTCATTAATATGTATAAGCTCATGTCATGAAGTTTTGGTGAGCTAGGTGGCATAGTAGATAGAATTTGGTGTCTGGAGATAGAAAGACCTGAGTTCAAATTTGACCTGAGATACTTTGTTAGCTTTGTGAACCTGAACAAGTCACCTAACTTCTGCCTGCCTCAGTTTCCTTAAATGTAAAATTAGGAAAATACTAGCATCCTACTTCACAGGGTTTTTTTTTTTGAGCCAGAAAGGACTCCAGAGATGATCAGGTTTAATCATTCATTTTACAAATTAAGAAGTGGTTTCAAGGAAGGAACAATGACCTAGAATGATTGGATCATAGAAATTTAGAACTGATAGGGACTTTATGGACCATGTAGTCAATCCCCAACTCCTTTGTTTGTATAGGAAACAAGTCCTGAGAAACAAAGCAACCTGCCCAATATTACATAGTAAATTAATGACTAAGGGCAAGAATATGGGTCCACTTGATCCTAATCCAGGAACCATAACATGGTGGTGATGTTGCTGACAGAAGTGCAGAAGAGAGCATTATGGTATGAGTTTTCTTTTCTACTGGTTATGTGGGAATAGTTTTGCTTGAAGACCACTGGAACCTTACAAAATGTATAACTCTGTCACCTACTTTACAGATTTCATATTAACTTTGGTTGAACCACATAGTTTACTTAGTCATTATGTCGTGTAAAAAGCATTCAATATTCAATAAATATTCATTAGGTCCTCAACATTCACAGAACACTGTAGTCTGGGACAGATAAGTAAATAAAATAGGATTACTCCTCTTTGATAACTCATAGTCTAGTTAGGAGATGTGGCATATACATACATGGCTACAAGATAAAATGATACATCTGTAGATAAGAAAGTGGTATGCCAAATCTGATTTAAGATGTTGTAATGTTAATGAGATGTAAGATCTTCCTCACCCAATAATAGGCCTCATGTGGAGCCCATTAAGGGAAGCTTGATTAGGGAAGGCATTCACACCTTTTGTTAATTTCTAATTAGGCACCAAGTCATGAGGGTTGTGACACCCTCTGACTCTAAAAAAGGGTATATATACTCTGAAGATAGCATTTTGCTTTGGGTCTCACTCATTGGAAGAGAGTTCTTGTGATTTGACCAGATGAGGCAATAGGATAAAGAATATGGTGGGTAGGATTGCTGGGAAAATCTAGTTTATTAATGAAAGGATTGGAATAGATAATGTACAAGATCCTTAAAATTTCTAGCATACTAGGAAATTATGACTTAGAGTCAGATTTTAGAGATTACCCAATAAAACTGTGTAGATGAAGGGAATATGTCTTAGAAAGGTCAAATGACTTTTATATGACCCCACAGTTAGCAAAGTGGTAAGTAACAAAATTAGAATTTTAATTCTAAGATTCTGCCTCTAAATCTGTTGCTTTATCATGGAAGATTATGATAAGGAAGAAAAGGAGGAGGAGGAGAAGGAGGAAGATGTTGATGTTGATGATTGTCATCATTGCTGTCTTTTCAGTCCTGTTTGACTCTTTATTACCCCCTATGGGGTTTTCTTGGCAGAGATACTAGAGTCATTTGACATTTTCTTCTCCAGCTCACTCAAAGATGAAGAAACAGAGGCAAACAGGATTGAATGACTTGCCCAGGATCACATAGCTAATATTAGTATGAGATCAGATTTGAACCCACGAACATGAGGCATGATTCCAAGTCCAGTGCTCTATCCATTGCACCACCTTGCTGCTGATAGTGATGATGATGATGATGATAATGATGATGATGATGATGATAGCCAGCATTTACATACCACTTACTATGTACCAGGCATTGTGCTAAGCACAGTCTGTTTCCTCTTTAGCTTGGGTGAAGCATGTGTAAAGTGGAGGTAAACGTGGTTAGGTAGGCTAGGACCTGATTGTGGAGGGTCTTCTATGCTATGTTAATAATTTTGAATTTTACCCCACAGGCTGTAGGGAGCTATTGACAAGTGTGCTGACTTAATGGGATATTCTCTAATGCAACTCAAAACACTTTAGTGTAATTTTGGATTTCTAAGACTATTCAGATCTGTGTGTGCAACTTTTTTAGGGACCTCAAACAGAAGTGGTTGCTCCAAAATGGGCCTAGTTTTGATCTGTCTCTTTCTGGAAGCCTTTATGACACTAGTGCTTTTCCTGAAATATTCAAGGTGGAGATTAGAATTGCTCAGCAACCGATTTTCTTTCATCTAAATATGAAAATGTATTAAATTTATTAAAAAAACCCTCAGAGACAATGTGGCACAGTAGAAAGAATGCTGAATTTGGAATCACAAGACTTGAGTTTGAATCTCAGCTCTGCCACTTGCTACCTCTATGTCCTTGGGTGTGTCACTCATCTTCTCTGGGACTGGGTTTTGGTACTTGTAAAATAGGGATGGTGATAGAGTAAATGACATTTGAGGTCATCTCCATATCCAGATCTATGATGCTAAGGTGGCAGAGAGATAAAGGGAAACAAAATCCACAGTGGGAACCAGGAGACCTGGGTTCTACTTTTCATTGCACCACAAATTTACTATACTTCCTTTGACAAATGACATTATTTTTCTGGGTTTCAATTCCCCTATGTAAAATTATGGATACGGACTAGATAATTGTTAATTTGACTTTGAGTTCAAACCTAATAGAGTTTTTCAAATGAAAATATTTAGTAATCTTTGATTATAATTAATAGTTCTCAATATTTGATTATATATATATATATATATGGTTCTCAACAGACATTGGTGATTTCCCTCATAACTATTTTCTGTCCTGTAGGTTGTAAATGTGAAAATGTGCCTAAATTTTGAGTGATGATAGATTTGATATTAATGCAAACATTGATCTATGCAGTCCAGTGTATTTTTCCCCCAAACATTTATGATTTCTGTATGGCCTACATAAGATTTACTATACCACTTGTGAACATTACTCATGCTGTCCCTTGAATGAAAATCCAGTAGTGTGAGAGTCAGGCAGAGTAGGGGGCCATTAGGTAGAAGGAAAGTATGTTTAACTCTGTACCCATTTCTAAGGACCACTTTTGTAGCTTACCATGAACTACCTAGGTATATCTATGAATATAGTGTGGATGCTAGTACCATCCTTTGTCTTTCAATTTATTTTCACTGGACCTATAACTATTATCTATAATCTTAGAATTATTTTAGAATCAAGCATATGCAGGAAAGATGAATTCCTTCCATGGTATCACAGGTGATTATCCTTATCTATGCATGAAAACCTCAAGTTGCAGGGAACTCATTTCTTACTACTTAGATGTTTAAGATACCCTCTATTTGGGAATATCCAAAGGGTATTGCCTTTTAAGAAAAGGTTTGCATTTTCACTCATGTGTGAATCTTACTGCCTTTTACAAATCTACACTTAACAAATTTTTACCTAGTCTTTGAATATTTTATTTAGCATTTTCATCCCAGAACACATATTTGAAAATCATACTGGTATATGTTGATGGAGGACACAAAAAGGCATTTGATAAGTGTATAAGATTTCATGTCTGATTCCTTTGGGTGGAGGAATGTGGCACGCAGGAGGTAAATCTCTGTGCGGGAAAAGAAGCTTGAGTCACCTGAGTTCACTCATCTATTCACAATCCTTTTTCTGTCCTCTTGTCTAGGTTATTTCAGTGATTCATTTCAAAGAAAGTAGCCATCATCTGTTTTTCCCCAGAGTAAAATGTTTACTTATGAGAACTTTTTTTTTTACTGGTCTGCCTTGTCAGAATTGTATGAAGTTCCCTGTAATATGTTTTATGATATATCTTCACAGGATTGAAATATTCAATGTCATATCATGTCTTCATTTTTTATGAGTGCAATGTAAAACTTTCTTCTAAATAATGCCTTTCATTTTATGGCTGAAAAATGCTTAATAAACTTTTAAAATAATAATAATAATAGCTTTCATATAGCAATCAAGTTTTATAAAACACTTTATAAATGTTGTCTCATTGTTATACTCATGAAAACCCTTGAGTGTAGGTTTTATTATTATTCTCATTTTAAGTCTCATGTTTGTCATATTTTTAATTACCTATAGCATCACTATGATGGGCAATATTCTCATTGTGATCATCATAACCTCTAGCCAGACTGAATTCTCCAATGTATTTCTTCCTTCTTTTCTTTTTTTCTTTCTTTTTCAAAGTTTTATTTTAGACTCAAATGTCAGAACACAAATACAGAATAGTGAAAAGAGAAAAAAAACATCATAAACTTAAATATTGGAACTTAAATCCAAAGTTAAAAAAAATGAAGCACATCGTGTTCATAGCAGGAAAGGAAAAGATTCCAAATACTCAACAACAAATTTTCATTTCAAGAAAGACTATATGATAAATAAGACCCCTTGTGTTGAAAATTGTCCATCTTTTCTTTGCTTCCTTGTGAGTTTTCTTTTGTTCTCTGCTCTGCACTTTTTAACTTTGCTCTTTTTCCCCCTTCCCCCCAAACCCCCAGAATGCCACAATAAAGTTCAGATATGTTTCTCTATTGTTATAAATATATACAAGCACATATACATATATACATACATATATAAACATATATTTTCCCAAAGCTATTCTAATCCTGATTTTGTTTTTTATGTATGAGCATATCTCTTGTTTTCTATCCTTCCTGCTTCCTCTACTTTACTTCTACCCCCTTCCTTGCCCTCCTAGGACTTACCCACCCCCATCCAAGGATCCCTCTCCCATCCTCCGATTCTCACAAATCTAAACACCCTTCTATACCCCTATTTTATATATTTCCTTAACCTCCCCTTTCCAGAACCCTCCCATGTCTTCTCTGCCCTCCCTATGCACCTACCATTTATATCTTTTTATTCCCATTTTTAGAGAAGAGGAATTCAAAGTCATGTTTGTTACCAGATTTGATCTCAGATCTTCCTAACTTGTGACCTAGAACTCTATCCACTGTGCCACCTAGCTGCCCCATTGGTATAACCTCATGCTCAAAGTTTCAAAAGCAAATTCGTATTTATGTATTTAATTACTAAAAAATTAAAAAAAATACTTTTGCATAGAGTAGTCATTCTATGATAGAATGCTATAATTAATCTCAGTGCATTCTTTAGTTGGAAAACATTTTGTTTTACAAATAAACACACAACTTGCTGTTACTGGAAGTAACTACAGCCTAAGCATTTTTTCTTTGTATTAAGGAAGTACAGTAAAACTGTCCTGAGAATATTAGATGGTACAGCAGAAACTGGATCTGGTATCAGGAAGACCTCAGTTCAAATCCTTCCTCAGACACTTGCTCACCATGTGACTCTGGGCAAGATATTTCACTTCTTTCTGTCTTAGCTTCATTATCTGTAAATGAGAATAATAACTCTCATACTGAGCAAATTACAACTTTGATCTTCCTTTGTTTTCCAACTATAAAACTGGGATAATAATAGCATCTGCCTATCAGACTTATTGTGAGGACAAAACAAAATCAATGTAAAATACACAGTGTAGTGGCTGGCACAGAGTCAGCACTTAAATGCTTGTTCACTTCTTATTGGGAGGATCAAACGAGATTAAGTGTATATGGGATATGGGCATGTACATCTATATCTCTCTATATAGATATGTATACACATGTACATGTACACAGAAAAGTTACTTTGTAAGCCTGACTCCAACATATCCCTTCTTGCAGTTCATCTGACATTGGAGGGACATCCTGAACAGAGACTCATCTATCTCAGGTCCCTACAAAAATCTATTTTAGTGAATTCCATTAGTGAATTCTCCCAAAGCAAATTAATTACAGGCCTCTCATACTGTAATCCTAAATTTGAATATTCGTAGATTGGGGAATTAAATGGTAGCTTTCTTTCTTATTGTTCAATAAATGAATAAGATATATTTCCCTGACCTCCATGGGCTTTCATGCTAAAACAGGCAGATAAAAACATGTAAATCTCATAAGGTATTTTTGTATCAATGCTACTTTATAAAAGATTAAGTTGTTTATCTCTCTTTCTACAAGATGTCTTTAATCTATAGTCCATGGATATATTGCAAGCAATCTAAAAGTTTATTTTCTTATGCATTTTGATCATTGTACTTCAATCTAATTGATTTTTTTCTAATCCTATGTATTTTATTTCATGAATATGAAAATGTGATTCTGGGAAGGGGTGCATAGAAATTGTCTTACTGACAAAAGGGGCAATGATACCAAAAAATTAATACCCCATGTTCTAGAACAGTGGTTCTCAACCTGTGGACCACCACCCCTTTGGGGGTCGAATGACCCTTTCACAGGGGTCACAGTGGTTGCCTAAGACGATTAGAAAACATATTTCCAGTATCTTAGAAACTAAAACACCATGCTCCTCTATCTGTCTCCAGGTGGGTCAGCCCACATGTAGACATGCCTATATACCAATGTTAAAGGGTTGCAGCATTAGGAAGGTTGAGAACCATTGTTTTAGAATGTACACTTTGAGCAAATAAATTATTTTGACTACTATAAATAACCAAATTAATTATAAGGAATGTATGAAGATGGTATCTGTATCCAGAGAAATAACTGACAAATAGAAATATGTATAGAATAATTTTACATGTGTGTGTGTGTGTATTTAATGGTGGCCATCCATAGGGGAGGGAAGAAAAAAGGAAAAAAAGACACATTAATTTTGTTGTATATTGAAAAGGAATAGCAAGTTATACATAGTAGATTTGCAGTTTCATGTGTAACCATTAAAAAAAATATACTATGTTATGGAAATGCTTGTTTTATTCCATAAATTAAAAATTAAATTAAATTTAAAAAATAATTTGTTTAGTGGCTTTCATAGTCACAGATCATACTCTTCTGTAAATTATTTAGATCTGCCAACATATGATGGATTCTAGGAAGTAAGGAATTGTACTTCTGCACCCACTTCTATCTTATGCAATCCTTCAGAAAATGTAATACTTTAAGAATCTGTAATTTCAGGAGAACCAGGGTTTTCTCCATGGGTGAGAGTCCCAGATCATCTCCAATTTAGTAGATGGTCTGTGAAAATTGCTGTGTCCTAAATTTCATAACTCTAATGCCAATTTGGTAATTTACCTCTCTGGACATTGTTGGGCCAGGCATTATGTGACAGGTAAACAGGCATTAAGTCCCTCATCAAGTCCATACTGGAAACTTTTCCACTTTGGCCTCAAGTTAACATATCCTTCAGGGACCCAGGGTCACTTCCATGTCATGATGAGGCATCAGAGTAGAATTTTAGTGGAGGAGTTTATATAAACTGAAGAATTAAAAGACATATTTCTACTTGAGGTTTTTGATTTTGGTTTCTCATCTGATTTCCTTAAGAAACAAAGTGGTCCCTCCTCAAATGCTTTCTGCTGATATCATCTTAATGTCAGTGTGAGTGTTTTTAATCCCTAGATTTACAGATGTAAGAGGCAGCTCCTTTTACACTGTATTTGTTTGTGTCAGTGTTTGAAAGTGTGGGGACCATAAATCCCTTATGTGTCTGTTAAATATACAGTAGAGCTCTTAGTGATAGTAAGGGTTCCTTTTTTTTTTCAGGCACACTGAGGAAGGAAAAAATTTTGTTTAGTTTCCAGTGGTTTGTTTTTAGGCATTTCCCACAAAAAGATGAACAAGACCCTTCAAAAGCCACTCTAACTTACTCATTTAGCCAAAAAACACTGACTTAGATGTCCAAAAATAACATGAAATTAAAATTAGTGTTTCAAATAGTTACACAAATTGTATTTTTTTTCTGCATGAATCATTTCAGTGATGTAATTCATGATTTCCCTACATTGAGATAGAGGCTGGGCAGCAAATAAAGGCAAGAATTGTTTTTCTCCTTTAGCTTTCATCTCCTCTCCCTGTGTCTTTATATAAGCTATTCCCCATGTCTAGAATACACACCTTCCTCACCTCAGACTCCCAAAATTCTTAGTTTGCTTCAAACTTCATCTCAAGAGCCTACATGGGACCTTTTTAAAAAATCTACTCAGATGCTAGTATCTCAGTTCCAAATTACTTTGTACTTATTTTTATATACATATATATACACATATACATATATGCATATATGCATGTACATGCATATGTATGCATGCATGCATGCATATTGTCTCCCTGATAGACTATAAGGGATTTGAAAGTAGCGACTATTTCACTGCTGTCTTTGCATATCCTATGTGTGTCATGGTGTGTGCATGTGGGAGGTGCATAATTAATGCTTGTGGATTGATTAACTTGTACCCCTTCTCCCAGAGCCCACTATAATGCTTAAATACATTCAACACAATACAATGCTTATTGACTTGATTTAAACGTTGTGGAATCATATAACTGGAGGCAATGCTTGGAAACTAGGCTATCCCATTTATAATGCCCATATCCAAAACTGAACAGCCAGAAAGTCAGACTCTGACAGGTGTTGTGGTTAGGTGATATATTTGGTTTGCTTTTACTTGGGGATAGAACCCAAGTAAAATCCATTCTTCTTTCCATTGTGTACTGTTGTTCCTAGTTTTCTTGTTTCTAATGAATAAGAAAAGTCTAGCAATTAATATTTTGGTTATTTCTTTAAACCTTTCTTCACCTTACCCCCAAGCTTGCAATTTTGTTGGGATATTGAGGAAAAAGGAGGAAAACGATGAGAGGGGATTAACTTTTAATTGAAAGAAAACCACTGGATCTGGCACTTTGGGAACATAACAGTCAAAGCTCATGACAAGTAAGCAAGGATTTTGCATCTTGGTTTCAAAGCTTAAGAGAAGAATTCTTTTACCTGGGAATAAAACATTTGGGGGAGAGAAAGGTAGCAGCAGGGTACAGTCTGACCACACATGCAGGAGGGAGCCACAGAGATCCTGATCCTTATCTTGACAAGGTTGGGGGTAAAGGTCAGCTGGGTCCCATGGTAATGGGACCTTAATGATAGTAACCTGGTTGTATGGGCCTGGAGGTGTGCTTCAGCAAAGACTGTAAGGGGGGGACATGAGAACAACAGCTGGAGCTATCCCTCATCCCATCCTCACTTTCCTGTGACAGCACCCTGGGGAAAAATCTCTATTTGTCTTATGTTCATTACAGTTCTTTCTAGTTAAACATGAGTTAAACATGGGGCTCAGAAAGATTAAATAACTTTATTGAAGTCCCAATTAGTATATGGCCAAGGCAGACTGAGAATTCGTATCTTCATATTTGTAGTTCATTGTTCCTTTCACTGTACCATGCTGAATCTAGTTAAGGAAATGTTCTTTACATTTATAATTTGAGTCCTATCACCCAAATACTTAATTATAAATATACATATATGTATGTATATATATGTAAATCTTATGACAGTTGTGTTTTGAAATATCACACAAAAACATTATTTCTAATTTTCCATTCATGTTTTGTTAAAAGCAGGTCATGTAACCTGTCTAACCCACCATTTCCTTGTCTGTAAAATAAAGGGGAAGTTATGTTTTTTATCTACAGAGTTACTTTTGTCATGTATGATATGAATTCACTTTGTTGTAATAGAAGATGTTTAATCTTTTCTGAAGGAAAATCAATTTTAATGGAATCACAGTTTTAAAAATCTTGAAGATCAGGGATAATTGTGATTATATTTAATTCAGTTGCACAAAGATTTAGTGATTATAATGTATAAGGTAGTGTGATGGGCACTTGGGATACAAAATTTAAAAAAAAGGAACACTTTCATTCCTCAAGAATTTATATTCTTCTAGGATATCATAGGGTAGTGGTAGATAAATAATATAAAGAGTATACAAAGTAAAACAAAAAAGCAATTTCAAGAAAGAAAAGAAACTCATAAGTGGAGGGAATAGGGAAATCCTTGTTAAGGTGGCATCCCATGAATTGCACTTTTATTTTTATTTATTCATTTGTTTATTTATTTAATATTCTTTCTGGGAAGATGACTTCATCTTTATGGATTTTTTGGTTATTACTTACATTTTGAGTTCATAGTTTTCTCCCTTCCTCCCTCCTGACCAGATACATATGTGGAACCATACAATACATACTTCCATATATCAGTTCTTTTTTTTTTGGCTTTTTTATGCCTCAATAGTGACTCTATTCATTCTGTAGCAGCTAGATCTTTTAACTCATCCTTTAACAATTCATACATTTTCCTTCACAAGTCCTTCATCGTTTATTTGATTGTTCACATTACTTATAATAGTATAGTCATTCACAGTTACTCTCTGAATAATATTGCTCTTACTATATACAGCAGTATCTTGGTTCTGCTCATTTCACCTTGCATCATTTCAGGAAAGTCTTTCCATGTTTTTCTAACGCCAATTTGCTCATCATTTTTTACAACACAACAGCATTCCACCACAGTCATATACCATAACTTAACCAGGTATCCCCTAATTGATGGACTACCCCTTTCTAATTCTTTGTCACCACAAAAATAACTGCTATAAATATTTTAAAACACAGAGGTTATTTTCCTTTTTTTCCTAATCACAATGGGTAACAGAGCTATTGGTCTTACTGACTCAAAGTATATACCCAGTTTTATAACTCTTTGGCCATAATTCCAAATTATTCTTCAAAATGGTCGGATCAGTTCACAGTTCCACCAATGGTGTATTAATGTCCCAACTTTTTGACCTCCCATCCAGTATTTGTCATTGCCCCTTTCTATCACTTTAGCCAATATGATAGATATGAGATTGTACCTCAAAGTTATTTTAATTTGCATTTCTCCAATCAATAATGATTTAGAGAATTTTACATGAACTATATACAAATTTTATTTCTTCATCAAAAAACTGCCTGTTCATATTCTTTGAACATTTATCAATTGGGAAATGATTCATATTCTTATAAAATTGGCTCAGTTCTATATATATTTAAGCTATGACCTTTGTCCAAAACGCTAGCTATAAAAATTTCCCCCCACCTTCCACTTTCCTTCTAATCTTGGACATGGTTTTATCTATATAAAAACCTTCAATTTAATGTAATCAAATGTTTCCATTTTGTATCTCACAATGCTCTCTCTCTTTAATTCATAAATTCTCTTACCCATAAATCTGATAGGTAACATATTCTGTGCTCCCCTAATTTAGTTATGATGAACCATGCCTTTAAAGTAGTAAGGGATTCTAAGAGGCCCTGTAAGTTAAAAGCTTATAAAGTCCACAGACCTTCAAACCCCAAATCAGTCCATAACTAAATTTTAAGAGGTCTTTAACTTGGACCTGGTATGGGAAAAAAAATTACATCTTTCTTTCAAAACAATTAATTCCTTTTATAATCCTAAATATTTTATTTTGTGCATTAAAAATACATTATTGTGAATTGTCCATGGGCTTCATTCAACTGTCAAAGGGGTCCATGATGTTTAAAAAAATTAAAAATCTTTGGGCTACAGTAAAGACACAGAGCATTCCAGATATATGGAATCACTGTGGCAAAACATGGCAGAAGGAATTGTGTAAACAGTGAATAGGCCACTTATCTCTGAATAGATAGTGGATAAAAGAGATTTAAAGGTAAAGAATAGTTCTTAGAAATTCTGTTGATGTCTTTTATTTTTATATCAGTCATTTCTAGTTATGTCAACACTCCCTGCCCCCATCATGAGCCCTGCCTTGTGACAAAATTTATGATACTATGATCTTATAAAAGAAAAAAATTAAATAAAACCAAGTCACTACACCTAATAGCATACACACCATTCTTCATCTGTAGTCTCTTACCCTCCACCAAAACAAATATTTGTCTGTCTCTTCTCAGGGCCAACATTCATCATTTCAGTTATCCAGTGGTTTGCTATGTTTTAGCTATTAATTACTTTTATGATATTTTTAACTGATATTGAAAAGATTTTTTTTATAATGAGTCTCTGAATTCATCTTTTATTAGGTATATTATTCCTAAAGAACAAATCATTAATAAGAATATTCAACCATATTTCTCTTCACTTATTTTTTATTAAAAAGAGCCAAATTATAAGAAAGTATTATATATTCAGAAAATTCTGATCCTCAGAAAATTGTTATTCTAATTTTCTAGCTAATTACCACAAATTGTTCTTTGCTGACTTAAAAATATAATCCTCCTTTTTCAAGTACAAACTTATTCCCAGGGCATTAGGAGAATCTGGCTATCATTTTGTGAGCTCTTTTTCCCCTTTGTGTAATTTCTGTTATTCTAAAGGACTCTACAGGACTTAAGCATGCAAAACAGAAAATTATATTACTACAGGGAAATTGCTCTGTACCTTTGAGATGGGAATCTCTTGGTAACTTAAGTGCTATATACATGTAGACTAGCCGACATTTTCCTCCCAAGAAATTTCATGTATGCAGTTAAAAAAGCTCTTAAATTGATTAAGGATTTGTTATATATTTCCAGAAGCACTCATGAGTACTTTTATGGTTACAAGAGTACTGTGCATTAGAATGCCAGAACCCAAGGAATACGCAAGAGGCCTTCAAAACCATACCAGCATTCCTCTCTCTATACCATATAAACATATGGAGCAGTCTAGGGGAAAAATACAAGTTAGGGAGGCCTAGTATGGTAATATTTTAAGTGGCCAGAATATTTACTTATTAACTTTTTCTATGGATCATAATTTCACCCTTTGACAAACAGAATGGATAAAATATATAATTTTACTCCAGATATAATTGTCAGAACCAATTAACTTTATATCATTTAGAAAGTTGTACTACACAAGATGCCTTTTATATGATAGTTGCATTATTTGTCTTTTAATCAAGGAAGGCAAATGTGTTTTTGAAAAGATTAATTTTAAAAAATCTTGTCCCTGGGAGAGAAATAAATTGCAAGTAACATAATCTCCTTTACAGTTTGAGAAACTATGGCACTGTAAAGTTAAATATTTCCCCAAAGTTACATAGTAAGACAATGGCAGAGTTGGTAATGAAGTACATTTCATGTTACTTTAATCTCTGGTGTTTCATTAAACTAGGTTTCTTCATTTCTTTCTTTTCATTCTCATCTATTTTTTTCCTTTTCTCTTATTTCTCTTTCTTCCTCTCTTTTATTTCTCTTTTGTTCACCTTTCTATATTACTTATTAATATTTCATAATTGTAAGTAATTTTTGAAAGATCTAATGTGTCTTGAAAGCAGCATCAAAAAAAGCTGAAATTTTATTTCCTCATTCATCCCTTTAAAGGAATTTTTTGTAGCTTTTTAATGCATGAAACCTATGAGCTTTACAAAATATGAAAGTGATATATAATTAAATTATTTGATTAATGTA
This sequence comes from Pseudocheirus occidentalis, assembly GCA_028646575.1. NCBI lineage: Eukaryota > Metazoa > Chordata > Mammalia > Diprotodontia > Pseudocheiridae > Pseudocheirus > Pseudocheirus occidentalis. The sequence continues at coordinate 292,068,333 of CM053593.1, forward strand.
ACAATATAGGGATAATTCTCATTCTTGTGGATCTTACACTATGGGAAAAGAATGGCCAGTTACTTGAAAGAGCATATACTTATATTTATAACATAGGTTTTGGTAATGGTAGACATATTTAACCTGTGAATGCTTATGTGAATACTGTGAATACAGGAGACCTGTTTTGTTCCCCATTCAAAATTTTTCTTCCATACTATACTAGAAGTTAAAATGTAGGGAAACATATAGGAGGACTATATAGGTTTAAAGACTCTGAAATCATAAAGGAATCATAATATAATGCATGAATTATTGAATTTGGGGTTAGGAAGACTTAGATTCAAATCTTGACTCAAACATTTATGAACTTAGGCCTCAATTTCTGCGTCTGAAAAATGGAAATAATATCAACATTTACCTTTTTGGTTACTGGGGGGGAATCAAATGAGATAATATATCAAGCACTTTGTAAACTTTTAAAGTACTATAAAAATGTTTTTTAGAAGCACATGTTGGAGAAGAAAGTTATATACATATGTAGTACATGTAGTATATGTAGTATATATATACATATATATATATATATATATATATACCATGTAGTCTATATATAACATATATATATAATACATAGAGTTATATACTATATTTGAACTCATTACTTTTATTCTCTTACATAATGCCTTCTCACTTTAAGAGTAAAATCTTACTATATGTGAAAAAATATATAGTCAGTGGAAAGCCTCAGGGGAAAAAAACTCTTTACTTCCATAGCCATTTTTCAATTGACTTTTAAAAAATTTTCTCCCACCTTTGGAACTGCCTTGGATTTTAGGTGCTGGAATGACAAAAGAAATAATCAAGAGGGCCAGATTCAAGAAATCTTACCTCTATGTACCCTTGTAATTAAAGTCTTTAGTGAGATCATCAAATATTCAGATACTATAATGACTATATCCACAACAAGAAATGATCTAATCTTTAAGTACATCTGTATTCATGCTTTTGAGTTTGCTATAGGCAAATGTATTAAGAGTAAAGGAAGTCATCAGTCCAAACTTTCTCGCACAACTTTTTAAAAATTATCTGTAGAATCTAAACTGTCTACAAAAACCCATTTTAAATTCTAAGAAAGCATAAATAATTAGTGACAAATCATTGCTATGGTACCATTAAGGCAGTATGGCCTCCTGAATAGAAAGCTGGTCTCAGGAGTTAGGAAAATCTGTGCTCAAGTGCCATTTCTGACATATACTGACTGTGTAACAATGCGCAAGTCATTTAACCTCATAATGTCATAGAAAAGTGTTGAAAAATTCTAAGTTCCAGATGACTGTGCCAATTGATGTTAGCTACATATCCTAAAGTAGGGTTCTTGTTTGTTATATACATGGATTCCTTATGTAGTATATCCATTTAGCCATCTGTCTATAATGTCTCTCTCTACATAAATCATATCTGTGTGTATAAATATACAGAGAGACAAAGAGAGAAAGACAGAGACAGAGATGTGGCTCAAAGGGAAACAAGAATAGACCTCTCTTGTATCTCCTCCTACTCTCCTGGCCCAAAGCTTTTACACTCTTCTCTCCTCAGAAAGAGGGGATATCGGACTAGAATTATATCCATCCACTCCCTTAAATGTTGTTAGTATAGGAGAAGTAACTTTAAGGTTCAATCTAGATTGCTTTTGGTATTCATTTATTTATTTTTTTGTTTACGTCATTCATTTCCACAAGATTGTGAGCTACAGATTTTTTTCCCCATCTTTCCCCTACCCAACACCTTAAAACAGCCACCCCACTGAATAACCCCTCCCCCAATCTGCTCTCTCCTATGTCCTCCCCCTCGCCACTCTGACTTTCCAGTAGGGCAGGATGGATCTCCATACCACAGTGCCTATGTACCTTAATTCCCAGTTAGATATAGTTTATAATAATAATAATAATAATAATAATAATAATAACAACAACAACAACAACACACATATATATTTAACATTTGATTATAGAACTTAAAATTCTAGATTCTTTCCTTTCCTCCCTCATCACCCACCCCCACTGGAAGGACAAGCAGTTCAATACAGGCTGTACATGTATAATTATGCATAACATCTCCACAGTGGACATATTGTGAGACACTGCTTATATGTCCCTCCTTCCTATCCCACACCACCCTCTTGTTCTATTCTCTACCCTGTCCCTGTCCCTTTACAGAAGTGTGTACTTCCAGCAACCATCTCTCCCACCCTGCCCTCCCCTCCATCATCCCACCTCTCATCCTCATCTCCTATACTCTCCTGTGCGGCAAGATACCCAGTTTGGAGTTTATGTCATTCCTTCCCGAAGCCAAATTCAATGAGAGTAAGGTTGACCCTTTCCCTTTTGCTTTCCTGCTCTTCCCCTCCATTGTAACACTTATCCCTTGCCTCTTCTGTATGAGATGATTAACCACTATTCTGTCTCTTCCTGTCTCCTTTCATTCTAATCCTCTCCCACCTCAGAATTTCACCTTTTAGAGTACCGTCCCTTCCTACTCAATTGATCCTGTGCCCTCTATGAACTCATATATACACATACTCTTATATGTATTTATATGCACATAAACCCTTGTATAAACACATATATAGACATATGTGTATGTATACATATATATACATTTGTATTCCCTTCACCTATCCTCATA
>CM053593.1:292071499-292095271 GCA_028646575.1 Pseudocheirus occidentalis
AAATGATATATGTTTGATGGATTAAAGTAAGATTGTTAACCCATTTTGAGTTGCTTTCCTTTAGAAAAGCAGATCTAAGAACCTGTGCTAGCAGCCATCCTGGGCATGCTAGGTTGCTTGCTGATGCAAAAGGCAGGCAAATCAAACCATCCTCGACACTTCAACCACAGTCTCCACTCAATTGTCAATTGAGAGCCTTACTCCTATTTCTTGAGACCCATTGCCAGACAAGAGACATAAAATATACGGACTGTGTCACATCTTGCATTCAGAGGAGTATATCTTACCTCAGTAGCTGTAATGGTAATGGAATTTAAAGATCCCCTTCCATTGGCTTGGTTTTGTCCTTGTGTTAAAACCCAGAGCTTGTGAATCCCACTTGTGGTCTGGACTTGTTGATATGAAGAGAGACGGCTGAACTGGGAGGGGCTGATGTGGTGGATTTAGAGACAGGCCCAAGCAGAGGAGGCCAGAAGAACTTTTGGGGAAGAGTATAATGGAGGCAGAAAGAGAGGAGAATTGTTGGGGGTTAAGGTTGTTGAGAAAGAGACTGCTGAGGTCCAGGACTTTTGAGAACTGCCACCCAGAGCTGCTGAGAACTGAGGAGTTATGGCTGTGATGCCAGTATTTTGTCTGTCTGTTTTCATGTTGTTTTGCCAGATTTGTCTGCTGGTGAGAGACAGTGCTGTTGTTGCAGAGGTCCTGGAACCTTGCTGTTGGATCAGAAGCCTTGGAGAAGGATCTTCTTGTTGTATGTGTACAGAAATCCTTGAAGAGGGTCTTGCTGATGTTTTCAGGGCTTCTGGGACTGTTCTTCAGGCAGTGAGTGAATTGATAAGGACTCTGGCAATGTATCTTGTGGTTTGGTTAAGCTTTGTCTCCCCAGGAACAGAGATTGCTGAGAACTTGCCTCAGTTCAAGATGAAGAAAAGAGCTCTCCTTGGGTATTAAATGTTTTGATAATATCTTTGTAGCTTAGGGGTAGATGGTCTTTTGTGCTCCCCATACCCCTTTTAAGAAGGTGCTTGGTGATAGCTTATGATAATTGTAATTAAGTTGTGATCCAGGGGTGGGAAACTTTTGACTTTTTGTGCTCTGTGACTGACCAAATGAATGTACTTTGTTTATGATTGGAAACTAATCTCTATTTGAGAAGAGAGACTTTGTGATTGATTTAATGAATGTACTGCCCAGGGGTGGAGTAGTATTTAGATTGAATTGAATTGAATTAAATTATTGAATTACACATGGTGAATATTGTATTTTGGTTTTCTCTTTTCTGTGAATGTTTTGCCTTAATTTGTCACTGAATAAAATGGAGAGCTGTTATACTAGTATTCTAAACCTTGGAAGTTGCCTTTGCTTGGCATTACAGTAGTAATATCCATCATTTAGCTTACACATTTGTGTCTTTTGTTATACACAGTATCTAAAAAGTATCAGTACAGTTTTAAGCTTTAATAGCTTAAAACTTCACTAAACCTTTTTTTTTCAGTCTCCCATTATTAAATTAAGTAAAAGATGGAGAACCTGGTTCAGAGTCAAGGCTCTACTCAATTGACATCAAATATCATAACCAAACTGAAAAAAATGGAGCCATGGACTAAAAAAGCAGAGTTGGAATGGTACAAATATCCCAAATCTTAACTGTAATCCCTTGCTGCCATGTATACCACTAGAGTAATGTAATATAACAATGTGGTCATAAAAACCCAAAGCACATCCTTACAGAAAGCTTCAAAAATGTATTAGCCCACAAGCATTTTTATGAGCCCCAAATTTTTCTCCATTCTGTCCTAATTCTAAGACAACTTCACAGTTGGCATAGAAAACCATAGTAATTCCAACTGCACTGAATTATAGTTTTAATTTTTACAACATTCTTATTTTCTTAGACAAAAATTTATTACAAATCAACCCAATTGTACAATCACTTATTAATCATTTATTATGTGCAAGACATATACATAATATTACCAGGAGAATTACAACTTATATATCAAAATCTTTTGCAAATGATGAAGAAATAGAGGAATTCTATGAAAAATTACTCAATAACCATTTATTATGTGCCAGATGCTACATATTGGGAATACTAAAACAAAAATGAATTAATCTCTACCCTCAAGAGACTTACATTCTATCAAGGGAGACAATAGGTACACATAAAAGTCTATAAAAGACACAAGAGGAATGGACACAAGGTCACCTTGACCAGAAAGGAACTAGCAGCTGAAGGGGTCAGGAAAGGTCTCCTGAAGAGGGCAATGTTTGAATGAACTCTTAAAGAAAACCAGAGACTCCAAATGACAAAAGTGAAAAAGAAGAACATTGTAGATATTGGGAAGAGGAGCCAGGGCAAAAGCTTTGAAATGAGAATGTTGTGCATGAGGAGTAGCAAGTAAGCTGCTAATTATAGATTGTATAGAGTGGGAAAATATGTAAAGAGACTGGAGAGGCAGAAAGGGACAAAATTGTGAAGAACTTTAAATGCCCCATTCAGGGATTTTTAGATGAATTGAGGTCATGGGGAACTACTGAAATTTATTTATAGAGGGATGAGAGTTGACATGATCATATTTGTGATTTTGGTTGTGTGGAGGATTGTTTAGATTTGGAGAATCCCTTCAGGCTGGGAGATCAATTACAAGACTATTGCTAGTGAGTAGTGATTAGGGTGTGATGGTAGGGTAATGATGGGAGGAGAGGAGAGGAAGGAGACATATTGTGAAGATAAGGTTGGCTACTGATATGGAATGAATGAGTATGAGGATGACACGAAGGTCCTGTACCTTGGGTGACTAGAAGCATACTGATACCATTTATAGTAATAAGGAGTTTGGAAAGAGGGAGGAGCTTAGGGGAGGAATGCCTGTTAATAAGATCCTTCAAATTTCTTCAACATATGCTTTGAGCCTAAGCTATAAGGAATGAGAGATCAAAAGCTTAGTATAGTGACTAGTAGATAGTAAGAACTTAATAAATGCTTGTTGATTGATGGATGAAAGGTTTTTAGACTACACAGAAGACTTTTATATATAATGAATACTTTCTTTGAGAAATTAGCTCTGATATGTTGGACAGGAAAAGCAGAAAGGAATACTATAAAAATGAAATAATTATACTTTAACAAAAAGGAAATGACTACTTAATGATATGGGCTTTATTCCAAAAAAGAAAAAAAAAGACTGTATATTCAAACTTGTTAAAGCAAAGTTAGTACAAAAGTAGAAGGATAAAAGTGAAGAAAAGATGATGTATGTAATGAGAACTCCTACCTGACCTATTTAAAGTGACTATCACAACAGAAAAAAACGAGAAATAGAAAATATAATGGACATTGACATAGACCATCACCATTTCCTAAGGAAATTAAATTAATATAGTTTCATTATCATGATGAAGATACCCACAAAGGTTAGAAACCATTTCAATTAGCACACCCTTATGTAAAGAGGTAATACAAGTGTCTAACAAATGCTCTGTTGTAAAATATTGCAGCAAAAGATGAATGAAGACATCTCATCTAATGATGGGATTTTCAATATGTTTCATCCTTCTGTGAGTGTGAGAGATGGAGAGCTGTCTCAGGTGGAATGTGGCTACTGCTGTCTGGTAATTCTGGTGTTTGTATTCCTCTAGCCTCTAAGATTCTATCTGTGTTGACCAGAACAGGCCAGAATTGAGATGCAAACTACCAGCAAAAAGTACAAGGAATGTTTCTGCCAGGGTGAGTTCCATCTGAGAACAGCCATCTATTCATGGACTGGAAAAAAGAGTGTTAGGAGGAAGAGTGTCATGGTGTAGAAGAGATTTATTTTCCCTAGATAGCTCTTGCCTCTCAGTTTCAGCTTCAAGCTTCCAGATGCAACTCCTTTCTTTAATGTTTCTCCCCAGTTACCTAAGGGTGGTGACACTTTTAGAAACATGACTGGGCTTGACCTTCCTTTAGTGTTTTTTTTTAATGTTTTAACAAACATGCCATTTAAAAGTCTGTCATTTGTCTATCGAATGAATGAAACTGGGCAGTCAAAAGCAGGGCACTTTAGACTATATGGAATGAGGCCTGAGAATAGAGATAAAAGGTTTTTCTTCTGCATTAATAATTTTGGAACATATTTTAAGTTATACTTCTTGTGCTATACTGAACTTGAACCCAGGACCCAGTTGTTATAAGCTGCAAGACCCTGAAGCAGAATATAACAGGGGTAGGGAACCTGCAGTCTTGAGCATACTCTGGTGTGCATTGATGATGCATAGGTGTCTTTGGGACAATCTGTGCATGTCCTGTTCTTCACCGTTGGCTTGAATGTAGGACCACCTGTTGCCTAAATTATATGCTGGACCTCCTAACTTGTAATTTAATCAGTTGACTGGTTGGTTTGTTACAGTGACAGATTCCCTGTCTGTAGGTTGTAGAGAGCAAGGACTTGAACCCTATATGGGCTTCTATTGTTTCTGCAAACGGATAATGTATTATAGACTTAGAGCATATTTACTATCACTTCTGGAAGAAGCAGTGGAGAGTAAAACAAGTTTAAAGGAAGTATGGTGTGGGACACAACTAACAAAGTCATCTCGAGGGCATGTAGGATGAAATTGAGAGACAGCAATCATTAACAATTGAAAAAAGGAGGGGGAAAACCTTTAAAGATGTTTACAAGAAATTCTCTTCAGGGTCAGGGACAGCAAAATTGGCACTTTTGGACTCTAAAATTATACTTGAATGTACAATACAATATGGAGATGACACTGAGAACAATAAAGGTCAGAGGACCAGATAGACTAAATCATGTCTATACACATACATGTATACACAAGGAGAAAGAGACAGAAGGAGGGGAGGAAAGGGAGAGGGAGGTAGGTCTGGGCTCAAGGGTACACAATGTTGAGGGAACTGTGATGATTGATTCTCAAGATTTCTCAAAAGTCATGGAAAATGTCTTGGACTTTATTATTAGATATTCAATGTAACAAAGATAATACCAACAATTACCAAACTCACACCTACTTTCTATATTATTTTTTTATGAAAAGAAGGAGTAAACATTTATATAGACCCTCCTATGTGCTAAGTAGTATACTAAGTGCTTTTACAAAAGACATATGTAGTATTTCATTTTCTCCTTACAATAATGATGTGAGGTAAGCACTATTTTTATTCCCATTTTACAGTTGAAAAAATTGAAAAAAGTAGAGGTTAAGTGACTTGCCCTAGGTCACACAGCAAGTTAGCATCTGAGGCTGGATTTGAAGTCAGGTCTTCCAGACTTCAGGCCCAGAACTCTATCCACTAGGTTATCAATGCCTTGAGAATAAGAACTGCTTTTATATTCTGGGGGGCATCCTTGATGAAGGTATGAGAAGGAAGCAGAAAGGCTTTTGCAGAAGATAATCTACATCCAGGCATGGTGGTATACACATGTAGTTCTCATTACTGGGGAGGCTAAGGCTAGTGGATTACTTGAGCTATGGGTTTTGAGCTTCATTGTGCTAAGTCAATTGGATTTTCACACAAAGGTCAGAGACTATGCCTCAACCCCAAGAGTAGGGGAGGGGAGATATCAGGTTGCCTAATGAGGGGCAAACCAGTCCCAGTTGGAAACAGAATGGGCTTAAGCTCCCTCGCCAATCAGCAGTGATATTGGGCCCATGAGTGGCCATTGCATAATCAGCTGGGGAAAGATAGAAACCCAGTCTAAAAGAAAGCTATTTTATACTAAACTAAATCCTAAATAATTAATAAATAATATTATTTGTATTACATACATATACCATATTAATACAATTGGACTAAAAGATTCAGAAAAATCAAGATTCCATTATGGTTTTTTTTGTTGATTATAAAAAATATTTTATTTGATATAACTGATATTGCCTGAAAGATTCTCTGACATGAAAGTATCTTTCATGATTCCTTGGAAGATGTAATACAGATAAATTTTGTGGATACTATAATAATATAACAGGGGTAGGGAACCTGCAGTCATCAGGCCACATGCACCAGGCTAGGTCCTTTGGTGCAACCTTTTGACTGGGTTCAAGTTTTATAGAACAAATCCTTTTATTAAGGGAATTTGTTCTGTGAAGTTTGGATTCAGTCAAAGGGCTGTACTTGAAGACCTAGAGGGTCGCATGTGGCCTTGAGGTTACTGGTTCTCCATCCCTGTTATATTGTATCTCCCTTATAAGAAGTTCAAAATACAGGGAAATCAAGGATATATAAAAAAGTATATGATGTTGTTGCCATTAAGTTTTTTTAAAAACATTATTTCTTTCAAAGGCCTACATAATCTGCCAGCAATGTTGTCACTTAGATGTAGTTATTTCAAATTTGTCATCATAAAACCTTTGTAATGGTCTATGCTCTTACACAGTTTCTATTTTTATATTTATACTGTCACTTCTCAAATGCTTCTTTCATTGGCTGCTTGCTGAATCAACCAGGCAGTCAGGCACAGTTAAATAACATCATTTATTTCTCATTGTAATGGATGGTCTTTTATAACATAGACATTGCTTTCAGGTTCACTCTCCTCCTCATGAATTATTAGGTTATCTCACCATCAATAACTGTCAGAAAGAAATGAAGTACCCAGTGCAAAATTTCCCCTTGTGATTTAAGAAAAAGATGGAGGAGAGGAAGCTGTCAAATGGCCTCAAAGGACCTTAGAAGTGAAAAAAGGGAAGAAATAAAGCTTGAAACATTTATTCTGGTATTAATGTAGACAGGATTAGAAGCTGGGGGGCATGAGAGAAAATAGGTAATGGGGGAATTTGAAACTATGATGGAACTAACACCTTTTTAGAACTTTGAGGAAAGTTGATGGAGGTAAAAAATTTACTTAGCATATATCATCTATATCTTTTTACAGTTCAGTATAGTCCTATGAAAAACATAGACTAGTTGTCTGAAATAAGAATATAACATAAAAAAGGTAGCAGAGATATCCTTCCTCTGCATAGTTTGGAGATTCATGGATATTCATACTCTATTTCTGTCCCCCATCTTTTTGGGGCAGGGATTTAACACCATCAATGATATCTTACTCCTATTAACCAGTATTCAATTAAAACTAGTTTATATAAGACTGCTTTATAGTTAAAGGAAAAACAAAATAATAATTTGGACTTAAACATTATAACTATCAGGAGAAAAATCATCTTGTCTTTGTCCTTATTTGACCTCCACAGAGCAATGAAGAGATAGTCTTCCAACCCCACTCCCTGCCACCCCATGCAGAGTTGTTATGATCCTTTTTAAGGTCACCTAACCTAGAGGGTCTTGGGGAAGTTCTCTTGTAGCCTCTAAGGTAGCCTGAATTATTCCAAGGGAAGATGAGAGAGTGCTTCAGACAACCAACTAAGTAGACTACACAAAAGGGCCAGGGTCTGTGTATAATCAACATCAGTTTGTGTCTATATGAGCTTACAGTTTGCTGACTGTCTAAAATTAAATGCCTAAAAATTTTAGGTATGGAGTAGCAACATGTAGAGGATCAAGAAATGTTTCATCTAAAGAAAAACAAATACGAACTCTAATTCTGAGTGTGGAAAATTCTCTAATTAAAAAAAAGACATTCATTTCTGTTCATTTAATTAATATACATTGCCACCAGAGAGAATTTTTCTTTATGTTTTTTTCTGTTAATTTTAAATATAGTTGTTTAAAGTATGACTTTAATTTGAATATATCTTTAAGGGAAATCTGTCACTAAGTATTAAAAAATTATTCCATTCCAAATGACTTCAAATAATCCAAAATATTTACTCCCAAGGGACACCTATCAGTCTCTAGCTGGGTTCCTGAAGGAGACTGACATTTGAAACCTACAATTAAAGTTACCCAATGCTAGCTAGTACTCTTTAAAAGACTAAAGGGCTTTACAGTACCCTATCAAAGAGGCTCGTAACTAACTTATACTGCTTACTGCATGTATAACTAATAAAGTGTTGAAAGTATGCTGGTGGGATTAATTTCTTGACACTGATTTAACATTCCAGGAATAATAGTTTGTAGAAGCCAAAACTACATCATACAGCAAAATCAGCATATTTAGATAGTAGATTTAGCAGTAAAATGAAATCACCATGAAAAGAAACTGCCCTAATAGAAATTTGTCGATTGGATCTTTGGGGGTATTTTGTAATGATTGCTATAATTATTATTATTATTTCTCCCAGACTTAATACCAATTAATGAATAACTGCACTTGGGGAGCATTATTTACATTTTAAATTAATTTCTTCCAAATAGATTTTTTACAACAATATTAAAGGCATGCAGTCTTCAAGAGGAGAGAGATTTATCTATAGAGAGTGACAAACCTCTCTAACTTCTGTATTTCTATTGTCAGCATTGTCATCCTTATGCTCATGTCATTTTTCAACCTTTGAATAATCCTAGGCTCTTCCATCTCCCTCACTTTTCATATATAATCAACTGTCAAATCTTCTTGAGTTTATATGTCCACATTCACATTTACCCCTTTTCTCCACTTTTATATCTTTTACTCTTACATTCAGTCACCACACTAATTCAGAACATCATCCACTTTTGCCTGAACCAATGCAATAGCTTTTCAATTAGAGTCCTGTCTTGCTGTCTCTTTCTTTAAAAATCCATTATCCATAGAGCTACTAAACTGATATTCCTAAAGGATAAGTCTGACCATGTCACTCCTCTGTTCAACCAGTTCCAGTGACTTCTTCCTACCTCAAAGATAGCAAAAAAATTCCCTCCATTTAGTTTTTAAAATCTTTAATAATTTTAGTTCTAACAACCTTTCCAGAAATTGCATATTTTTCCTTCAAATAATCTTATGTTCTATTAGAAATCACCCACTTACCAGTGTCAGTAAATGGCATTCTGTCTTCTGAGCCCTTGCATGAACAGTACTCTGTGCCTAGAAGGCACAGCCTCCTTACTTCTAATTGTTAAAAATCCTAGCTTTCTTCAAAGTTCTACTAAAATGTCTACTTCTATGTTATGCTTATCCTAATTCCACACCCTCCCCCACCTAGTGTCCTCTCCTGGAAATTAATTTGCATATGTTTGTATTTACATTTCTATGTATATGTGATTTTCTTCCAATAGAATGTAAGCTCCTTGAGGACAGGGGCAATTTTATCTTTGTTTGCCCCAAATTGACATTTAACAAATGGTTATTGAGATGAATTTTACGTGATAAATGCTTGACAAGTCATTTACCTATAGCATGTATATTCATATCCTCTTATGTATAAAGAAAAACAACTTGCACATGCACATATCAAGCAGTTCTCCACAAGGTAATAGATAATAGTATTGGCCCTGTGGTTGGAGTATGGGCAATGTAAGGTAGGGCTTCTTTATATTACGGAAACTGGGTGGTCCTAACTCATGATTGATTTAGGGCTTGCTGCAACAATTAAGACTGGAATGAGAGAGAGATGGAGCCATCTTCCATATAAAGAGTTCAAATAGAACCTGGTAAGTAGGTGATTTCTAATTCAGGAAGTTCTTCTACAACAGCTGCCAGAGAATTGTATAGTAGGTTAGGGTAGATAACCTTCAATGACTCTTCCAAATTTAATAATAGCCTATAGTCATGAAAGCAGCAAACAATTGTCTTCAGCATTTTAATCCCTACTACCCAAACTCCATGTTTATTCCTAACAGGCAGCCCTTTTTGCTTTTCACATTAGCAGTCATAGTCTCTCACTGTCTAATTCCCCTCCAACAACAACCATTGCCCTTAATGCTAATTTAAATCAATTTTTATAGTATTAAATATTAGATGAGTCTCTGAGGTTCTCACCCTACCCCCAGACTGGTACCATGCATATATGTGAAAGGACATACAAAGATGAATCTTAACAAAGATTGAATTAATTTGTGAGCATATGGGTAAGAAAAATAATTGGAAGTCAAAGGGAACTAATGAAAAGATAAGTGAAAACTCCTAAATGAATTTGAATAGTGTTTTTTCAAAAGATCAAAAGTAAATAATGAAAGTCTCTTTAAATGCACCAAAAAGAAGTTACCCTGAGAATTAATGAGATCCCTAAAGGTCTGATGACAAACAAAAGACAAAAAATCACATAAGAAAAGCTATCTAATCTGGTCTTTACTGAGGAAAACTCATATTCTGAAATTTGGACAGAAATTTAGAAATTATCTGGTCTCACTAAGAGTCCCATCTGCAACATCCTTATGAATTTACTCACCCTCTCTTTGAGGAACATTGACTATATCCTCAAGACAGCTCATTGCTAAAGAATTAGGAAGCTTGACCTTCTTCCAAACAGAACAAAATGTCTTTCCTCAATTAGTTCTAGTTCTACTCTTTGCCACCATGTAAAAATAATTCTAATTCTGGTTACGTATGATGTCCCTTAAAATATTTGAAGGCAACTTACATGTTACCTCTAAATCTTTTCTTCAGACTAAGATCGGTTCAAACCATTAGCTTAATTGTTCCTTGAGAAGAATGTCCTAAAGCATAAGTCTGACCATGTCACTCCTCTGTTCAACCAGCTCCAATGATTTCCTCCTGCCCCAGTTACTAGATCAAAAGGTGGTAAAAACACAAGATATTCTTCACCTTAAAACAATTAGCTAGATGGAGACAAAATAATTAGATCTAGGTGACATTTACCAGAATATGTTGAAAGGATCTCAGGTGAAATTGCAGAATTTTTACCGAAATATTTAATAAATCATAATAAGCAGTCAAGGTGCTATTGCTAATGGGTTCATTGCTAACATGACCATGATACACAAAAAGCATTCATAGTTAGGATGGTAGAATCTATTAAGCACTTAACCCTGAATCAAATACAATTTATTTCAGAAGGAGCAACACATTTTTGGAGGGAGAGGGCATACGCTGCTAATATATTAGAGTTATTTGAAAGAAGGATACAATACATACATAGATGAAGAGCCAGAATATCTCTTTCTACTGCTCCACTTAGCTGCCCTGCTGCAATAGAAAATCATATACTTCACCACATCATTATTGAATGATTTTGTCAGTATTATGTATCCTCTTTTCTAAAGCAGATAATAGACCTTTAGTCCTTTACAAAGAGAGTCTTTGAGAAGTCCAGCGGAATAAAATAAGATTATCAACTTTCGCCAGTAATGAACCTCTCCCAATTTATTTCTTCAAATTCCACCTGTATTACCAACTAATTGACCTTGGGTGAGTCACTTAGCTTCACTTGGTATCAACTCCTTCATCTGTAAATTGAGGACAGTTAGACTATAAAGACCTCCAAATCTGCTTCTAATTCTCAGTTTCTTTCCCTATGATCCATACCTGATTCACAAAATCACAAAATGAAAATTGAAATCTGCTTATCTATTTAAATGTTTCCCTTTTTTATCATCAATGAAATGCTCATCTTTTCTCTTTTTATATCATGATCACTTCCCCCAAATTACTAATTACTAATTACTACAAATTACTAATTACTCTCCCCCCAAAGAGATTTTCCTAATAACAAATAAATATATTCAAGTAAAACAAAACAAATTAAAACATTGGTCACATCTGAAAATACTTGCATCATTCCTCACCACTAAGTGATCACTCACTTCCTCTCTCCTAAGAGCTGGGAGGCCAGGCTTTATGACTAGTTTTCTGAAGTCACAGTCACTTCTCTACACCTCAATCAGATTTCTGTAGTCTTTAAATGTTCACCCACTTTGTATTTTTGTGGTATGTTTTTGTTTATATAATTATATAGCAGTTCATACTTTTTTCCATATTTTCTTTGATTTCTTTATATTTGTACTTTTGAGCAACAATATGTCATTCTATTCGCATAACACATTTTCTTCAGACATTACCCCCAGATAACCAGTTTGTTTCCTCTTTTGTTTTGTTTTGTTAGTTTACTATTACAAAAAGTATTTTATAAAGATTTTTATATATTACAACACCTTTACCTTTGTCTTTCACTACTCTGGAGTATATAATATAGTGGTACCACTGAGTGATAGGGCATATATGTAGTTTAAGGACTTTGGGGATAATTCCACATTGTTTTGCTCAAAAGTTTAGTGAATTGGAAATTTTATTAATACATTAAGATGTCTATCTTTTTTACAGTCTCTCCAACATTTGCTGTGAACCAATATTTGCTATAAACCTTAGCAAATACTTTCAAAACTTACTATATATAAATACATTCATTTCCTCATGGTCAAGTATCTAGTGATGACCTTCCACATTTGACTAAGCAAATATTCAGACAACAGTCTATTCCCTACCTTCTTAAAGTCTTTTCAGTTTAATAGAACCTTCTACCAAGGATTTCAATAAAGTGACTTCACCTTCCTCTCACAACAAAAATTAAAAATTTCAGTGGACATTGAAATATCTGTGCAAAATTTCTGTGAATATGAGTTTTATTCCATGTGAGCTTTGAAAAATGTTGAAAACCAAAAGTATCTCTAATTAACTAGATATTTTGGGTACATGAAGAAGTCAGGATTTCATGGTAAGTCATTATAGAGATTTAAATTGAACAGTTTAAGAAAATGGAAGAAACAAAACATTGACTGATGGTTGTTAAAAGCATTTGGTCAGGCATATTCCCCAAAGTGAAATTTCTATTCCACATCTTAGCTACCATTGTTAAACTTAGAGAATCAGATCTTTGACTAATTACTCATGAGATACAGTACCACAAAAATATTGGTCATAAAAAGCAAACTCATATAATCATAAAACTTCAAAGTCACACTAAGATGAATAAGGAACTAAAGCAAATTGGCATTTGTTTTGAAATACAACCCTCAATGAAGTATTGTTTGAGGATTGAGTAAAAATGCATAAACAGTGATGTTATGGGTTTAATTTGTGAAATGAATGTGAGCCTTGATGATCACTTATGTTTGTTAGGTGGAAAGGGAAAACTAACTTTAATTGTGAATGTTCATTTGGGCATTTGTCACAAATGTAAAAGATTAAAAACTCCCATTTAGTTTAAATCTTGATCTTTTTTTTTTCCAATACAACTTTTATGGTTAACCTTAAAAATGACAAAATTTTAAGCATTCAATCTGTAGAATATAGTTTAATTTATAGTTTATGGCATAGTATAAGTATGTAGAATAGTATGTTATATATGTATGTATTATATAGTATAAGTATGGCACGAGTTAATCTCTAGAATACAGTTTAAAAACTCTAGCAAGAACATTATCATTAGTGGTAAAGTTCAAAATGAGATGAAGCTATAGAAACAGGGGTGTTTCACATGTGGTCAAGCCAAGCCAAAAGTTAACAAGCATTTGTTAAGCACCTACTATGTGTCAGGTACACTATTGTAAAGTCTGGGAATACAAGGCAGAGGTGAGGTAGTGGGAGATTGGGACTGGTGGCAAGGGGGGGTGGTCCTGGTGAGGGGGTGGAGGCATGGAGAGAGTCCCTCTTCCCAAGGAACTCACATACAGATACCTATTCTACCCCTACTCATGAAGAGATTTCAGAAGATCCATGAACCTGGATAGGATAAAAATCACATCACATTTTAATTTTCACTAATTTGTAATTAGCCTTTATTTCAATTATTTAAAAAAAATATTCTGGGAATGGGTCCATAGACTTTACCAGACTACCAGTGGAGTCTTCAATATACAGGAAAAGACTAAAAATCTTTGCCACAGAAAAAAGGTAATGACAAAAACAAACAAATATTTTTTTAAAAGAGCTAGATAGGAGAATTTCAAAGGGATGATCATCATGAGCTGATGATAATGAATGAAGGATAGAAGGTAAATCTGCCCAGTTCTTTTTTTTTTCTTTCTGCCAAGGCTAATGTTCTTTGCACGGGAAAGGTGAAAGAGGTAGGGATGAGAAAAGTAGTTAAGAGAGAATTTATGAATTATGGATAAATGGCATACTTGTAAAATTTAATAATATAGGACAATGAAAAGGATAGCTAACTAACATATTTGATTACAGAATTAAGACAGAGACAAAGAGAGAGAGAGAGAGAGAGAGAGAGAGAGAGAGAGAGAGAGAGAGAGAGAGAAAGGGAAAGAGAGAGAAAGGGAGAGAGATACATAGATATACAGGGTGTTCCTAAAGTCTGAACACATAGGAAATCTCATTAACTATGCATATTTTCAAGAAATAAAATGCATTCATTCAACTACATTTTATTTAATTAGCATACATTTTAGCCAAGGTGATTTCATACGGAATAAAAGCTTTCATTAGCTATTGGGGATTATTTTCTATATTAACAAGATAAATTTTATTAATTAATAAGATTTCCTATGTGTCTCCTATGACTTCCCATGTCTTCCTATGAAATCTCATTTATTCCAATTAAATAAAATGTTGAAAATTTAATTCATTTCTTGAAAATATGCATAATTAGTGAGATTTCCTATGTGTCCAGACTTTAGGGACACCCAGTAGTTCTCTTGGGGTTAAAAATATTGCTATCACAAATATAAAATGAGGAAGGCATAGCAAGATAGAAGTTCATTTGGGGAAAAAAAGATTTGGGGAGTTTAGTAAATTGAAAGTTCAAATGAATCAGAAGTGGAATTCACCATTCTTCATCAGCCATGTGATCTTTAGTCACCACTTATATTGGTCTTGGAGTAGTTAGGTGGTAAAGCGTGGATAGAGTGCTGGGGCCAGAGTCAGGAAGACATCTTCCTGAGTTTAAATCTGAACTCAGATACTTACTGGTTGTGTGACTGTGAACAAGATATTTAACCTTGTTTGTCTCAGTTTCCTCATCTGCAAAATGAGCTGGAGAAAGAAATGTCAAACCATTCTAGTATCTCTGCCAAGAAAAGCCCAAAATGGGGTCATAAAAACTAAGATACAGCCAAACAACAAGAGCAATATTAGTTCAAAGAGGTGATAGTTCTTTTGTAGTCTATCTTTGTCAGACTACATTTGGAGTATTTTCAGTTCTGGGCAACACTCTTAAGAAAGTTATTGACAAACCAGAGGTAGTTCAGAAAATGTCTAGTGGGAGCTAACTAGCATGGTGAAAATCCTTGAGTTTGTATCATATGAAGAGAGATTGAAGAAATTTAAGTTATTTAATTTAGAAAAAAAATATAGAGGAACATGATGGATATAGTCAAATGTTTGAAGAGTTATCATGAGAAATTGAGAACAGATTTGTTCTGTTTGGCCCTAGAGAGCGGAACTGGGAATGATGGATGAAATTTGCAAGTGGAAAATTTAAGTTTGGTATCTGATATGTGTTTCAAGGAGGAGGGAATTTCCTTATAATAAAACTATCCCAATGTAGTAGAAGTTTCCTCAAAAGGTAGTTTATTCCTCCTCACAGTAGGTCTTCAAGCAAGGCTGAGCACTTATTAGATGTTACAAAGGGGATTTTTTTTTTGTGGGGAGAATGTGCTGGACTAGAAGAGTTCTGAGGTCCTTTCTAATTCTGAGATTTTGTGTTCATTGAAACAAAAAATACTGTAATTCAAAGTGTCCATTGATTCAATGCAAAAAAAAATCTGTTCTTAATAATGTAGATGATTTAAACTTAGAATTCCAACCAATGTTAATGGAATCTTAAAACCAATGCAAAAATCATATCTCAATTCCAAATGACAATTTATTAGTGTATAAGAGTAATGTTTCTTGGTTAATCAAGCCAGAGAATCATATCAGGTAAAACAGTCACATTTTTTGTCTTACAGTTAAACCCTAAATAACTCAATTTTAGGTTCTCTTTCCACCTATATCATGAACCACTACCCTTTATTCACCAGCCAAAATTATTAGCTATTCCCCAATTTCATTCTTTCCTGTCTATATGCAATTATAAAGACTTGGAAATCATTTCTCTTTACAAATCTTTCCATACAAAATTTTTCTCTTCCTTCAGGACCCTGATTAAATGCTAAAACAGCATCTAAAAAGTTTTCTCTGAATTTCTCTCTTTTTCCCACCTCCAGTTAGAACTGATACTCTCCACTTTCAAATCATCCTTCTTACATTGTATATGAACCTTTTCTGTGCACTTTCTTATAATCTTTAGTTATATCTGTATTTGTCTTATTCCTACCCCACCCCCCTTGAAAATAAGCCCCTTGAAGACAAGAACTGTCCTGTTTTACTTTTATATCTCTTCAAATGCTTATCACAGTATCTTGAACATAGCAGTCATTGAAGATGTTGAATTGAACAAAATTTTGTTACCTGATATTGAAAATATGGAAGACCAAATAAAATAAAATTACTGTCAACAATATAATACCCATAACAATAACCATCTTTGGTTGCAATGCAGAAAACAGCAAAGATCTGTTTCACAATGAGACAGTTGATCTAAGGAGCTCAAGATTGAAACATAGCATTATATAAAACATTTAGAGGTATATTTGGCACTTCAGGTTTACCATGATTTGCCAGTTGTAACTTGCCACTGAGTTGACAGCCAAACTCTCCACATCAAAATTACTAAGAAGGGTGGGTCACTTTCTCATTATCCTTGAAATTTGATATCCATGCTAAGGGCCTCATTCATCCTGTCTTTGTATGAGGGTAAAGCAATGAATAGCTGATAATATTCTTAAGTATACAATTAAGAAACCTAGTTTAATGAATTGGCTTATAGCTGTCAGCTTTTAACCAGAAAAAAATGTTAAGTGACTAGGAACAAAGCATCTGTTTTTTGTAAAACAATTTGAAATGGGACACAAAAAGTAGTAGGGTAAGCCTTGAAAATTATGTTTTCTCTCAATCAGCATCATACTTTTGAGAAAGTCATATATGTAAAGTTCTTTGCATCGTTAAAAAAAATCTGTAGCTATTACATATTCTCAAAACTGGAAGGGACATCTGAGGTCATTCTAGTTTACCCTATACCTGAACAAGGACCTACTCTGTAGTATTCCACTCTGTGATGTACCACTTACTGCTTTGAAGGCTTCCCAGTGATGGACAACATAATATTTATTAAGCTATTTCAGTTCATTTTGGAGATGCTGCAATGGTAGGAGTTTTGTTTTTATTTTTGTTTTTCCACTTGGAGAGAAAATTTGTCTCTACAATATCCTGCAATATTGTTCCTAGCTCTCATCTATCAACCAAGTAAAACAGGTATCTTCCTTTTTACATATAATAGCCTTTACAATAGCTGATGACAGCTATCATGTCCAATCTAAGTTTTCTTTTCATTATCCAGGTTTCCCCTGGTCCTTTAACTGATTCTTGTTTGGTGTGATTTCAAGTCTTTTCACAATCTTGTCTTCTAACTACAAACCAACTTGTTAACATTCTTCCTAAATTGAGGTGCCCAGAATTGAACATAGTTATCTAAATGTGTTAAATTCATATCTCAAGATACGATCTGAGTAGGGTGTTGTACATTTAGACTATTACCTCGATCATTCTGGATACTGTGTTTCTATTAATGTAGCACAAGATCGTAATGCCTTCTGATTATTATTAACCTTCACTTAACCATTCAACTTCAATTTCCTCATCTATAAAATAGAGATAACAATGGTAGCTAGCTCACAAAATTGTGAGGGCTAAATGAGATAACACATAAAAAGTGGATTGCAAACTTTTAAGTTTTATTTAAATGCAAGCTATTGTATTATTTTAGATAGAGTATGAAGACTGGTACTACTGACCTAATAACTGACCCAGATTTATATGTCTAAAAAAGGCCAAGATGCTGACATTTAAATCTTCACTGTTACAGAGGGAATACCTTTTTCAGACAGCAGTGTGATCTAAAAGAAACACAGAAGGAATAAAAATAACTTATTAAGCATTTATTATGTGACATCTACTGTGCAAAGCATTGGGGATAAAAATACAAATCTAGATAGTACTTGACCTCAAGGAGCTTATATTCTGAGGTAAACATCAGGCATGTTGTATCCAGGGAAGGGAACTAGAGTCTCGGAAATCTGAAAGCTTGTGAGCAACTGTTATGATAACAGCTAATAATTATTAGTGCTTTAAGATATGCAAGGCACTTTTACAAATATTTCATTTTATCCTTACAGCATCCCTAGAAGGTGGCACTATTGTTATTCCAATTTTGCTTTTTACTGCCCTTACTTTCTCTACTCTCACTCAATCCTCAAGCTTCTGCAACTTGGTTTTTGGCCTCAACCCTCAGCTGAAACTGTTGTCCCCAAAGTTAGGAATGATCTCTTGATTGATAAATCTCTAGTCTTTTCTCAAGTCTTCATTCTTCTCAACCTAACTATTACATTTGAAACTGGTAACCACTTTCTTCAAGACAACCTGTCTCTTTAGAGTTTTTGTGACACTACCCTTTCCTATAAGATCACAACTTCTTATTCTCCTTTGCTCGTTAATCACTCTTTTCAAGCTCCTTCACTGTAGGTGTTCACCATGTCCTGGCCTTCATCTTTTTTTACCTCCTCTACACTCATTTTCTTAGTAACCTAATGAAATTCCATGAGTTTGACTATTATCTCTTTTCAGAAAACTAATATATGTGTATTCATGCATGTATACACATGTGCACAGATGCATACACATGTGTTTATTAATATCATATATACTTGTGTAAGAAGTATATATGTACACATATATGATGCACACACATGTGCATGTACAAGCACTCATCCGTTTCACACATACTTCTCTAACCTTTTGTTCTTGAGCTTTATTCCTGCATTATCAGTTATCTACTGAATATTTCAAAATGAATTTCCTTGAGACATTTCAGTCTTTCCGTATAAAAAACTGAAGTCATTATCTTGCTCTTCCAACCTTTTCCACTTCCAAACTTTCCTATTAATGTCAAATAAATCTCTATTCTTTCAGGCATCCAGGTTTATAATGTCAGACATTCCTAGATTCCTCACTCCTTCATATATTATATATTCAATCAGTTGTGAAATCTCATCATTCCCACCTTCACAATATCTCTCATGTCTGATACCTTTTCTCCACTCATGCAGGTACCACCTCAGTTCAAGCCCTCTCATCAAGATTGCTATTTTTAAAACCAAATTACATTTTCAAAATTATAAACCATTTATTTTCCATCCTCCCTCCCACAAGCAGATAGAAATATGAAAAATGAAACACTCATAATAAGTAAATAGAGTACACCAAAATGAATTTACATAGCAGTCATGTTTGAAAATGTGTTTCATTCTGCATATTAGTAGATCATCTCTCTTTTGGAAGGTGCCTAGAATTCACTGGTCCTCTGAAATCAAGGTCAACCATTTCACTGATCAGATTTCTTAAGTTTTTCAAAATTGTTGGTCTTGCAATGCTATTATTGTATGAATTATTTCTTCTGGTTCTGTTCACTATAATCTTCTTCAGTTCATATAAATCTTTCCAGGTTTCTCTGAAGCTGTGCCTTTCATCATTACTCCTGATACAATAGTATTTGAGTCAATTTTTTTAAGTTCCTAAGTTTCCAGTTCTTTACTACTATGAAAAGAGCATTTATAAGTATTTTTGTAATATTAGTCTTTTTCCTCTTTCTTTGATCTCTTTGAGGTATAGTCTTTGGGTTAAATGGTATGAACAGTTTGGTAATTTTTTGTGGCAGTTACACATTGCTTTCCAGAATGACTAGACCATTTCACAGCTCTCAGTGTGTCAATGTATCATATTTCCTATAATCTCCAAAATCTGTCCATTTCCTTTTTGGTCAATTTTGTCGTGCAGTTTTTGGGCAATACAACTTTAGAATTGTTTTAATTTGCATTTTTTTCCAATTATTGGTGATTTAAAGACTTTCTTCATATGACTATAGAAAGTGTGGATACATTCCCTTGAAAACTGCCCATTCACATTCTTTGACCATCTATCAATTGGTGAATGGTTCTTATGCCTATCTATTTGAATCAGTATTATATATATAATCTTGGAAAATGAGAACATTATTAGAGAAACTTGCTGCAAAGATTTGTTTTCTCTATCATCTAGATTATTGTAATAACCTCATAATCGGTTCCTCTGCCTCAAATCACTCAACACTCCAGTGTATCCTATATACTGCTTCCAAAGTAATTTTCCTCAAGTATGTCACTCCCCTGCTAAAGTAATTTCAGAGGTTTCTTATTCTCTGTTGCATCAACTACAAGCTCCTCTGCTTAGCTTTTAAAGCTCAATGCAATCTGGCCCTAATTGTTTTTTCCATCATCCTTAGACATTGCTCCCTTTCCCACACACAATATGGTAGACAAAATGGTCTCCAGTTTACACTTGATACTCCATTTCCCATCTCTGTGCATTTTTTCATTGTCAATCCCACATGCTTGAAATGTATTCCCTCCTTAATTCTTCCTGATTGGGTCTCTCTTTTCTTTTAGGATGCAGTTCAGACACCATTATCATCATGTATCTTTTCCAGATTCCCCCAATTGCTACTGCCCTCTTTCCCAAACTAACTTCTGTTTAATACACGCACACACACACACACACACACACACATGTTTGCATATGCACACAAATACTTATATATGTACTTGTAATTGTGTGCAAATATATGGAAGCATAGATATTTATATTATATAATTCAGATATTTGTGCTTATTTATATGTATACTATTTATTTTTAGGCACATACTTATTGTCTTCCTCTTTAAAATGCAAGTTTATTGAAAGTAGGACTGTCTCAATCTTTGTACTTGTGTCCTTACCATTTAACATGGGTTTACCCAGAGTAAGCCATTTGTAAATGCCTGTTGATTTATCAATAGGACTTCTTGATCAATTGAATGGGTTTAGGGCTTGAGTATGATTTTAAAGACTTTGGATTGATGACGTTCAAATAAGCAAATTCAGTAGGGTCTAAAAGGACTAACCAGAGAGCAAGTGAGTGGTGGTAAAATGTAGGAATTGGAATTAAAACTTTATTTTAAAAGTTTAACAATGAAAAGAGAATGGTAGCCAGAGTGGATGGAATGGTTAAGAGAAAGCTTAGTATATAAATCTCTTAGAGTGCCAAAATTACCTATAAACTCTTACTGATTGTTCACTAAAATAAATTGAAAAAACCAGACTTCAGAAATAATTCATTCTAAGATTGACTGACACTGTATTAGATTACACTGCTGTTCATAAACCTGAAATTGAAGTGGTTTATTGTAATTTTGTAATTTCCCTACACTGACAATTGAAAAGCAAATAAATCCCCATGTTAATTCGATCTGAAGAACTATACTGACATCATTAAATCTTTTATCTCTCCACCTCAGAATCAGAGAATGATAGGAATTCCTTGTTAGGGAGACCTCAAATTTGAATATTCTCTCTGACTTCTTATCTTTAATCCACTTTGCTCATGCTGATTTGTCTGTTCTAGAACTTTTGAAGTGAATATTTTTTCATTCAGAAAATTTTACAGATCTATCCTGAGAAGTATAGTACTGAATAATAAAATTTAAGGAGAGTTTAGGTATTAGATTTTTTTTTAAACCTTAAGTGGTTACAAATTTAACACAAATCCAAACAACCAAAAGTGAGAATATTAGTCATTTGAATGAATAAAATAAAAATAAATAGAAGGAGAAGAGAAATAAAGAAACACAGAAGAAAGGAGAGAAACTTAGGGAGCAATTTAGTAGTTCAAAATAGGCAGAAAATTACACATACCTTTGCTATGAATGTGGAAGCAGTAGGTGTTAGTAAATACTTGGCAGAATAACCAAAGCATTAGACTACAAAAAAAAAAGAAGGGAGTGGAAATCCTGTTTTGTTTAATATGCTAATGAGACCACACCTGGAACATGACATTTAATCTGGGATACCTCTTTACAAGAAAAATGCATTGTAGAAAACCTGGAAATAGTTCAGAGAGGAGAAGAAAGAATGATTGAGGGGAAGGACAAATTGAAAAGAAGTAAGATTAAAAGGATCTAAATTTGTATAGCCTGGCTAACAGATGACTTAAAGTGGGCATGATAACTGTTTATAAATAAATATATGAAGTTTGAGTGTAAACACCAATGATAAAGATGAAGTATATTGTATGGTACCAAAAAAAATTAACTAGAAAAAAAATCAAGAGAAAATTTAAAAGGAAATTTTATGACACTGTCTTCCAAAGAAAATGTGTCTCCTCTTTGTAGACCCTGTCAAGAATGAGGAAGTTTATAATAGAAAGTAGAACAGATGAGAATGATCTAACAGGTCTTTTGCAGATTGAATTCTTCAATTTCACAAACTAGTAGAGACCTATTTCTATTTGATTTGCTTTTTCAAAATTATTCCAAAATTGTATCTGTGTATGGAGTTTTTTTAAAAAATCCAACCCATCAGTGATAGCATTTAGGGGATTCTTGTTCAATCTTGTCTCTGACCTATTTTCTCTACCTATCTAATGCTACACAATATTATTTGTAAAGCAACAGATGAGATAAAAAAATTAATGAATACATTTTCATTGACCTCCAAAAGCTTCTCACCCTACCACACCCCCACAGCCCAATAATATTTGACTTCAAAATCATTTAAATTCTGCTTATTTGTAGGATTGTGGACAAGTTCACTTTTTTTTTATTTCTCCAAATTTCTATCAACTGAAGTTCATAGGGACTCCAAAAGTGGAGGGGGGTAACTTTGGGGATTCTGTTATGGGACCAGTCTAATTATGTTTTATAAAGTTCCAGCTCTTTGCATTTTCTTCTTAGCAAATAAAGCATCATATGGTCATTTTTAGCCTAAAATCTGTCCTCGCAAAAAGTGGCAGCATGGTGTTCTGCTTAGAGGTGATTTTGAATGATATTAAAATAAAACAGTTTGGGTTGTTTGATTCCAAAGGAAGCTTGTGCCTCTTCACTTCTATGAAACTTAAATGTAAAATGAAGTCATGTACATGAAAGGTATGGTGGGAAGAAAATAAACAAACTCTAGACATGGAAAAAGGAGACCTGGGTTTTAGTTCTTAGTTCTGCCAGTAATTTTCTTTTTAACCTTTCAACAGATCACTTCATATCTCTAGAACCCCAGTTTCTTCTCCATCTATAAAAGTAGTGAATTAGACTAATTAATCATCTTTAGCTGCATTAAAGTAACCTCTAACAGTCTGTAATTCCAACTAGTCCCCTATTAGTATGAATAACAAATCCTCTGATATGGTTCCATGTATTTAGATTTGAACTATTTGAATTATAATTATCTAAAATATGGTGCTTAATTCCAGCCTAAGGGAAATGTGCATTGTGAATTTGAATAATGCCACCATTTCAGGGCATTCATAATTCATACCAATCAGAATTTAGGTATATGCTGAAGGCTACTAAACTCTAGATGTCAATATAAAAATGTCATCATTCAGAAATGCTGACCATGGAGAGAATCTTATACCATTAATTTTCCTCCTCCAACCTCACAACTAATTGAATATTTTTAGTCTTTCTTCTTATGTCTAATTTTTTTTTTTGCACATGCATTGGGTTGCATGATCACACTTAGCCATTAGATACTGCCATCTATCTAGCTGAAGCTGAAATGAATTTAAAGTTTATATTTAAAATGAATCATTGCTTCTATACTTTTGAAATCTCTGAGTTGTTTGCATATAAACTAGATTATTTAAAATAAACTATCAATGATAGGAGCAATAACAAGGGATATTTTGAGTAGACTGATCCTAAACAGAATTTATATTGAGATATCATGAAATTGGTGATGTGATGCTTCTTTCTCCATCCATGGGAAAGACATGCTTAAAAACATACACTTTTCTGGGAAACAAAGGGAATTATTTCTCTTTTTAAACATTTAAAAAACATGAATTCATTTTTCCTATGAACTTAAATAACAGCAA
>CM053593.1:292095771-292117953 GCA_028646575.1 Pseudocheirus occidentalis
TTTTTTCTAAAAGTCAAGAAAAATGTTAAGTACCTGTAAAGCCAAGCACTACCAGATTTTCAGAAGGATGTTATTGTGAACAGCTTTTAAGGTTCTGATTACACAGTATAGTGAGTACTCTATTCCATAAGAAATCAAAACAAAATTTTCACAGTAAATCAAAGTACAGTATTGAAAATGTTACAACTTATCACCAAAAACCACAATATAGCATTCACAACAATTTGTCACTGAAAATGGCTCCATAGTTTTCACCACAGTGGTCACAAAGTTTTCAACAAAGAACAACCATTTAATAACTCATTTGATCATCCTTAAGGAGGTTTTCCTCCTCAAGGAACAAGAAGAACAATAGCCAAAATTCTCCTCATGAGGCACACCAACTTAACTCAATCAGTCACTTGTTCAGTCATCAATCACTAAGTACAATCATTTAGTCGATCAATCATTATATCAACTTTCAATCATTCTCCATTATTTCATTATTCAATCATCAGAAAATACACAGACTCTCTACCCCTAGGTCACTGGTAAATTTACAATATCTCAGTCAGTACACAGTATACAAGTAAAGTCTTCTTTCAGCTTGACTTTTGGGTGGTTTCTTGTATTCCCTGGATGCCCTTACATGGTCCCAGATCCTGGCTGTATTCAACAAACTGTCACCTTGGTTTAAAGGCAGATAGCTCCCAGTTCCTGCTCCACATTGGAGCTCACAGTATCCAGTCCATCTCAAATCTTTCCCAGTCTCTGTTCCTGGGAAGACAAGGGTTAACAAAGCCACCAACAGACAAAGTCTTACATCCTTCACAGTCATGCTTCCTCAGTCTTGTCAACTTCAGCTGGCCCCAGGACTCAGCAGAAGTTTCAACTGGTTCCCAGAATCAAAATCACTCCATCCAGGTTTTCAAAATCGAAATCATTTTCTTCATCCTGGGGAGACTTTCCTCTTAAGCCTCCTCAGATCCTCTTCAGCCTCCCCATGGTGGCAGCAGCTTCTGCCTCCACAGAGTTCACTCCAAGAAAATCTGTCTCTTCCTCTCTGGGGCTTTTCCTTGTATACAATATTTCCCCTCCCTATTCAGCCCCTTCCTATTACATCAGCAACAGGAGACAGGAGTTCATACCTTCTGTTTCTTTAACTGAGACTTAATCTGAACTAGATGGTAAGTACCTCTTAGCTTAGCAATGCAAAAGAAACTTCAAATCTCATTATTGTTACGGTACCCAAATCCTACTCCCTCCAAAATTCTGACACCTAAATCTAAAGAATAATAACCTAAATGACTTAAACCTAAGGAGACACAAAACTGAGAAAAAAGCTATAGAATGGCATAATTAATGAATAACAATTTTAAAAATTAACTAAAATATTTGAAAATAGAATTAACAAAAAAAATTACATTATGACCAAGTGGAGTTTATGGTAACAATTCAAGTGCCATTTAATTTTGGGGGATGAGGGAAGGAAAGGTGCCAATATAATAATGTAATGAAATGTATCAAAAAGAAAAAATCAAGATCACATGATCAAATCATTAGATATCAAGAAAACTTTGAATAAAGTACAATATTCACAGTTTCAAAAATTCAAGATAGGCAAAGATTGCCCCAAACTATCCCTATTTACTGATGATATGATGGTTTACTTGGAAAAATCCTGGGGAATCAGCAAAAAAAATTAATTCAAACAATTAACACCTTCAGAAGATTTGCAGACTATAAAATAAACACACTAGAAGCAATAGCATTACTATATGATAACAACAAAATCCAAGAGAAAATAATATAAAAGGAATATCCATTTTGAAATAACTAAAATATTAATAAAATGTTTCAGAGTTAATTCACTTAAGCAGATAAAAGATATATAGTTTTAATTACAAAGTAGTTCCTAAAATAAAGAAGATCTTAAGCATATGGAGGAATATTCATCACTGAGAGTTGGGCTATGTCAGTTTTTTTTTAACATTTCAATACCACTAAAGAGAACTTACAAAATGAATGCTACTACAATCAGTCTACTAAAGAAACAGTTTACCAAACTTGATAAAATAATAACGAATTAATTTGGAGGAATAATGGGTAAGAGGAACTATGGGAAAGGAAGAGGATCACTTCAAGCCTTCAAAGTAAATTATAAAACAGAAATAATGTAACTCAGTTACACAGAGTTTGATAAATCTGAAAATATAAATGACTTAGAAAAAACCCTATTTCCTAGCGGTGGCTCGGAAAAATAGAAAGTAGTCTTAGAAATTAGACTTAGACCTACAACTTACATGTAATTCACAATAAACTTAAAACAGATATGCAAGCTAAATATTAACATTCCTACCACAAAAAAATGAAGTTGATCATAACCTTGCATAGCTATGGATTAGATATAAATTATTAATTAAACAAATAACAGAGGTATTTATGTAAAATAAAATGTTTGATTATATGAAATTAAATAGCTTTTGCAGGAGTGAAATTAATGCTTCTAGCATAAGGAAAATTTTTATATTAAAAAATTCATATTCAGTATTTCTATAAAGTTTGGTATACAAGATTATAGATAAATAAAAATAGTTAAGATCAAAAATCATTTTCCAATAGATGTTCAAAGGATTTGAACAAAAGTTCTCACAAGAAGTGAGAACTATTTCTAATCAAAAGAAAGGATGGTCCAAATCAGTAACAGAAAGAGAAATGCAAGTATGAACAGTGCTAAGATTTCATATTGCGACTATCAAGTTAGCAAATATGACAAAATTGGAAATAGTCACTATTAGAATGGTTATGGAAAGATAGTCCCACTAATGCATAAGGAAAGACAGGGTGTGTGGAGCTGCAAATTAATACAATTGCATAAAGCAATCTAGAATTATGCAAATAAGGTACCTACAATATTTTGATCCAGAAATTCCACTGCTAGGTATTGAAGTCAATAATTTCAAAATATTTATTGCAGTTCTTTTTATGGTAGCAAAGATCTGGAAGTAAACAGATGCCTATTGATTGGGGGTAATAAATTGCAATCTTGTTTAAAAATAAATAAGCATGATGAATACAAGGAAGCATGGAAACACTTAGATGACCTGATGTAAAGCCAAATAAGCAAAATCAGGAACACAATACACACAATGACTACAATTATGTAAATGCTAAAACAACCATAAAATAATAGAAAATGGATGTTTACACTTTTTAAAAGTCTTATGCCTGAAAAAAAAATATGTGAAGACTTCCTCCACATACCTTTGCATAACTGTGAAACATTGTTTATGAGGTCAGATTTTTTGATGTAGAGATTGGTTTGGGGGAACAGGTAGGTGGTGCAGTATGTAGAGCAATGGACATTGAGTACCTCAGACACTTACTAGCTATGTGTTCCTAGATAAGTCACTTAACCCTGTCTTCCTCAGTTTCCGCATCTGAAAATGAACTGGAGAAAGAAATGGCAAACCACTCCAATTCAATAACAACAAAAACAACAGGTTGGTTTTGTTGAATTTTTCTCTTTTTTTCTCTTTTTCAAGGAAAAAAGATTAAAGATTGAGAAAAGATTAATCTTTTTTTTAATAAAAAATTTCTTAGCAAGGAGAGAAGGAAGAATATGGTGAAAGAGAAGAAACTATGACCTATAAAAAGATATCAATAAAATTATTAAACAATAAAATCATTATAATAAAGAGATAGATAATTGTATTATATGATGGAATGTATGCAAGTATATTTGAAATCATGTGCAAATATGACATTCAATGCAGAAATACTGGAAATATTCTTACAAAAAAACTCACAGCTGTTAAACAGCAGTATCCCCTATTTCCCACTCAATAAATCAGCTAGTATGTATTTAGTACTTACCATTTGCCAGGCACTATGGATATAAATACAAAAGCAAGAATTTCATAGCCTTCAAGAACTTTACATTTATAGAGGTATACAACAAGTAAATAAAATACTTGTATATTTAAAAAAAATACAAGGATTGTGGTGACACTAAGAACTAGAGGCATCAAACCAAACATCCTTAAGGATATGGCACCTGAACTAAACCTTGAGGGAATTAGTTACCCATGATAAGGGAGGGAATTCCAGATGTGAGGTCTGGAATAGCATAGACATGCTTGTGAAAAGGTGTAGAGATGAGTAGCAGAATGTCATATATACATAGGTCATATTGGCTGGATGCTAGATTGTGGCACAGGGAACAGAAAAGGTTGAGACCAGTTGTAAAAGATTTTAAATGTGAAAGAGAGGAGTTTATATAGCACCATACTTGAACTGAGCAGTGATTTAGAAAAGTCAGTTTTGCAGCATGGTGAAGGATGGATTGAAAATGTGCAAGCTTGAATACAAAAAGACCCATTTGGAGGTTACTGTGATAGTTCAGGCAACAGGTGAGGAGAGTCACTAGGATAGTGACTGTGCAAGTAGAGAGAAGGGACAGATGTAAGAAGCTGTAAATAAAAAATCAACAAAAATTGGGACAACTGGATGGATAGCATAGTTTTAGAAGGCAAATGAAAGGAATATGTATTGACATTAAAGAAGTTTAAATATTTCTAACTGCAAATGATATTGGTTATGTGCCTAGACTAGTGAGAAATAACAAAATATTAATAGAGATTATAAATGATATTTTAAAAGTCATATAAGATTCACCCACAAAAAGAGTCTATAACACCACCAAAAATGAAGGAAAACAGATAGAAACAGAAATATCCTTGACAATAATGATAAAATAGTTTTAAAATGTGAGCAATTACATAGACCTATAAAGATAATAAAACTTATATAAAGATAATATAAGAACCCATATAAAGATAATTTCAAAAAATGCTTTTTAGGGAAGAGCCAAGTTGGCATAGTAAAAGCAGGGAACTACTTGGGCTCATCCCCAATTACCTCCAATACCTGTAAAAAAAATTGACTGAACAAATTTTCAACCTACAGAACCTACAAAATGACAGCGTGAAACAAATCTCCTGCTGAAGGCAACCTGGTAGACTGACAGGAAGGGTCTATCACATCAGGCTGGGAGCAGAGTACAGTCCCTTATGGGCTGTGGTGACATAGACTAGGCTGAAGCAGACCTGAGGGGACTTAATCACTAGTATCTGTGGTGGTTTCCAGACTTCTTAACCCAAAAATGTCAAAGAGAAAGTAAAAGGTCAAAGGGGAAACTCTGTTGGAACTGAGTGAGAGAAGAGCATGGTCTGGCCCCTGCCCCTGGGCAGTGAGGGTAGTGGTGGCCACAGTGGCAGCAGCAATGGCAGCAGTGGATGCTTCTGAGGCTCCTGATCCACAGATAGTGGGGGGACAAAGAGGCTGACCAGAGGGCAATTGCAGGAATCTCTTTGCTGTCACTGAGGTGGGATTCTCTTACTTTGCCCTGCTTGGATCTGGGTTGGCAGATGGCAGTCTTAGGTGGCAGTCCTGGGGGGAGGAGTACTTGTGTGGCAGAGACTGTAGTGGCTGTGGAGAGGCAGTGCTCCTCACAGTTCTGAGGCAGGTAATTAGAAGAAGTTCTGACAATAGAAATTTGGGATATGGCACTCTCCACTCTGGAAGCAGAGTTCTATCATGTCAAAGAGATCAAAGGTCAGGTAACTAGCTATCAAAATGATTAAACAGAGGAAGAGAAATCAGATTACAGAATTGTTCTTTGGTAATAAAGAAAATCAAAACATAGAACAAAGAGAAGACAACAAAGAGAACCCTGCATCAAAAGCCTCTAAGAAAAATATGAATTGGTTTTCAGGCCATGGAGGAGCTCAAGAAGAATTTTGAAAATCAAGTAAGAGCAGTGGAAGAAAAATTGGGAAGAGGAATCATAGTGATACAAGAAAATCATGAAAAAATGAGTTAACAGCTTGCTAAAGGAGACTAAAAAAATACTGAAGAAAATAGCACCTTAAAAAATGGACTAATTCAAATGGCAAAAGAGGTCCAAAAAGCCAATGAGGAGAAGAATGCCTTAAAAAGCAGAATTGACCAGATGTAAAAAGAAGCTCAAAAGCTCACTGAAGAAAATAATTCCTTCAAAATTAGATTGGAACAAATGGAATTGAATGACTTTATGAGAAACCAAGATACTATAAAACAGACCCCAAAGAATGAAAAAATAGAATGCAATGTGAAATATCTCATTTGAAAAACCACTGACCTGGAAAACAGATCCAGGAGAGATCATTTTAAAATTATTGTACTACATGAAATGCATGATCAAAAGAGAGCCTAGACATCATCTTTCAAGAAATTACCAAGGAAAACTTTCCTGTCCAGAACTAAAGGGTAAAATAGCAATTGAAAGAATTCACCAATCCCCTCTTGAAAAAGATCCCAAAAAGAAAACTCCCAGGAATATTGTTGCCAAATTCCAGAGTTATCAAGTCAAGGAGAAGATATTACAAGTTGCCAAGAGGAAACAATTTGAGTATTGTGGAAACAGAATCAGGATAATATAAGATCTGGTAGCTTCTACATTAAGATATTGAGGGGCTTGGAATATGATATTCCAGAAGTCAAAGGAGTTAGGATTAAAACCAAGAATCACCTACCTAGCAAAACTGAGTACAACACTTCAGGGGAAAATATGGAAATTCAATGAAATAGAGGACTTTCAAGCATTCTCAATGACAAGATCAGAGCTGAACAGAAAATTTGACTTTCAGATACAAGAAGCAAGAGAAACATAAAAAGGTAAAAAGGAGAGAGAAATCATGAGAAACTTATTAAAGTTGAACTGTTTGCATTCATACATGGAAAGATGATATTTGTAACTCATGATACTTTTCCTAGTATGGACACATATATGCACACTCATATACAAATATACACACATATATGTATGTATAGGTGTGTGTGCATGTATGTGTGTCTATGTATACATAGAGAGCACAAGGTGAGTTGAATATGAAGAGATGAAATCTAAGAAATAAAACTAAGAGGTGAGAGAAGAATATATTGGGAGAAGGAAAAAGGGAGAAATAGAATAGGATAAATTATCTCATATGAAAGAAGCGAGAGCAAGCAATTATAATTACAAGAGCAGGGAGGTGAAAAGAAATGAGTCAACCTTACTCTCACTGGATTTGGCTTAAGGAGGGAATAATATACACACTCAACTGGGTATCTTACCCTACAGGAAAGTAGGGGGAAGGAGGATAACAGAAGGGGATGATAGAAGGGAGAGAAGATTTGGGGAGGAGGTAGAAGCAAACACTTTTGAAAAGGGACAGTATCAAAGGAGAAAATAGAATTAATGGGAGGGGGATAGGAGAGAGAGAAATATAGTTAGTCTTTCACAATGTGGCTACTATGGGAATGTTTTGCATAAGTACACATGTATAACCTATATTGAACTGCTCATCTTCCCAGTGCGTGTAGGTAAGGAGGGAAGAAGGGAGAAAATCTGGAACTCAAAGTTTTAAAAACAAATATTAAAAAATTGTTGTTACGTGCACCCAGGAAAAAAAGTATTCAGGCAATGGGGTATAGAAATCCATCTTGGCCTACAAGAAAATATGGGGTAAAGGGGTAAGGTGAGGGATGGAGGGAGATAGAAGAGAGGGCAGACTGGGGGGAAGGGGTAATCAGTATACTTGCCAGTTGGGGTGGGGGTAGGGAAGAGATGGGGGAACACTGGGAAGTCAAAAGCTTGTGGAAATGAATGTTTAAAATGAAAAATACGTAAATAAATTCTGAAAAAATGATTTTGAAGAAAATGGAGAAATAATTTAACAAATGGAGCCATATGCCTATTCATTCTCAAGTCAAGCAAATATACTAAGAATGGCAATATTTCCTGAAGTAATTTGCAGATTACATGCAATGCTAAATAATATGAGAATAAGCTATTTCAAATAATTAGACAAAGTTATAACAAAATGCATATGGAAAGAATAAATGACAATTTGGAGAAGAATCATTTTAAAACAATCTCTCAAATCATTACTAGATATCAAAATAGAAAGGCAGCAATTATCAAAAATTATATTTTACTTGAAAAAGAATAGAGGAAAACTATTAATGGAAGATGACAAAACATCAAAAGGAAAGAAAAGAAGGAAATACTGAAGATTAATGTCTGAAAAATTAAAACTTAAGAGCCCTAGGGAATTAATCAAAACCATTGTTCAGTTATTAAAAAGTGCTGGGAAAATTAGTAGCCATAAGATTGAATTTGGTTAAAGAACCTTAGGTCTTTGTATGTACTTTTAATGACACCAGTCATTTAAATATTTTAATAATTTAAAATGGGGAAAATCATAGTAACATATTTGTCTCAATTATAAAGATGATCAAAATTTTAGTAACTCAAAGAAATCATTGGAAATTGATAGATAAAAGTCCAGGAAAATTAAATAACCATTAATTAAATTCCTACTATGTGTAGTGCTAAATATTTTATGAATGTATCATTTGATCCTCATAATAACACTGGAAAATAAATACTATCATTATTCATATATTATTGGATCTAGAGCTCAGGAGAGAGGTTAGGGATGGATAAATATGTGTGACAATTATCTCCTTAGAGATAATAGTTAAATCCATGGGAGTTGGTGAAATCACCAACCAAAACAGTACAGAGGGAGAAAAGAAGAGAGTTTGGGTAAACATCCTTGGCAGGGGGTGTGACCTGGATGGATTTCCAGGAAAAGAGAATGAGCATCAAGTAGATAGGAAAAGAATCAGGAGAAACCAAGTGTCACAAATACCTAAGGAGGACAGAAAAAGACAATCATGGAGAAGGGGATGATTGACAACTGTCAAATGTGTTCTGGGCCCTTTACCAGGCACCATGAGAAAATGCAAAAGTAGTATAGACAATAACGAAGCAATCTCTGTCTTCCCAGGGTTTATAGTCTGATAGGTGAACAAGTTCACATTACTATGGCTATAGAAGCATACAACCAAAGAATATAAACAATCAGCTAGGCCATAATGTCATTAAGACTTTTGAAACCCTACATATGTCCAAAACATTGAGGAGTAACAAAGATAAATAGCATGTCTCCTGTTTCAAAGAGCTTACAGTCTAGGAAAAGAACTAATAAACATGATAAAAAATAAATGTGATAAAATAAAAAATAAATAAATATGTTGAATACAAATAAATATGATAAAAATAGCATATGGTCAATGAATATGAAAGATCTAAATGATATATTATGAGAGTTCAAAGAAGAAATATAATACTTACCATCAGAAGACTTAGGGAAGATGTCATGGAAATGATGAATTTTGACCTAGGTAGGTATTCAACAGGCTATATATGGACAAATGACATTTTTGTTACGTTGAATGACTTGGACAAAGGCCTAGATATAGGACAGTATGTGGTGTATTTTAAGTTGTCACTTAATACAGTGACAACAGGTATATGTTTTATGGAAAACAGTACAGTATAAATAGAATAAACAAAAAAAGGAGACTGAGATAAAGTTGCAGATACAAGTTGCTATCAGATTGTGGAGGTCCTTGACTATCAAACTAATGAATCTGGATTTTCTTTTCTTCTTATAACCAATGGGAAGAACTACTGAAAGGTTTTGAGTAGTAGTATGTCATGATGAAATCTGTGCATGAATTTTGTAAATCTAGCAATCTACAAATGGTATATTTAGTTACTCTCCTTTAACTATAGAACCATATTGGATAACAGTTTATTGCATCCTGCTTAACTGAACCCACACTGCCTCCTACTGATAATTAATAATTGCATTAATAGGATTTCTTGATTTGTAGGAAAGATGGAACTGATCTGACAGTGAGAATGAAAAAAAAAAGGTCAGAGGTGCTTTAAACAGGAGCACCAAAAAAAACCCCTTTTCTTTAAGTTCTAAAATAATTCATCAGTCTATGGGCAGTAGTTTTATGGGTCAGTCAGAATGGTTTATAATGTATTACAATGGCAATTTTCAGTCATACTTCTAGAAAAAAAAATTGAATTAAACCAAAGAGCAGAAAATGGTATGGGGGCAAAGTTATTTTAGAAAATGGGAATTTGAAAGAAATGCAGAAGTCAAGGATTTTACAAAGGGACCAAATCCTGTTCAGTGAGGTTTTTAATCGTGATCACCAATCCTCTAGAAAACTGCCAGTTTCCATGTGGAGTCGGCTGCTTTCTAATTGCTGCAGCAGGCTACCACTGGGAAGAACAAAGGAAATATTTAGCAGATCGTAAATTCTTCTGCAGCCCTGTGGAGCGGCTGCAGTTCAGATTACACATTTATAACTAGCATTTGAGAGCAATTTTTACTTCACTTTGAGAAAGTGGGTGGGGGAGCTGTTTGATTCTGTTTCAGTGGACAATTTGGAGAAACTCAGACTTTGAGTTCCAAATTCCACTCCAGTTATATTTGGATTTGGTGATGCTTAGAACCTTGTAATATAGGGAAATCCTTTTTTCCCCTTCTCTCTCTCTCTCTCTCTCTCTGTCTCTCTCTCTCTCTGTCTCTGTCTCTCTCTGTCTCTGTCTCTCTGCCTCTGTCTCTCTCTCTGTCTCTCTGTCTCTGTCTCTCTGTCTCTGTCTCTGTCTCTCTCTCTCTCTCATATATATGTTTTAATGGAAAGTACATTTCTGGACAAGTGAAAGAGAACATGTGTTCAATCTGTTCTAATGATATTTTTACTGGATTTAGCAATATGTATAGTTCTACCAGGCAGGCAGTAGCTTTGCATTGGGTCAAGATTAGGACAGTCCTGAGAATATGTTATAAATTACCCTAGCCAAAGTTCATGCAGTGGCACAGTTGCCAGCAAGGGACAACCAATTACCAGATACTGACATAAAAATGTAATAATGGAGAAGCATTTTGGACAAAAAGTAAATCTTAGGAACCTTCTGGATCAAGAAGAATGCAACTACCAGTAAAATTAAAGCTCATACCAGGTGGCAAAGAGAAGGGACAAACTTAATCGCTGAAATGTCTCCACGGAGTCCTATTTTTCTTAATGTTTGATGATTGAGTTACTGGGTGGTTTCTGGGAGCTTTGCCTCACCAGAAGTTGATCCTACAAATACCACATCACTGTCCCCCACAGTCTTGGATATTTATCAGTAAGGACATATAAATATTAAGTGATGCATTGTACTATGCATACACTTAAAAGAATTCAAAGCCCTAAGGAAAGGTACCATATACAACAAAATATCTCTAGCAGCATTTTTTGTGGTAGGAAAGAATTGAAGATGACCATTGATTCAGAAGTTGCTAAATAAATATTTTCTGCACACAAATATAATACAATATTAGTATGCCGTTAGGAATGATAAATATGAAGAATAAAAAGAAGCTGAGAAGACTTATATGAACTGATATAAAATGAAGCAGAATCAGAAAAAGAATATTTATGTATATAAATATACACAAATATACATACACACATACATATACACACACACACGCACATGTAATGACTGCAACACTATAAATGGGGAAGAACATAATTGAACCCAGTATAACCATAATGATCAAGTTGATCCCAAAGAAGAGATGAAAAAAATGTACCTCCCTTCCTTATTTGCAAGGGAGGAGAACTCAGGAATATTACAAATGCAATCAGACAGTTCAATTATTGGTTGCTCTTCATGAGCTATTCCCCCAATCCTCCCTAACCCCACCCCTCCCCTTGTTTCTTGTTTATTCTTTGTAACACAAGATGGTTCTTTGGGTAGGAGTGGGGGAAGGATATGAAGGTGATATTAAGACAAAATATCTACAAATTTTTAAATGCATTTTCATTTGATAGTGAGTGCATAATAGTCAATTAAATTAAGTATTTGGCTTACCTGCTGCATGAGATGGCAGGGGGGAGGAAGACATCTCATTTCTTGCAGCAAGGAATCTCAAAAGGGTATACCTGTAGCTTTTCACTTGAAGTACTAAGTAAGTGTAGAATGGTTTTCTTTCTCCATAGCTAGTAGCCACCAAATGCCCTACCCTGGCAATATGGTCCATGAGACAGATTGAGGTTCAGTGATTTTGATCCAATGTGAAACGGATGTTCTTCTGGCCATTTGTGGCCACTAAAATACCCACAACAGTTTTCAAGAGAATAGGTGACCATGGTCATGAGCTGGCCTCATACTTAATCAGATAATGACTGGTATTACGGGAAGTTTTCCAAACAGAACCTGAAACTATTCAAGACTCAGTTAGTTTCAGCCTTGTGCTACCCACTTACATTAGCTGAGTTTCAACCAAACATTTTCTGTGCCCCCCAAACTTTTCTGTGAACCACAGAACAAATCTTTTTTTGCTCTCTCTGGATAAGGAAAAATTGGTGGGTTCTGCCTCCCACCCAGTGCTCCCCAAATTGGATTTGTGGTTCCGTTTTGGTTTCATAGTGAAACATTTGTGACAGTTGGGCATGCCATTAGTCTTCCATTTTTAGTTTTGCCTTTGGATGAAATGACAAAAAAAAATCTCATGAATTCACAGAAAATGGAAAGAAGAGAACCCTTCTTTAACTGTCTAATTACTAAGCTGCAGCCTTGCTAAGTAAACACAGGTATATAAAACTGAAAATTTTATCAATCATTTATGACTTTAATCAAACGCTCTAAAGATTCCTCTAATCAAAATGATTGATTCATTCACTAACCCACTCATTAAAGAAACATTTTTTGTCTATTGTGTGCTGCACAAAGGTTGAGACTTTTATTACATTATTATGAGAGGTTAGAGTAAACACACACAGAACTTCAAGTCAGGAGAACAATGTTCAAATCCTGTTTCTGATACTAAGTGAAAGAGCAGTGTCTCAGGGGACAGTTCACATCCAGTCCCTAATACTTATCTGTATTATCTTGGATAAGTCATTTCACTGCCTAGGATCTTGATTTACTCATCTATAAAATGACCTCTGAGGGCTCTTCCACTTTAGGTCTATAGTGAAATCATATAGCCCTACGTCATTTAAAGTCTCCAAGTTTCAGCTATAAAGTAAGGACCATGATAAGGCTACCTACTTCAGAGGATGGTTATAAAGAAAACCCTTTATAAACCTTAAGGCTGTATGTAAATTTGTTGAATGTAAACTAATGTTACTCAGTCCTGTGGAAACTGTCCTTGCCCTCAAGGACAAATTACCAATTTAGGAGGAAAAAATAATTCATGTACAGAAATAGGCTAATTCAAAGAACTGGGTAAGCCATTCAATTAAGTTTTCTTTTATTTGGACCTGTGATCTTCTCAGCAAAGAGAGCCCCCAGAGAGATAAGTCTTTCTGCAGGAAAAAAAATTGTTCTGTAGTTTATATTCTTAGAGTTGCCTGGTGGCACTGAAAGGATTCATAACTTAGTCAGGAATACATATCCAGTTTGAATCAGAGGCAGGATTTGAACCCCATGCTATCTTTATTCCTAGGAAATATTCTGTCTACTCTGCTATACTATATCTCACTGTAGCAGAAAGCACTCTAGCATACCCAGGATGCTTGCTAGCACAGGTTCTTTGATCTGTTTTCCTAAAGGAAAGCAACTCAAAAAGGAGTTAACAATCTTACTTTAATCAAACATATGTCATTTGCCTAATTCAGGGGGAAAGTCAGCAACCTGAACTTCAGAGAAAATACAAATAGAAGTTACAAGCAGACAAAAAATACAGACAGAGAAACAGACCAATAGATAAGGCTTCCAACTGTCTGACCATTACACACATACAGCATTAGTTACCAGAGAGAGAAGCACAAACATCTGGATTTTCAAAGCCGGTGGGCTCAATGGCTGCCCAGTGTCTCTTCTGACCAAATCACACAACTCTTTCCAAAGTCAGTCCCAAAGCAAAACCTCACTTCAGAAGTATATATAGCCTTCTCCAGGGTCAGAAAACATCACAACCCTTGTGACCCATTGCCTAATTACACAGTAACAAGGTGTGTGCCTTCCTGAAAAACAAGCCTCCCCTAAGCAAGCTTCTCCTGTTGGGCTCCACTCTACCCTTCATCATACTCCTCCTACCATAGGCTCCATGTGACCACCTTTTCAGTCTATTAAGAAGCAGAGTATATTTTCAGATCAGGGAAGGTCCTCAAATTCACTTAGCCTTATTAAAGGGCAGGGAAAATCTTCAAATTCCTATTACCATTACAGTCACATAGGCAGAATTTTGCTTGCTATCTGTAACAGTAGGATTAGTTTGCTCAACTATAGAACACAATTTCTTAACAACTCCCTCTCTTTCTAGAGGGGAATACTTCAGTAATAAATAATCATCTTTTTTAAATACTATGCTTGGAAATTGGTGATCATTTGTAAAGACTTTTTATCCAATAAAATTTTGGTAATGAAAATGAGGTAATTCTCTCCCCTTGAAACCTCCAATTTTCTTTTATCAAGAATCCAAAATTTGTTTTCACTTTGCAAATGTGACTGTGTTCACCCTGTCTACTGTCTTAAAAGGAAGAAAAATGCTAGTCATTGCCATAGCAATTCAGATATCAAATATGTAAATACATTACAAAATAGTTTATGAGTAGGAAAATGTTGAAATTCAAAAATTTTGGAATGGAATGAGAATAAATTTTACTGGACAAAATCCCTGTCTGGTGGTATGACCCTGAATACTCTGAAGGAATGTGCAACGCCAATTGGATTTTTGGTATGTAGGTCAAATTGTTGCTGACTAATACAGATACAGTGAAAATCTCCATATAAGAAACACAAAACAAAACAAAAAAGATTTTCAGGCCCTTGTCAATGGTCCATTTATTTCCAACAATATTTAGCAGAAGGATCTCTGCCTATTATACGGTCAATAAACAGCAAAGATGAGATTTGAACCCATCTCCTTGATATTAAATCTGGCGAGCTCTCTGCTAGATCACAGTACCTCTATTCAAGATAATCAAATTTCAGGGCAATCAAAAACCCTTTGGAAGTCAGAGTTCATTGTAATGCTATTTGACTGGTGATAGAAGGCATTCATATATCTTTAGCATGAGATGATGCCCATAGGATTTCTATAAGATAAAAGCAAATGCTTTATCATTTTTTTTTACAAGCACACATTCTCTTGGCCATTTTACAAACTTTTTTTTAATCAATCAGCTTGTCTATAAGAGCAGATCTAAACATGCATAATTCTAGAAGGGAATCTTTCATTGTTGCAAAGCCTTTGACCATAACAATAAAATTGTAGGTCTCAAGCATTCAGAAGACAAAAAGAAATTCTTGTGCTGCCACAGAATAAATAGAATATCTCAGCCATGAATAATGATTAACGCTCTTTCACTCCCTTCGGAAGGCTTCAGAGGTTAGTTCACACCTGCAGCATTCATGAATTATAGGTCCTACTCTCTTGAAAGAAATTTAATAACCACTGTTCACAGGTGAGATGTCCTTCAGGTGGATATGAAATTTTGAGACAAAACCACTTAGCTTTGTTTCCCGTGCTTTTTATTT
This sequence comes from Pseudocheirus occidentalis, assembly GCA_028646575.1. Taxonomy (NCBI): domain Eukaryota; kingdom Metazoa; phylum Chordata; class Mammalia; order Diprotodontia; family Pseudocheiridae; genus Pseudocheirus; species Pseudocheirus occidentalis. The sequence goes on from CM053593.1 coordinate 292,111,181, forward strand.
TCCCAGCATTTCACTTCTGTAGCCACAGAAAAAACACTTTAGCTGCTTTAAAATCATACAGAAGGGGGTGTGTGGTAAAAAAAAATCATATCTTTTCAGCCTCATTCAATGTTTATCAAGCATCCAGAGGTGGTTTTTAAAGGGCAAAAAAACAACTGTTCTAAAAACTTGGACTCAATATTTAAAGAATAAGTGGAGCATTTTACAGTCTAAATCTTTTTATGGCTATACAGTTCTAAACTGATTCTAAATTTCCTCATTCTTTAACATAATCTGCCAACAATATTTAAATTGAGAGGAGATGGGTGGTGGTGAATGGCAGGGACAGAATTACTCTGATGAGGAAGCAGGATGTGGCAGAATGACATTGACAATACTCATGGAATCACAGATTTAGAGATATCTCCTCAGAGGAGGTAACTGTGGGTCAGATAGTTTATAGGTATGGCTGCAACTTTAAAGGCTTATAGGATGCTGTGATATAGAGAGGAGACATTACTATGCTGGGGCAGAAAAAGTTATATACTGAGTGCCAGGTCTGTCACAATCCTGGAGGGTTCTATGACTTTGCTCAATTCACTTTATTCCTTGTACCTAAGATTTCTTCTCAGTAACATGAGGAGATTGTATTAGATTATCTCCTTGGTTGCTTTGCACACTTGTTTTAGACCAGGGATGGGGAACCTGTAGCCTTGATGCCACATGTACCCTCTATCTACTCAAGTGTAGCTCTTTGACTGAATTCAAAGGTCATAGAACAAATCACCTTAATAAAAGGATTTGTTCTGTAAAACTTGGACTCAGTCAAAAGGCCCCACCCAAGGTTGCAGAAGGCCACATGTGGCCTTGAGACTGCAGGTTCTTCAAGACAAATGAGATTACTTATATCTTTATTTGTTCTTTTCCTATCTTTGTGATTTTTTCTTATATCAACTTTGGAGCATAGGGTGTAAACCCTCCCCCAAGTCCCTTCTCAGTTACCACAACTTCCATAAAATATTCCCTGACTTCCTCATCTACAACAACTAAAATGATTTCCCTTTAAATGCTGTACTTCTGACCTCTCCTTTGTACTTAACAAATTTTATTTATTTATAATTAATCATTGTAATTTACATTATAATCATGACTTATTCATATTTTATTTGTGTCATCTCCCATACTAATAATAAAAAAATTATGCTCCTTGAGGAGATACATTCTGTCAAATAATTATCTATGCCTAGTACCCAAACTGTGAGAGCTTCTTACTTTTTTCCCTTATTTTTATCAATAAAATACCTTATCCCTCCTCTATTTGTTGAATTTCAACTCTTCATTCATGTTGAAACATCAAACAAGCATTTATTAAGCACCTATCATGTACACAAAACTGCTAGATATAGGAAATACAAGGGGAAAAAATTGCCCCTGTCCTCAAAGGGCTTACATTTAATCATCCTTTAAAGTTAAGGTCAAATATTATATGCTTCCCTTATTCTCCTAATACATTATGACCTTTTTTCCATTTAGTACTTGGTTTTTCACCTCTTATATACAGTTATCATCTTGTTGTTTTTGTCTTATGGTTATTTCTCTTCAAAGCCCCATTAAACAGTAAGCTCCATGGGTAAGAAATATGTCTTATATAAGCTTTGTATCTCAAGCAATACTCATCTCTTAGAGTCATAACTATCACAGGGCAACCTGAACTTTGCTCCATGCTCTCAAAATTTAGAGAATGCTCATGATATCCATATTCCTGCAGATGAAAACAACTTGGTTTAACCCCTAATAAGCAAAATAATTAAACAACTAGTAAATTAAAGCATAGTGCTTCCTCTTCCGCCTGTAACTACATTTTACGTTAACTTCTACTCAGCCATCCCCTCCCTGACTTTCAATAGGGGGGCTCTAATGTCTCCCCAATAACTCCATTGCCAAAATTGTTAATTGTGCTCTGGATATATTAATATTCAATGCTCCAAATATAGGTTTTTCTAGATCATCGAATCCAGCCACTCATTTTACAGAGGATAAAACTGAATCCCAGAGAATCTGAGTGATTTAGTCACATGAATACAGTTAGTAAGTGGTAGGTATAGGATTAAAAATTCAGGTTATGTGACCTTAAGTATATAATAAAGAAGGTTTTTTTTAATGAATTATATAATCATCAAGATTCCAGACTAGTTGTTTTCTATATAACTCTACAAACTGAAAGCCTTGAAAAAATATAAACCAAAATATCTGAGGATTAAAGCTAAATCCAGAAGTTAAGAAGATAAAAATGCCATCTGAGGGCAAAAAGCATAAAAATATTGAAATATATTAAAATCACCATTCATTCTTCCCCAACTCCAATACTACGTATGTTCTGGGAAGAGTCAGTGAAAACAACCTCACAGGTATGTGTGTCAGGCTATAGATAAAAATGACTCCTGTCTGGTCCCCTCTTAGTAATGACCCAGTCTAAACGTTCCTATAATCCATGAGAAATAAAAATATATTGATTCTGCCAAGCCACAAAAAGGAAAGAGAGTTCAATTCTGCATGTACATGTGTACTGGTAGACAAGAATAGTGGAGGAAGATGTTATAGAAGAGAGCTAGGGAGAAAGAGGTCTCCCTGCAAGGGACAAAGAAGTATAATTCTAGGTAGGGTCAGTCTTCTTCCTATAGAGCTTACAAAGGACAGGGATGTTACTGGGCCTCTACATGTCTGAACTCAAGGAAGATGACCCCATACCCCATACCCAGATGCTTATGAAGAAGAAAAGGTATATGCCACAAAAATGGAAGGAGGATGTATCAAAGAGAAAGGAGGAATACCAGAAACATACCAATAAAAATATGAGAAAAATGTGCCAAAATAAAATACCTAGTCAGAATGTTTGGGCATAAAACTACATTTGAAGTAGATAAGATAACAATAAAATTAATTTTAAAAGAAGAAAAAATAAGTATGTAGAATAAGTACTGTACCATGACTTAAAATAACAAAAATTCCCAATTGAAAACGAGTATTCTAGAGATTTTCAAAAGATCATGAATCAATATCAAGGTGCTTCAGAATGACTCAAAAGATAAGTACAGCTTTAAAATAAGATATTAATGTGGAAATAAAGTAAGAAATTTGAGCTGTCAAAGTAGGGAAAAAAAGAAAATAAATTATAGAGTAGACAACTAAGGACACACAAAATAGTTTCTTTCAAAAGTAAAAAGAAGCCCTGAAAGAAAAGGACATATTTAAAATTTAAAAATACAAAAGCATAAAAAGTGGCTAAAAAGAAGTAAAATACAATTTTAAAAGAATGAATGAATTTTATACGGCTAACTTTGAAGAATATAAAGATAAATTTGGAATCACAGGCTGCCTAGGAGGTGTTAATCTTTTAAGAAATTCTTTATTATAGGGGGCAGAGCCAAGATGTCAGTGTAGAAGAAGAAAAACTCCATGGCTCCCTCCATAACCACCTCAAATACCTATAAAATATGACTCTAAGGAGATTTTGGAGCTACAGAACCCACAAAGTGACAGAGAGAAACAAATCCCCCACTGAAGGCAGCCCAGCAGGCAGACAGGAAGGGTTAATCAAAGTGCTCTGAGAGCCAAGCCCAGGCCCACCCCCCTGTGAGCCCACAGTTTTAGCACCAGGGCAGCCCCCAATCAGCCTCTGCAGTGGACTTCAAGGGAGTGGACCACCAACAGCAGTGGTGGTTTCCAGAATTATATAACACATAATATATAACCAATTTATAACCCATAAATGCCAAAGAAAAAGTGAGAGGTCAGTAGAACTCTATTGGAACTGTGAAGGGAGTGGGGGACAACAGAGAAGCAGGTCCACCCTCTGTCCTCTGAGCTAGAAGTGGTGGAAGTGCAGCGGCCCTGCAGACACCTCCTTATTGCTGCTTCACAGCTCCTGCCTGCAGATCATAGTGGGGCCAACTGACAATTCAGGGGGTAATTGCTCTTGATTTAACCTGCCTGGATCTGGATCATGGTCTTGGGTGGTGGTCCTGAGGTGAATGACAAGTGAGCCAGAGTTTGTAGGGGCTTCAGAGACAGCATCCTCCTAATGAGTTCCAAAAGCCCCAGCAATTTGGGCCCACACTCTCCCCTCTGGAAGCAGAATTTTACTTTGGAAAAGACCTCAAAAGTCAAGTAATTGAGTGTCAACATGAGCAAGCAAAGGTAGCAAAGCAAGCACAGCAATCCAACTTTAGACTCCTTTTTTGCAGACAAAAAGGATCAAAGCAAGGAAGAGGAGGAAGACAATGAAGTCAGAATTCCTACACCAAAAGCTTTGAAGAAAAATACAAACTGGTTAAAGGCCATGGAGGAGCTCAAAAAGGATTTTGAAAGTCAAGTAAGAGAAGTGGAGAAAAAAATTGTGAAGAGAAATGAGAATGATGCAAGAAAATCATGAAAAGAGAGTCAACAACCTGACTGAAGAAAATGACACCTTAAAAATAGACTAAATGAAATGGCAAAAGAAATCCAAAAAGCTAATGATGAGAAGAAGTCCTTGAAAAGCAGAATTAGCCAGATGGAAAAAGAATCTCAAAAACTAAGTGAAGAGAATAATTCCTTCAGAATTAGATTGGAGTAAATGGAAGTGAATGGCTTTATGACAAATCAAGATACTATTAACCAGATCCAAACAAATAAAAAAAATAAAAGGCAATGTGAAATATCACATTGGAAAAACCACTGCCCTGGAAAATAATCCAGGAGAGATAACTTGAAAATTATTAAGCTACCTGAAAATCATGATAAGAAAAAAAGAACCTAGAAATCATCCTCCAAGAAATTCTCAAGGAAAATTGCCCCAACATTTTAGAACCAGAGGGCAAAATAGAAATTGAAAGAATTTGCCAATCACTTCATAAAAAGGATCACAAAAAGAAAACTCCCAGGAATGTTAAAGCCAGGTCTTGGAACTCCCAGATCAAGGAGAAAATTTTTCAGGCCACCAAGAGGAAACAATTTGAATATTTTGGAAACACAATCAGGATAAAACAGCATCTGACAGCTTGTACATTAAGAGATAGAAGGGCTTGGAATATGATATTCCAGAGGTCAAAGGAGCTAGGATTAACCAAGAACCACCTATCCAGCAAAACTAAGTATAATGTTTCAGGGGAAAATGTGATAACTCAATGAGGTGGAGGACTTTCAAGCATTCTTGATGAAAAAACCAGAGTTTAACAGAAAACTTGACATTCAAATACAAGAAAGCAAGAGAAGCATGAGGAGGTAAACATGGAAAAGAAGTCATAAGGAACTTATCAAATTTGAATTATTTACACTCCTACATGGAAAAATGATAATTGTAACATATGAAACTGTTCTAAGTATGAGAAGAGCTGAAGGGAATATAAAAATATGTGTGTATATATGCGTGTGTGTATGTATGCATGTATGTATACGTACATACATATATGTCTATATAGGAGAGAATATGTTCATATGAATACATATGTGAGTGTATTTATATATGTGTACAGGTATACACAGAGAGAGGGCACACATCAATTGAATAGAAAGGGATGATATTTAAAAGGTAAAATTAAGAGGTGAGAGAGGAATATAATGAGAGGTGATAGGGAGAGACAGAATGGGCTAAATTATCTCATATAGAAGAGGCAAGAAGGGGCAGAGCCAAGATGGCAACATAGAAGCAGCAAAGTTTTGCAGCTCCCACACAGCCAATCTAAATACCCATAAAATATGACTCTAACCAAATTTTAGGGCTCCCAAACTCACAAAAATACAGAAAACACATGTATCACTGAAGGCACATCAGCAGGAGGGGCTCATGGCAGCAGACTGGGAGCCAAGGCCAGCCCAGCCCAAAACCCAAACCACAGCCAGGCCCCAGGGTGGTCAGGAGGAGCCGAGCCACAGATTGAGGCCACCAGAGAGCAGATCTGCAGCACCTGGAGCAATCTCTACATTTATTAAGCCAAGAAAAATAAGGATTAGAGAGAGGTCAGAGGAATTCAAGATTTCAAGCTAAAATTGGGGGAGGAAAAGTAGTCTGGCCAAACTGGCCCCAGGGCAAGGAAGCAGTAGGAAATGGCAGGATCTGCTGCAACCAGCAACAGCCTCCCCTGGGCTGCTTCAGAGCTCCTGGCCTGGCAATTGCAGGGGGGCCAAGACAATTGATCAGCGTCAAGGGATCTTGAGTTGGGCATGGTCTTGGGTAGTGGTCCTGGGTGTGATTTAAGCAAGCCAAAGCTGATGGGGGCTGCAGCACCCCCCTAATACTTCCAGCATCTGTGAAAACCCCAGTGATTTGGGACAGAGCTTTCCCCTCTGGAAGCAAAGTTCAACAGAGCTAAAAAAAAATCAAGCAATTAACTGACGGGCCAACACGAGGAAAAGAAAGTAAAATAAGAACAGCAATAAAACTCTAGAATGCTTTTCTGTGGACAAAAAGGATCAAAGCATGGAATGGGAGGAAGACAGCCCAGTCAGAAATCCCACACCAAATGCTTCCAAGACACTGGAAGAATGCCTAGGAGCTATACATCAACTGAAAAAGGACTTTGAAAACCAAATAAGAGAAGTGGATGAAAAACTTGGAAGACAAATGAGAATGATGTGAGAAAATCATGAAAAGAGAGTCAACAACCTGACTGAAGAAAACTTTAAAAATAGATTAACTCAAATGGCAAAAGAGGCCCAGAAAGCCAATGAAGAGAAGAATGCCTTAAAAAGTCTAATTTCCCAGATGGAAAAAAGAATCTCAAAAGCACTCTGAAGAGAATAATTCCTTCAGAATT
>CM053593.1:292118453-292140547 GCA_028646575.1 Pseudocheirus occidentalis
ATGGCAAAAGAGGCCCAGAAAGCCAATGAAGAGAAGAATGCCTTAAAAAGTCTAATTTCCCAGATGGAAAAAAGAATCTCAAAAGCACTCTGAAGAGAATAATTCCTTCAGAATTAGAGTGGAGCAACTAGAAGCTAATGATTTTATGAGAAACCAAGATACTATTAAACAGTTACAAAAAATTAAAAAATAGAAAGCAATGTGAAAGATCTCCTTGAAAAAACTACTGACCTGGAAAATAGATCCAGGAGAGACAATTTGAAAATTATTGGTCTACCTGAAAGTCATGACCAAAAAATGAACTTGGAAGGCATCCTTTAAGAAATTCTCAAACAAAATTGCCCTGATGTTTTAGAATCAGAGGGCAAAATAGACCTTGAAAGAATTCACCCATCACCTCTTCAAAAAGATCCCCAAAACAAATCTCCTAGAAATGTTATTGCCATGTTCCAGAATCCCCAGTTAAAGGAGACAATATTATAGGCTGCCAAGAGAAAAACATTTGAATGCTGTGGAAACACAATTAGGATAACCCAGGATCTTGCAGCTTCTACACTGAGGGACTGAAGGGCCTGGAATATGAAATTCCAGAGATCTAGGGAGCTGGAATTAAAACCAAGAATCACCTACCCAGAAAAACTGAGTATAATGTTCCAGGGACAAATATGGTCATTCAATGAGGTGGAGGACTTTCAAGCATTCTTGCTGAAAAAAATGGAACTGAACAGAAAATTTGACAATCACACACAAGAAGCATGAAAAGGTAAAAATATCAGAAAGAAATCATAAGGAACTTATCAAAGTTGAACTATTTACATGCCAATATGAAAAATTATAATAGCAACTTATGAAAATTTTCTGAGTATGAGGATAGGTGAAGGGAATACAAATGTGTTTATATATTTATACTTACACATATGTCTATATAGGGGGCTATATATGTGAATGAATACAAATCTGAGCATGTGTGCATATGTGTACAAAGAGGGTATAGGATCAATTGAATATGAAGGGATGATACTTTAGAAGGTGAAATTCACAGGTAGGACAGGACTAGAATGAGAGGAGACAGGGAGAGACAAAATGGGGTTAATCATTCCATATAGAAGAGGCAAGGGATAACTGTTACAACTTTACTTTCATTTACTCTCATTGCATTTGACTTAGGGAAGAAATGACATAAACTCTAAACTAGGTATCATGCCACACAGGAGAGTAGGGGACATGGGGATGAGAGGTGGGATGATGGAGGGGAGGGCAGGGTCTGGGGAAGGGTTGCTGGAAGCACACACTTCAGTAAATGGACAGGGACAGGGTAGAGAACAGAACAAGGGGAGTGGCAGGATAGGAAGGAGGGAAATATGATCGGACTGTCACAATATGTCCACTGTGACGATGTCCTTTGTAATTACACATGCATAGCCTGTATTGAATTGCTTGTCCTTCCAGTGGGGGTGGGTAACAAGGGAGGAACCAAAAGAATATAGAATTTAAAGCTCTGCAATACCTGCAACTAGGAATTAAGATATATAGGGACTGTGGTAGGATAGATCTCCCTACCATCATGCCTGTATATCTTAATTCCCAGATGCATGTAGTCACCAACCCCCACTGGAAAGTCAAGGAATTAAATACAGGCTGTACATGTGTAATTACGCTGAACATCTATACAATGGACATATTGTGAGAGACTGATTACATATCCCTCCTTCCTATCCCCCCATTCTATTCTCTACCCTGTCCCTGTCCCTTTACAGAAGTGTGTGTGTGTGTGTGTGTGTGTGTGTGTGTGTGCGCGCTTGTTGAGAGGAAGAGATGAGAACAAAAAGAACACAAATTAAAATGAGATAGAAGATAGAGATCATTGAAATGCCCAACCATGGTTCAAGGATACTGATGATGCATCCATCCATTTCTTAAAAGAGAAATTATGGATTCATTTTTGGACATGGTTAATGTGGGAATTCATTTTACTTGACTATACACATACATACACACATACACGCATATGTATGTGTGTGTACGTATGTATGTATGCATATAAATATATATATGTTTATATTTATGCTAAATGGTTCCCTCCCCCAATGAGGAAAGGTGGAAGAGATGGAAAGAAAATACTTTAAAAATGAAAATACAATGTTTTCAAAGAGTGGGTTCAAATTTGTTCAAAAATTATCTCACAATACAGTGGGGATTACAAACATGGAACATACAATGAGTATAAGCGTATCCCATTAAACAGAGGGTAGACATCAAAGGTGGGGGGATAGTGAGGAAAAAATAAATGAAAACTTGGGCAGGATAAGAGTACCACAAAGGAGAGCTACTTCAGCTAAGCATTTGGGGACAGGGAAGGAAGAATTTTGAATCATACACTTACCTTGGATGGGGGAAAGATTAGAAAGAACTGCAAATTAATAAATTAATTATGTTTTAAAGATTAATTTTATTTTGTTTCCTTTTTTTACTTTATTTTAATTTTCAACATTTATAAGATTTTGAGTCCTAGATTGTCCCCATCCCTCCTCTCTCTTCCCTCCAAGACAGCATGCAGTCTGATAGAAGGCTATACATGTACAATCATATTAAAAACATTCCTACATTAGTCATGTTGTGAAAGAAAAATCAGAATAAAATGAAAAAACCATGAGGAAGCAAAAGAGAGAGAAAATAATATTCTTTGATCTGCATTCTGATGCCATAGTTCTTTTTCTGGATATGAACGGCACATTTTTTCATGAGTCATAAATTAGCAATTTTGTACAATTCAAATAATGTAAGATGAACAGAGAAACGGGAAGGAAAAACAGAATTTGGGGAACCTGTATGACTAGATGGGTATCATTAACGGGTGTGAGGAGGGAGAAGAACTAAACAGAAAAGATAGAAGTCACACACAAAAAAAAAAATAAAAGAAAGAAAACAAAAATCTAACACATATCTTTGTATGCTAATACATTAAATTAGCTAATAAAATAAAATACCAAACTAAGAAAAACCCACTACCTTGCTGCATACAAGAAATATAAGTAAAAATAGATACACTTAAAATGGAAAAAAATATACATGCTTTTTGAATTAAACTGAATAATTTGCACTTTGGCACTCATTTTTTTATTGAATTAAATTAGGGGCACAAAAGACACACAAGGGAAAAATAAGGACTAGAACTCAGTTCTAATAACTTCCAGCATAATATATTTCCCAAAATTCCATCTGCTCAAAACTTACATACCTTATTGTCACTTCTCCCCAGGTGTTCAAATTTACTGAGGTTAAACTGACTCCTAGAGATTTCAAATTCAAAACCTTTTTGGTTAATAATATGGAAAACTATGTCACATCCCCATAAGATTGGTATTATCTTCAAATTATTGGTTATGTTGTATAAACTATGTTTGAATAAGGTCTGAAAGACCATGGACAACTTGTAAGATGCTAATATCATTAAGATACAAGAAGACATAAATTCAGGCCCAAACAATTAAGTAAGAATGCAATTGCTTTTCAAATATTGTGTTTTATAATTGAGTTTTAATACTCAAAGACTTGTAACACCGTTATATTTTGTTGATTTTTCACCTCAAATTATAATTTTAATTCAAAATATTTTCAAGTGTATTGCAAAAAAATGAAAACTTGAAATGAATATATGCATTTCCTCCTAGAAGTTAGAAATTTTTTGCAAGAAATTTTAATGAAGAAGTAAGTGATAATAAAACAGTTATAAAATAATTTATAAAATGATCAATTTGATTCTGATAGAAGGGATCAATGAGGGTCAATGCCTTCACCTAAAAAATCTGCATATGCAGCCCTAGATGATAGCAAGTGTGCAAACTGCAATTGTGAGTTTCAGAAAATCATTAAATGTTTTTAGGTAATAGACTCTTTTATTTGAGAAGACATATAATGAAGTTATAATAGTATATAAAGAAAGTGGTTATGCATGCATCTAATCCCTCTCTTTGAACTAATATCCACCCTAAGATGTTTCAGGAAAAAGGCCACAAAACAATAATTAACTGGATGGTTTGGAGTTGGTGGGTCTTTATCATACCTAGTATTGCCAACTATATTACCAGTTCTTTCTCTGTAAGCTGAAGGAATAAGCTTGCCAGGTTTTTTCTTTCAAGAGCTTATAAAATTCATAGTAAAGGGGCAAGTCTTTGAGAACATAAAAAATAGAGGACAAGATGGATTCAAAAGCAACTGCTTATGCCTTTCAATTTCAGTATTTCCTAGCAAGTCATGATGTCTTCACAGCCACTCGCTTCATGCTTAAAAGTTTCTGAAGGTTGATTGATTGCTCCCAAACTGCTACATAGTTTTCGTTGATTAACCACATATATTTTTGCCAATATGTCTGGCTACCTTTTTAAAGTTAGTGCACTGCTGGCAGTATTACAAAAACAGATTTTGAGGATTGGAATCAGATTTGGCAGTAAAGGATTTGGTTCCAAATTCATAGGTGATCTTAAAATTTCATATGACATAAAAAGAAAAATCTTTGCAGTAGAAAACAAAAGCCTGGACTTCTCTTCAAAAGGGCATGTCACTTAGCAAATGGTTATTTTTCTTACTTTTTTTTGCTTTATCATTAACTCCTTGAAAGAAAACACTGCTTTCAATACTTATATATATATATATATATATATATATATATATATATAGTGTAAATGTAAATTATATAAGCTTCCCCCACACCCTTATCAATATCTTCCTTTATTGAATGAATGAAGTAACATCCTGCCTCTTCTAAAGTAAAAAAGGAGAACTTTTCAAAACCCCATCACAATAAAGGAATCTTTTGTCCTTCTCCATGGCATTTTTGTATTTTAACGAGTCGTTTATATATCTCAATGGCTTGAAAAGACAGATGTATTTTATGTAATCTTCCATGTAAGCTTTTTTCATTTCCCTTATAAATTACTTTTCCATATTTTAAAATGTAGTTGTGTTTTCAGAGAAAAATTGCCAAAAAGTATGAGAAGTTATTTGTTGGCCACCACGAGTCTTTAGATAAAGTAAGTATAAATCACAGTGGGTAATAAAATTCTAACATATGAATAAGCCACAGCTTTATTGAAGAAATGTCTATTAAAAAGTGTGTTGTCCTGTTTTGTCCCCCCACCCAAGAATGTTAATGTATTAGTTTCATTTGAAAGCAAACTTTTTTTTTAACCCAATCTCTCATTTTGATGCAGTAAAGGATGACCTGACCCATTTGGAGACTCCACGTTTCCTCAAAATCCAATGATGAACTGCTTTCTTCCAGCAAAGGGCTTGTATACTCTGGGAGTTAAGGCCATAAATTATATATTACATGCAGAGAAAGAACAATAAAGAACAAAGATGCCAAACCCCTGAAATCCATAATTGAATAACAATAATTTAAGTAAACATCAAGCTACATGTTGTACTTTGTCTGACTCACTGAAGCACAGACTGAACCAAATGTTTTCTTGTTTTGTTGTTTTTTTTTCATCTCAATAAACCTTTTCTGCTGCTCTTAACTCTTATGGGTTTGGAAGCAAATCAAAAGTAGGCTTTAACTTCATTTGGAGCCTGATTCCAGAGCATAAACAGAAAACAAAATGCTCCCCACTCCGCTCCCTCCGGAATTGTTGAAAGAGACTGACAAATGGGTGCTTTGATGGATGGTTAGAAAGCCTGCAGAGTTAAAGGGGCACTGTGAAATCACTGACCCCCTAAATGGGGGAGTTCGGTAATGAAGTTCCTTTGAAGTAGAAATACCTGCCTCATAAGAGAGCTGCTAAAACTTTAGCAATTAAAGTGGTATAATCTGTTAAAAAGTGATATATACAAATATGTGTGTGTGTGTATAAAATCCCCCTGTAACTTCACAATGATGAATAACCAATAGTAATCACCCTACTGTATATTTTACATGAATTTATCATATTTTCAGAACTTTAAAGCTGATGACCTTAGATGTGATCTAGTCCATTCCTCTCACTTTACAGATAAGAATATTAAGGTCCAAAGAATTTCAGTGATTGACCTAGAATTACAACATCAATTGGTGATAGAATAGAGATTGGAACCCAGCCCTACTGATTCCCAGAGAAGTGGGGTATTGCAATTAAAAACAGATACTTCTTTCAGTGTGGAAAATCCTGGAAGACAGGAGTACTTGTGAACTTCTACAATTTCCTAAATTGCGTGTACATAAAGGTACATAGGTCTTAATAGAGTGTAGGTCTGACCATGTTACTCCTCTGCTCAATAAACTCTAATGGCTCTCCATTGTCTCTTTGAAATATAAACTCCTCTTTGTGGTTTTTAGAGCACTTCAAAAACTGATTCAAACCTGCTTTTTCAGCTTAATTACTCATTTTGCTAGTAACCAGCCAAATTGGGCTTCTTAACTGTTCCTTAAGCATTATATTCCATCTCATGTCTCTATATTTTTGCATAATCTGTCCCCATTGGCTGGAATACTCTCCTCGCCTTTGCTGCCTAGATTTCATTGTTTCCTTAAAACCTCTGCTGGAGTATCATCTTCTATTTGATCAACTTTCCAGCCTCTCTAGCTATTGCTGCCTCTACACACACACACACACACACACACACACACACACACACACACACACACACACACACTCACACATACACACACGTTGTATTTATTTCATATGCACCTATTTACATGCTTGCTATCTCCCCTGACTGATAGCAACTTCTTTGGAGATAAGGGCCCTTTCTCCTTTCTCCTTTTTCCCCTCCCCTCCCTTCTCCTTTCCTTTCTATAGCATCATTTTGGGGTTGTATATGAAGTGTTTCACATTAAAAGTATCCGCATCCATGGGAGTAGTAGTTCTTTCCACCTGGATTATGAGGAAAACTAGATAACTAGTTCTGGACTTCTATCTTATATTGCTCAATGGTAAGGGCATACTTGTGATATATTACCCATAATCCTCTGTACAGTATCCTTAATCAGTAGAGCACTTTAATTTGCAGTTGTTTATCTCTTTGCAGATAAGTGGGTTAGAGTGCTTAGAGTCAGGAAGAACTGGATTCAAATCTGATTTCAGACATTTATTGACAATTTGGGCAAGTCACTTGATCTGTCTGCCTCATTTTCCCCATCTGCTGTCTTCAAAATTGAGGGACTAAAGAAGATTGATATATCTCAGTAGGGCACAGAGATAATATAAAAAATAAAGAAATAGTAAACACTTCCTTATATATCATGACACACAAAAAAATTGAAGTTCAAGGACTATAAAAACACACAAACTCAGAGATTTAACAGTGAAACCCTAAATAATGAAGAGGTCAAAAGAATCATAGGAACAATGGATAATTACGTGAAAGAAAATTATAATGATGAAACAGCATAAAATTCCTGGGATGCAACTAGTTCTTAGTGGGAACATTACAAACCTATGAACATAAATTAACAAAGCAGAAGATTAATTAACTGGATTTTTTTAAATCTAGAAGCCAACAAATAGATAAATCTAAAATAAGTGCAGAACAAAAGATATTAAAAACTAAATGAAAAATAGGGAAACTGGAAATAAAAATCTATAAATCTATAGAACTAAAAGCTAGTGCTTTGAAAAGACTAACAATATTGGCAAACTGTCAGACAACCATTAAAAAGAAAGCCAAAATCAAATCACAAAATAGCAAATATCCAAGGTGAAATCACAACCAAACCAGAAGAAATACAAATGACCAGAAACTACTATATACATTAATAAAATTGAGAGCACAAAAGAAATAAAAAATATCTTTTAAAAAATCACTCTAACAAGAACACCAAATACTGACATTAAATAATCCAGTCTCAGAAAATGAAAAATATATCACTATCTGCATAGGAACCACCAAAGAAAAATTTTCCCCATCTTCATAAATGTATGGGAGAATTCTATCAAACAATCTATAAGGCAAATTATTCCCGAAAACTGAAGACAACACACCAGAATCAATTCATAAGACTAATATAGTCCTTATAGCCAAACAGAGAAGGAAAAAATCGTAAGAACTATAGACAAATATCATTAATGAATAGCACTCTATAAGGTTTATATGTAATCCTGTCAAACAGATTAGAATGTGTTATCTAAGAAATCATTCATTATGACCAAGTTGGATTTATGATGTTAGGACGACCCAATATTAGGAAGGAAATGAACATAATTAGCCACGTTGTAGACAAACAAACAGAAAACCCATCCAAAATCACATGATTATCTCAAAAGATAAGGGGGAAAAGTGACAAAGTACAAAAGTCATGGTAAACAACTCTAAAAACTGTAGGCATAGAGGGATCTTTTTACATCACGGAAAATATGTAAAAAGAAAAAAGTAACCATTATATGCACTGAGGATACATTAGAATCTTTTCCAATAAATCTAGGAATAAATCAAAGATTCCCACTCTCCCCACTGTTGTTTGATATAGCTCTGGAAATGCTAGCAATAGCAATAAAACAAGAGAAGGAAATTAAAGGCAGGGAGACAGGTAAAGAAGGTAGGTAAAACTCTATCTGTTGATAATAAGAAAATTTCCTGGGATAATCCAAGAGAATCACCAAAGATACTGAGACAATAGCTTCAGCAAACTTGCAGGCTACAAGACAAACTCTCAAAAATCAACTGCAGTTGTATGGAATAATAACAAAATTCAAGAGGTAATATCAGAAAGGAAAACCCAATTTTCAGTGCAAAATGCATAAAGTATGTGTAGATCAATGTATTAAAACACACAAAAGGCTTATATTAAACTACAAAGAACTCAAAGAAATACAGAAGAATTTACATAGATGGAGGAATAGTGAGTGCTTATGACTGGGCTGGGCCAATAAATAAAAATGACAATATAGCCTAAATTAATTGATACTTTTAATGCCATAGCCATCAGATTTTAAAAGGGGTGCCTTATTGAACTTGATAAAATAACAAAATTCATTTGGAAAAATGAGGAAAATAAAACAAAGAGATAGGGGTAACTCAAACAATATGAAAAACATCAGTCATTCAAACCAGCTGGTATTGGTTTAAAAAAAATAGGCAGATTAAAAAAACCATACTAGACAAAGGAGAATCAGAACCAATAGAACTCACTAGCCCAGTGTTAGATAAAGCAGAAATTAATTATTTAGGGAAAATTCTTATTTAATTGAAACTGCTACAAAAATTGGAAAGCAATCTTCAGAAATTAGGATTTTAAAATGCCATATAACATATTCCACAATTTATCCTAAATACATACATGATTTTAATATTAAAGATCATGCTATAAAAAGAAAATCAAAAGGAATACAGATCATACACTTCCCATATTATGGGTGGGAGATGTAGTCTTAACCAAATAATGGAGAGAAGCAATTACAAAAGATTTTTTAAAAGATTATGAATTATGAAATGAAAATTATATGAATTTATATGAAATGGAATTATATGAAATGGAAAAGATTCAACATAGTTAATAATGTACCTAGAATATGAAAGGAGATACAAAGACAGTTGTTTCCAGACCCAGGCTTGACCTGGGTCTAAACACTCATTCTGCCACTAATTAATTACCTGCGTGACATCCAGCAAGTCAATAATGTGTATGGGATTTTGTTTCCTATAAAAGGAGAGTTTGGACAGGATCTTGGACTTAGAAATGGAAAGGAATTTAGAAATCATCTAATTTACCTAGTCTTCATTTTATAAATAAAGAAAGTAAAGCCCAGAACTTAAGTGATTTTCCCAAGGTCACTAAGTTAGTAAGAAAGTAGAAGAGCAGTGATAAATGATTTCCAGGCTCCTTGCCTTCAAAAAGCTTACATTCTTCATAAGTATAAGTTGTAAATTTTCTACATCAATCTATACTATTTGATTTGCAAAAGCTAAAATTGGCACAAAAATTTTTCAGGATCATATCAATTACCCATTGTGAGGTTTATCAAATTAGTATTTTTAAGATTATTTTCTTCAAATAGCAAAATCTATATTCTCTTCTCTTCCCCCTTCCATTGATATACAAAGAAAAACAAAACCCTCATAATAAATATGCATAGTTAAGGAAAACAAATTCCTGCACTATGTGCAAAAAAAAATCACATCTCAATTTGCACCCTGAATACATTGCCTTTCATACATCCTTTGGGATTGTTGCTGGTCAATGTGATGATCAGTGTTCTTAAGTCTTTTGAATGTCAGGTACATGTCATGTGTAGTACCTGACTGAGTCTTTTCCCCAGAGAGGGCTGCTATTCCTAGAGTATAGATTGGATCCCCTTAGCCTTGAGCTCAAGTCTGGTGCCAGCAGCTAATCATCCTTATACTTATGCTTTATGTGCTTCTATAGCTTCCTGGGATTGATGTTATCTTAGATGAAGTTGCTGCCCTGGTTGAAGGCTCACTAGAAGAACAAGAAGCCCAGGGTGATGGTGAGTGGGAATGTGGATTTCTTGCAGTAATCAAGTACACTTGGCCAAACTTCATCAGGGACACCATCTTTAGCCAGCCTGGCCTTGCCTGTACCTAATTGTAATATATGTCAAATATGAATATATATTTGAGTCCAAAATTTGGAATGTTGGAATAATTTTTAAAATAACATTTTAATAAAGCAATAATAAGAAGATCAAGTGAAAGAAACTACAAAAAGTTCTGAATTCCTTGTTTATAGGACTGTAGATCTAGAACTGAGCTTGAAGATTATCTAATTCAACCCTCTAATTTTATAACTGAGAAAAATGAAGATGAAAGTTAAGTGATTTGCATAATGTAAACCATCTAGTAAATATCAGTTCCAATATGAATCTGGTTTCTTTTACTTCAAATCTAGTGTTCTGTCTATTGCACCATCTTAAATGTATTCATTTAATCACTCAATTTTAAAAAGCATTTACTAAGGACCTACTATGTGCTTAGGAAGCTAGGTGGTAAAGTGAATAGAACACAGGATCTAAAGTCAGGGAGACCTAGGTTCAAATCCAGCCCCAGACACTTACTAGATGTGGGACCCTGAACAAATCTCTTTACCTCTGTCTGCTTCAGTTTCCTTTATTGTAAAATGGGGATAGTAATATCACCTATATCACAAAATTGTTGAGAGGATAATATTTGCACAGTCCTTGGGAGAGTGCCAAGAATATAGTAAGTACTCAATAAATGCCTATTCTCTCTCTCTTCTTCCACACAAGGCACCACTAATACAGAGACAGAAATGAGACAGAAGCCCCCTTGAGGGAGTTTATGTTCTGCTGAAAAGTTACAACATGGTAACTAAGAACTGAAGTTTACTTGCTTACTTTAAGAAAAGGGACTCAATTTCCACAAAAAGTCATTTCATTACCCTGGTCTTTTTCCACCTTCTCTTCTTGGTTCTTAACTTTGTCAAAAGATTAACCTTTCTCTTGGGAGTAAATGAAACGGAAAAGTCAGGTTTTAGACTGGGATAGCAACATCCTAGGAATAAACAATATTGAAATTCTAAACTGCACTAGAGAGCAAACCTGCTTTTCTTCAACTGAAAAACTTTGATTCTGTCCTTGAAGACTTTATTAGATGAGAGGAAATCCCATATGATTTCTGATACATCACACCTTCACAGTTACACAATTGACCAAGAGGTTTATTGAATATAAGAGCCTGTTTATTAATCTCTCTCTCACTCACACATATACTTATGGACCAAGGAGTACAAAAAAAAGAAAATATGGATCTACTCTAATTCAAATTGCAGTCTTGAAAATTCAGCCTCAGCAATGTGTGCTCCATCTATTTATTAAGTTTATATAAAATTTCTTTAAAGGCACCTATAGATATCTACTTATTCAATGATACAACATGTATCCATAAAAATGGGAGGAATCAAAGAGAAAAACACACGATCACCTAGGGCATTCTCTTTTTTCACAGAGTATATTCCATGGAGAGTAATTTCCCATCAATGGTGAGATTCTACAGATGTGCTTGCTTGTGGATGGCACCCTATCAATTAATTCAATTTCAATAGAATCTATGAGAGCCATATTTACTCTAAAGAGATTGGCCTACATATCCGTACAGGAAAAATAAAGTGCATGAAAAATGCCCATTCACCAGTCTAAGTAGAGTCGGTTGTGCAACTCATCAGTATCTGTGTAGTGAAATGTGGACAATGAAGAGTCCAGGACTGAATAAAAGGATGATCTTTGTCTGGATTATTTTAGAAAATTGCACAGCATATTACAGGATTTCATACTACTTATAAATACCAAAGTGCTTCTTTCTGACAGCAGTATTCTCTTCATGATGTTGTCTGGCTACAAATCATGGACCATCACAAACTTTGAAGGATCAGTGGAAAGGAGCTTGAGGGCAAGGGCAGACATTGAATACAGTCTGGTAGTGTACAAACAAAGAGGTAGCTTCGTCTTTGTTTTACATAAAGCTTAAATTTAGTAGATAGGCCGTTTAAACAGTTAAGGTAGGGATGTAGGGAGAGGGAAGGAGAGGGAGAGAGAGAGGGAAAGGGAGAGGAAAGGAGAGGGAGACAGAGGAAGAAGGAGAGGGAAGGAGTGAGATAGAGAGAGAGACAGAGAGACAGAGAGAGAGAGAGAGAGAGAGAGAGAGAGAGAGAGAGAGAGAGAGAGAGAGAGAATGCCAAAAATTCAGGGTAACAAATGAAAATTCTAAATAAAGGGTAGAAAGAAGCAGGTTTTGATGACAAGCCAATGCGTTCTTATCACACATACTAAATTATGTGGAAATCATAAGCACGTGTCTTTCAAGCTTCACTCAAAATTCCAGATTCACCTTTGAAGAGGAAAATTTATAGTGCTTCTTTGATAATACTATTTGTAATGGAATAAAATCCAGGCATAGACCACAGAAACTTCCAAAAATGTTTTTGAAATAGCTCTGTAAGCCCTGAGGTTTATCTGTCAGACCCTCTCTTCTCTCTTAACCTGATAATACTTAAATAATTTGGTTGTCATTTTCTTTTCAAACAGGCCTTATTAGAATCTGGGCAGGAATAAGAACTTGCATTGAAATCTTCTTTTATTTCATGGTGCTGTAAAGGTTGCCCTTAGTTCTCAAAGGGTATGCCAGTGAAACCAAGCTCTGGCAGACTCGTAGAAGCTGGAAAACCTTCAAGTAGGGCACCTGTGAAAGACTGTGTATGTGCTCCAAGAAACAGCTAAGTTAGGTCTAGAGAAGCTTTTCACCAGAAGCCCCAAAAAAGACGTATGTATCATTTCAACTTTAAGAATACACAAAGTCACGGGTAGGGGGTGGGGAGGCAGAACCAAGAATGCAGAGCGAAAGCAAGGAGTTAACTGAGATCTTCCACAAAATCCTTCTAATGCCTCTAAAAAAGTAAATCTGAACAAATTCTAGAGTAGCAGAACCCAGAAGGAGACAGAATGTAGTTGATTTCCAGTCCAAGAAAACCTAGACGGTCAACAGGAAAGATCTGTTGCACCAGGTTGGTAAAGGGGTGCAATCTAGTACCTGGGCTGCACCAACTGAGATTTTACCATGGCAAAGCCAGAGCAGACTACAGAAGAGCAGACTGTCAGTGGTGGTGGTTCCCAGACCTCTCAGCACAGGAGTGAGGGTAGAGGAGACATCTGTCCCAACTGAGTAAGAGAGATGTACAGTCCTGTGCAGGGCCTGAAAAAGTGGCAGTAGCAGCTACTCCTGTGGCTATCAGCCCAGACACAATGTTTGAAAGTCATCTATTTAAACTTCCAGGAGCCAAGATGTTGGAAGTTAAACAGTAAGTAGTTCTCACCCTCCCAACCCTCCCCTCCATGACCTTGAAAAATCCAGAGAATATTGACCCAGGAAAAATCCTGGAATAATGGAGCCAACAGAAAGAAGGGGTATGGCAAGCTTTTAGCTTGAGAGGCTGGGGGCTAACATGAAAAATACCTTTTGCTATAACTGAAGGGAACCAGCACAAGGCTGGAGACGACCCAGTAAGCCAGAATCAAGGTTCATCTCAATACCAGTGGGAAATATGGAGCCTCAGGATGGTGGAGCCAACAAGTGCTAAGACAAAGACCCCTGGCATACCTTTGCATAAGCAGGTGAATTAGCAAACACCAGCATAGATGGGCATCTATCAGTGACTGAGCCTATCCATATTCTAGTACAGCACTAGGGGAGACTTTCAGCAGCCAGACCAACCCTTCCCCATACCTGATGCCACATGCTTCAGTATAACCCTGAGGAAATGCAAAAAACACCTCACTTGACCTCAGCATACACCAGCTAGTCCCAACTCATCACCAGGTAAGCTACATTATATAGCTTCCAGCTGCCAGAACCAGATGGCACAGCACACATAGTCAGTAACCACGCCCCTATCCCCCAGCACAGGAAGCATGGGACAGGAGGCTCTGTGCCCCAGAAGCAGACATCCACTTTAAAAGCCAGGAAAAAGGCAATCACGGTGACAAAAAGCATCCTACAAAACCAAAGATCATAGGTTCTTACTGTAGGGACAGTGAAGATCAAAATACAAATTCAGAAGAAAATAGCATTGACACTATACCCCTATCTGAAACCTCAAAAAGGAATATGAACTGATCTCAAGCCCAAAAAGCATTCTTGGGAGAGATCAAAAGGGGTTTCAAAAGTAAAATTGGAGAGGTAGAAGAAAAACTGATCATTTCCTTTAAAAATACAATTGAAAAAATGGGAAAAAAAGAAGTTCGCTGAAGAGAACAACTCCTTAAAAAGTAAAATTGGTAAAATGGATAAGGAAGTGTAAACCTAACATAAGAAAATGACTACTTAAAAACCAAAATCAGCTAAATGGAAAAGGAGACACAAAAACTAACTGAAGAATACAATTTGTTAAAAATTGAATTGGGCAAGTAGAAGCTAACGACTATGAGGCATCAAGAATCAGTCAAACAATATCAAAAGAATGAAAAAATAGAAGAAAACATAAAATATCTCATTGGAAAAACAACTAACCTGGAAAACTGATCTAAGAGAGATGAATTATTGGTCTACCAGAAAGCCATGATAAATAAATAAAAAGGCTTGACATTGTCTTCCAAGAAATCATCAAGGAAAACTTCCCCAAGGTCATAGAACCAGAGGGTAAAATAAGCACCTGATTCCCCTACTGATTCACTTCCTGAAAGACATCCCAAACTGAAAATGCCAAGGAATATTGTAGCCAGATTCCAGAATTATCAAGTCAAGGAGAAAATACTGCAAGCAGCCAGAAAGAAACAATTCAAATATCGTAGAAAAAGAATCAGGATCACAAAGGACCTTGCAGCTTCTACGTTAAAAGATTAGAGAGATTGGAATATGATATTCTGAAAAGCAAAGGAGCTTGTATTAACAACCAAGGATCAACTAACCAGCAAAACTGAACATAATCTGTCAGGCAAGGAGATGGACACTCAGTGAAATAAGGGACATCCAGACTTTCCTGATTAAAAGGCCAGACCTCAGTGGAAAATTTGAGCTTCAAAAACAACTCAAGAGAGGTATAAAAAGGTAAACAAGAAAAACAAAAGGAAAATGTTATTGAATAAGGGCAAACGGTTTACATCACAACATGGGAAGATGATACTTGTAAATCTTGAGAACTGTATCTTTATTACAACAATTAATATGGATATACATAGACAGAGGGTATGTGTATAAATACCTGATGTGATGATAAAAAAAAAACAAATTAAGGGATACAAATGGATGGTAATGGGAAAAGAGGAAAGGAGGAGGCAGAAAAGTGTAAATTCACTAAAAGCTGGTTTTATGAAAAAAAAATAGATAAACTTTTGATTAATTTGACTTAAAAAAGAGAGAGGGAGAGAGAGAAGAAAACAAAATTACCAGCATCAAAAATAAAAAGGGTGAATTCACCACCAATGATGCCAAGGAAAATTACATCACATGAAGAAGCACAAAAACACATTATACTGGAGGGAAAGAAAGGAGGCAGATGAGAATTCATTGCACTTTACTCTAACTCATAAGCACCAAGAGGTATAGCATCTAGATTCTTAGGTGAGAAGTTAAGGGAGTTACAGGAAGAAACAGCAAAATTATACTAGCGGGTGACCTCAACATCCACCTCACTAAGCTTGATAAATCTAACCTCAAAATAAAAAAGAAAGAAGTTAAAGAGGTGGATAGAATTTTAGCAAAGTTAGATATAGTAGACCTCTGGAGAAAACTGAATGGGGATAAAATAAAGAATATACCATTTTCTCAGTAGTACATGGCACATACACAAAAATTAACTATGCACTAGGGGGGAAAGGCAAAAAACATTAAATGCATCCATTTCATAACATGATGAAAGGAAAATTACATGTAACAAAGGGTCATGGAAAGATAGGCTAAAAATTAACTGAAATTAAATAATCTAATCTGAAAGAATGAGTAGGTCAAACAATAAATCATAGAAACAATCAATACGTTCATTCAGGATTTACAAACGTCTTCTATCAAACATTTAAGGAACAATTAATACCAATACTATATAGCCCATTTGGGAAAATTGGTGAAGAAGTCTTACCAAACTCCTTTAATGATACAAATACAGTACTGACACCTAAACCAAGAAGAGTTAAAAAAAGAGAAAGAAAATTATAGATCAGTTTCCCTAATGAATACAAATGCAAAAAAAAAGAAAATTAAATAAAATATAGCAAAAAGACTGCAGCACCTTAACACAAGAATAATAATATTCCACTTTGAGGGAAGCTAGATGGGGCAGTGAACAGAACACTGGCCCTGGAGTCAGGAGGACCTGAATTCAAATTCGTCCTCAGAGACTTAACATTTACTAATCGTGTGACCTTAGGAATGCACTTAACCCCAATTGTTGTGCTTTATCCCCCTCCAAAAAAGGAGGAGGACGAGGAGGAAGAGGAGAAGGAGGAGCAGGAAGAGGAAGAGGAAGAGGAGGAAGAGGAAGAAGAGGAAGAAGAGGAAGGAGAAGAAGGAGGAGAAGAAGAAGAAGTAGAAGAAGAAGAAGGAGAAGAAGAAATTTGATCAGGCAGAATTTATACCAGAAATATAGGGCTGGTTCAATATTAGGAAAACTATCAGCAAAACTGACCAAATCAACAACAAAACTGACAGAAACTATATGATTACATCAATAGATGCAGAAAAATGATAAGTAGCATCTACCTAAAAGCAGCAGCAAACATGATATGTAATGGGGATAAGCTAGATTCATTCCCAATAAGATTGGGGGTGAGACAAGGATGTCCATTATCACCACTGTTATTCAACATAGTGATAGAAATGTTAGCTTTAGCAAAAAGTGAAGAAAAATAGATTGAAGGAATTAGACTAGGCAAAGAAGAAATTAAGTAATCGCTTTTTGCAGATAATAATGATGTGCTTGGAGAAGCCTAGAGAATCAAGTAAAAAACTACTTGAAATAATAAACTTTGGCACAGTTGCAGGATATAAAATAAACTCACACAAATCATCAGCATTTCTATATATTCTTAACATAGCTCAATAGCAAGAGAAAAAAGAGAAATTTCACATAAAGTTACTGTAGACATCATAAAATATTTGGAAGTCCACCTGCCAAAACAAACCCAGGAATTATATGAACACAATTACAAAACACTTTTGACACAAATAAAGTCAGATCTAAATATTTGGAAAAACATCAGGTTACTCCTGGTTAGGCTGAGCTAATACAATATAAATGGCAATTCTACCTAAATTAATTTACTTGTTCAGTGCCATACCAATCGAACCACTAAAAATTATTTTATACAGTTAGGAAAAATAATATCAAAATTCATCAGGAAGAACAAAAAGTTCAAAATATCAAGGGAATTAATGAAAAGAAATGCTAGGGAAGGTGTCCAAGCCATACCAGACATTAAATTGTATTATAAAGCAGCAGTCATCAGAACTACTTGGTACTAGCTAAGACATAGAGGGGTAGATGCGTGGAATACATTAGGCACACAAGTCAATGATTATAGCCTACTTTTTGATAAACCCAAAGACCCTAACTTCTAGGATAAGAACTCACTGTTTGACAAAAACTGCTGGGAAAAGTAGAAAACAGTACAGCAGAAATTGGGCATAGACCAATGTCTGGCACTGTATACTAAAAAAAGCTGAAAGGGTACATGATTTAGTTATAAAGACTAATATTATAAACAAATTAGGGGAGTAAGGAAGAGACTATCTGTCAGACTTATGGAGAATGGAGGCATTTATGACCACACCCAAGATAGAGAGCGCTGTGAAATGCAAAATGGATCATTGTGATTACAACAAATTGAAAGGTTTTCACAGAAGTCAATACTATCAAGATTAGGAGGGAAGCAGGAAATGCGGAAAGAATTTTTACAGCCAGTGTCTCTGATAAAGGCCTCATTTCTAAAATAGATAGAGAATCGATTCAAATGTACAAGTTAATCCCCAATTGACAAATGATCAAAGGACATGAACTTCCAGCTTTCAGAGGAAGAAATTACATGTATCGTCATACAAAAATGCTCTAAATCACCATTGATTAAAGAAATGCAAATCAAAACAACTCTGAGGTGCCATATCACATACATCAGATTGATATGAGAAAACAGCAAAATGATAAACCTTGAAGATGTTAGAAAGTTGGAAGAGTAATTCACTGCTGGTAGGGTTGTGAGATCATCCAACCATTCTGAAGAACAATTTGGAAGTATGCCCAAAGGACTATAAAAACGTACATACCCTTTGACACAGCAATACCACTTCTAGGGGTATATCCTAAAAAAATCATACAAATGGAGAAAGGACTGACATGTACAAAAAACAGTTTAGCAACTCTGTTTGTGGTGACCAAGAACTGGAAATCGAGGGGATGCCCATCAGTTGGGGAATGGCTGAACAAGTTGTGGGATATGAATGTAATGGAATACTGTTGTGTTATAAGAAACGATGAACAAGCAGATTTCACAAAAACCTGGAAAGACATATATAGGAACTGATGCTGAGTGAAGTGAGCAGAACCAGGAGAACATTGTACACAGTATCAGCCACAGTATGTAAGGACTGATTTTGATAGACTTAGACATTATCAGTAAAACAAGGACCTAAAACAATTCCAAAGGACTAATGATGGAAAACTCCATCCACATCCAAAGAAAGAACTATGGAATTTAAATGCAGAGTGGAACAATTTATTTTATTTTATTTGTTTTTGTGTTGTTTTCTTTCTCATGGTTTCTCCCACTCACTATAATTCTTCTATACAACATGACTAATGTGAAAATAGAAGTCTTTAATAGGAATGTATATGTAAAGCTTATATTAGGTTGCATGCCTTATTGGGGAAGGAAGAGGGAAAGGAGGCAGAGAAAATTTAAAACTTATGGAAGTGAATGTTAAAAAGTAAAAATAAATAAATGAACTTAATTTTAAAAATACTCAAAGCTTGTAACTGTATGTAAAAAAGCATCATGATATGCCCTGGTAGAATAAGAAGCCACATTGACAAAACCATATATTTTTCAAGTACTGAAATATTAATATTAGTAAAGACACCTTTTGGACACTTTTCCAATTCCAGAGAGAGTGCTTTTCTATTTATTCATTATTCACTCACAAATATTTGTTCAACCCTTTATTTGTGAAGAGAAATGGAAAAGTTTAGTTTACACTACTGTAATGATGCTGAGATTTGAAGATCTTCCATGCCCCTTGAACTTGCTGATGTACCAGGAAGGGGTGGAGCAAGAGAACACCAGAACCAAGCTACCTTCTGTGTTGGTGACTGAAATCAGCAGCAGCAGCAGTGGTGTGGTGACGGCGGCAGCAGAACAAACTCCTTTTTCTTTGAGCCATCCAGAATCTCTGCTAAGGACTCTTGACGAGGACTGCCAGGAATGAGAACTGCAGAGGGGCCAGAACTGCTGGGAGCAAGCTGCCTGGACACTGAGCAGTTGCCATGAGTGAGGAGAGGAAGATCTTTGCCTGAGGTCACCTGTCCTGTTTTGAAGGCCTGAGAATGTGGGTAGTTACTACTTTAACTATATTTGCCAACTTCATAACTACTGTGTTGGCTTTGACTTTCTGGTTTTGGGACTCAGTCTTCTGGTATCTGAATAAATGCTCTGACTATATTTCTCATGTAGAGAGCCTGTTACATTTTGTGATTAATAACCATATCAGCATATTTATAGTTACTGTAGGCATTGTGAATACTGCATTGCTGATACAACTATGAAGGAGTATTAAAATATGAAGCAATATTGTTCTATAATAGAACAAATCTAGTGTTTCAGATTTGTGAAATAAATATTATTTAATTTAAATGTATATGCATGTTGGTACTATTTAATTCATGTGTGCAAATTCTGAAGAGGAGGTGAGAATTGTTTTATCTTTTTGATTATCAGAAAACTTGAACTAATAGAACTCATTGCATGATTTTCTTTTTAAATTTGTAATAGATTGTTTTTGTTTTGTTTTCTTTTAATTGCATTTTACTTTCCACTATTATTTAAGTATAAGTTTGTGGTTGCTATAGTTTAAACTAAGTTTTGTATTTCCCCAATCCTCTCTTCATATTGGCACTCTTACTGTGGGTCCTCATCAGCACCTAATTAGATGATTGCCATTACTTTGTCATATACCTTTCTGTTTGTTCTTTCTGCCTCTTCCAATATACTCTTCATGCAATTACTAGTATAATCTTCCTTATGTATATATCTGATCATGATGTCTCTCTGCCCAAAATACTCAAATAATTCCTTAGTCTTTATGTAATAAACTATTTTGTCAGATTTTCAAGGCCTCCAACAAACTAATACCATTATTCTTTTTCATTGCAAACTCATCCTACTACCCTCCATGTACTCTAGACCCTGAACTTTTCTACTTTCCTCTCTTTATCAACATTGTTCCCTGTAATAGAACCTTGGTATTTGAAAGTGGTCATCAAATTCTAAAACAGACAAGAAAGGAATATCCAGTATGTATACCAAACAGGTAGTCACTTTACTTTTGCCAGAAAGCCTCCAAGGAGGGAAAACCCATCCTCTCTCTCAAGACAGCACATTCCACTTCAGGAAAGCTTTAATCATTAGGTATTTTTTACTGACATCTTGCCTCAGTTTAACTCTCTCTTTGTAACTTCTATCCACTGCTTCTGATTCTGCCTTCTGGGAACAAGTCACATGTCTAATTACTCTTCCAAAAGGTAATCTTTCAAACACTTGAAGATATCCATCATGTTCTCTCCAGGTCTTCTTTTCCACAAACTAAATATTCCTAGTTTCTTCAACTTTTTCATATATATATATGGCATTTTACCACCTTGATTTTTCTCTTATGGATACTTTCCTGCTTATCAATGACCTTCTTAAACCATAGTGCCCAGAAATGAATATTATATTCCAGATGAGGTCTGCTGAGGAAAGAGTAAAGTGATACTATCAGCTCCCTATTTTTGGAAACTCAAGATTTTTTTTAGCTGCCAATTCACACTATTATTTTGCAATAAAAATGGCAAACTATATGTTTTTCAGAATCTCTACTCTGTAATAATGCCACTCACACTGTACACTTCTGAATTTGATTTATTTTGTAGCTGGGTGGCACAGAGGCTAGAGTGCTGAACCTGAAGTAAGAAAGGCGTCTCTTCCTAAGTTCAAATCTGGCCTCACACACTTACTAGCTTGGACAAGTGTAAAGCCAATCAGCAGTAGATTTCTGAGAGAATGCTACTGTGAGGAGCTTTTAAGATTTCGATTACACAGTATTAGTGAACACTCTGTTTATTCCATTACAAATCTTTATTCAGTACAATGTTCACAGTTTCAACAGTTCACAATATTATATACAATCTTCAGAACAAGGGAAGTCTCAGTATTATATCTTATTACAGAAAGGAACAAGGAACAAGAGAAGAATCAGCTGGTTTCCCTAAGGGAGAAACCAGCTTCACACTTTAAGATTCAATCAAATAACAAAGGAATGACCTAGTTTCCCTACAAGGGAGTTGATTCAATCAACAATTCACAGTATACTGATCTTCCACTCCTGGGGTAACCATTAACTTTAGTTTCCAAATAAAGTTCTTAGACAACCACACAAATCCTTCCACCCCTTGATTTCCAACAAAC
>CM053593.1:292141047-292161593 GCA_028646575.1 Pseudocheirus occidentalis
AAAAAAATAATAATAAAATAAAATTTAAAAAAAGAACAAATTAAAAATCCCCAATTAAATAAAAATTTAGCAATTCTGAAAATCAAAGGAGAGATTACTAAAATTGATATTAAATAAGCTATTGAACTAATAAACAAAAATAAGACCTGGTTTTATAGAAAAAAAACAATAAAAGAGATAAACCTTTGGTTACCATGATTTAAAAAAAGAAAGAAGAAAACCAAATTACCAGCATCAAAAATGAAAAGAGTAAATTCACCAGCAATGAAGAGGAAATCAAAACAATAATTAGGATCTATTTTGCCCAACTTTATGCCAATAAACTAGTGAAATATTTGCAAAAATGTTAATTTGGCTCAGATTAAGATAAGAGAAAATAAAATACTTAAATAACCACATTTCAGAAAAAGAAATTAAGTGCTCCATCAGTGAATTCCCTAAGGAAAAATCTCCAGGGTCAGATGGATTTACAAGTGAATTCTATCAGACGTTTGAAGAATAATTAATTCCAATACTATATAAACTATTTGGGAAAATAGATGGAGTCCGACCAAATTCTTTTTATGATACCAATATTGTTCTGATACTTAAAATGGGAACAGCAAAATGGGGAAAGAAAATTACAGAACAATTTCCCTAATGAATACAAAAGTTTTGAATAAAATATTAACAAAGAGATAACAGCAACTTATCTCAAGGATAATACACTAAAGTTGGGTAGGATTTATACCAGGAATGCAGGGCTGGTTCAATATTAAGAAAACTATCAGTATAATATAAATATATATATAATATAAATATATAAATATAATATAAATAATCAGTATAATCAGTATAACTATCAACAACAAAATGAACAGAAGTCATATAATTATCTCAATAGATGCAGAAAAATTCATTTGACAAAATATGATACCCAATCCTATTAAAAACACTAGAAAGCATAAGAATAAATTGAGTCTTCCTTAAAATACTAGGTAGTATCTATCTAAAACCATCAGCAAGCATTATGTGTAATGGGGATAAGCTAGAAGCATTTCCAATAGGATCAGGGATGAAACAAGGATGTCCATTGTCACCACTGTTATTCAATATTGTACTAGAAATGTCAGCTTTAGCAATAAGAGAAGAAAAATAAATGGAAACAATTAGAATAGGAAAAGAAGAGGCAAAGTTATCATTTTTTACATATATTTACAGAATCCTAGAGAATCAAGTAAAAAAATTATGTGATGTAAGAAGCAACTTTAGCAAAGTTGTAGGATATAAAATAAACACATGTAAATCATTGACATTTCTATACATTACTAACAAAACCCTGAAGCAAGAGATAGAAAGAGAAATTTCACTTAAAGTTACTGTAGACATTATGAAATATTTGGGACAATATTTGTGACAAAACAAAACTAGGACCTATATGAACACAATTACAAAACATATTTTATGCAAATAAAATCAGACCTAAACAACTGGAATATCACTTGATCATGGGTAGGATAAGCTAATATAATATAAATGACAATTTTATTTAAATTAAATTATTTATTTAGTGCCATAGCAATCAAACGATCAAAAATTATTTTATAGAGCTAGAAAAAATACTAACAAAATTCACCTGGAAGAACAAAAGGTACTGAATATCAAGGGAATTAATGAAAAGAAATGTAAGGGAAGGTGGCCTATGTTTGCCAGATGATAAATTGTACTGTAAATAGCAATCATCAAAATTATTTGGTACTTTTAAAGAAATAGAGTGGTGGATCAGTGAAATAGGTTAGGTACACAAGACACAATAGTCAATTATTATAATAATCTACTATTTGATAAATCCAAATATTCCAGCTTCTGGGATAAGAATTCACTATTTAACAAAAACTGCTGGGAAAACTGGAAAATAGAATGGCAGAAACTAGGCACAGACCAATATCTTATACCTATACCAAGAAAAAAATCAAAATGGGCATATTTTTAGATAGAAGACTGATGCTATAAAGCAAACTAGGAGAGCAAGGAAGAGCTTACCTTTCAGATCTACAAAGAAGGGTAAAATTTTTAATGAAACAACAGATAGAGAATATTATGAACTGCAAGATGGAAGACTTTGATTACATTAAATTGAGAAATTTTTTGCACATACAAAGCCAAATCATCCAAGATTAGAAGGGAAGCAGAAATCTGGGAAACAATTTTTATAGCCGGTGTCTCTGATGAAGGCTTTATCTCTAAAATACATAGAGAACTGAGTCAAATTTGTAAGAATACAAGTCATCCCCAAATTGATAAATGGTCAAAAGATATGAATGGGTAGTTTTCAGAGGAAGAAATAAAAGCACTGTATAGGCATATGAAGACAAGCTCTAAATCACTTTTGAGTAGAGAAATGCAAATCAAAAGAACTCTGAGGTGCCACATTATGCCTATCAGATTTGCTAATACAACAAAACAGGAAAATGATAAAGAATGGAGAAGATTTGAGGAAAGTGGAACACTAATGCATCGGTGGTATGGTTGTGAACTGATACAACCATTCTGGAGAGCAATTTGGAACTATGTCAAAAGGGCTATACAACTGTGCATACCCTTTGACCCTGCGATACCACTTTTAGGGCTATATCCCAAAGAGATCATAAAAACAGGAAAAGAACCAATATGTAAAATATATATATATATTTATAGCAGTTCTTTTTGTGGTGGTCAAGAACTGGAAATTGAAGGGATGTCCATCAATTGGGGAATGGCTGAAAATGCTGTGGTATATGAATGTAATGGAATACTATTGTGCTATAAGAAATGATGAGCAGGCGAATTTCAGTAAACTCTGGAGCTACTTAAACAAGTAGATGTTGAGTAAAATGAGCAGGACCAGGAGAACATTGTACAGAGTATTAGTTGCATTATGCAATGACTGACTTTGACAGACATCTCTTCTTAGCAATGCCAGGATCTACGACAATTTCAAAAGACTCATGACGGAATATGCTATCTACATCCAGGGAAAGAACTTCAAAGTCTGAATGTGAATGGAAGCATGCTATTTGTTCTACGTTTTTGTTGTTGTTTTGTTTCTTCTTTCTCTCAAATCCTCCCATTATTTCTAATTCTTCTTTACAAGGTGACTAATGCAAAACCAAATATGTTTAGTATGAATGTATAAGTAGAGCCCCTTTCAGATTGCATGCTATCTTGGGGAGGGAGTAAAAGAAGAAGAGGGAGAAAACTTAAAGCTCAAAATCTTTTACATATGAATGTTGAATACTAAATATAAATAAATAAATTATATTAAAAAACTGTAAGTTCTATTAAAATTCCCTGTTGTGGGTATTTTCCTCCATTTATTTGAGGAGAAACTGTCAGAGTATTATTTATGTTAAGAAATGAAACAATGAAATGAAGTGAGCAGAGTGTCTCTCATTTGGACAAACTAGGCTTCAGTAGCTTGTGCCATCAGTCTCTGATTATTTTTATACTTTGTTTGACAGACACTTCTGGAAATGTCTTCTAGTTTTACGTCGTCAGCACAGCTCCGAGGCAAAGTTCCTTACGTATCTTTAAATGCTGTTAAGCTGATTGGCATTTGCTCACCCCCATCTCTATAAGAATCATGGGGTCTGACTTGGCAAGAGGTTCCTCCTTCCTTCCTTTTTTTTTAAAGCTAAGCAGCTGCCTCTGAATGCAATCCCATCTGGTCTTACTTGAGGAAAAAACAGGGAGAAAAATTAAAATCAGTTCTCCCTAATTAGAGGAAAATTGTGTGTCAACAATTGAAAGGTCTTTTCCTACTTATGGGCTGACATTTCTACAAAGAGCTTAATTACTTGCATGGGCCTAAAGGGTTATGTTCCTTTTTTAAGCTTCATGTGCTCTCAGCCAAATACTCGCTCGGACATGCTGCCACGAGCGGTTTTTGGATCACCAACAGCTCTTGCTATTTTAGGCCTTGTCACAGTTCGAAGATGTAATTAATGTGGATGATCCTGATGATCATAATTATGACAGTTCTTGCTTTTGATAAGACTATCTTAGGCACATCCTTGCCAAGGGACTCATCTGGGGAGACATCTAAAGAAAGGCGAGGAAAGTTCCACATAGAAGACAAATGTCCTGTTTCTAGTTTTAGGTGATATGGATAGTGATTTGGATTTTATAGTTGTATTGGTAACTCCCTCTTCCCACTCATTCTTAAAGTGATGTCTTAGACATAGAGCTATAGTGTGTTATGGGGACATAAGTCAGTAGGTGTCAGAATAGGGACTTGAACCCAAATCTCCCTAATTGCAAAGCTATCTGTTTCATTAGCACTCACTCTCTTCATATTTTTATTACCTAAAAAAATTTAGTAGTCCACCAAATGTGTAACCAGAGAAAATGTCTCAGTTTCATGTGCACAGCCTGCACACACACACACACACACACACACACACACACACACACACACACATACACAAACAGTTATAAATTTTCTTTCTCTGAGAAAGCCAACATCACTGGACCATGCATTTGCCTCTATTACCTTTTTTTCTCCTTTCTTTCCTTTCTTTTCTCTTTTTCTTTCTTTAACTCCCCTGTCCTTTATATGAAAATATTTACCAATTGTATAGCCATGGGCAAGTGGCTTAACATCTTTGCTTTAGTTTCCTTATCTTTAAAATGGGAGTATTATAGTATCTACCTCGTAGAGTTGTTATTGTTCAGCTGTGTCTGAGTCTTTATGACCCCGTTTGAGTTTGGTTTGGTTTAGTTTTTACAAAGAACTGTAATGTGTTTTTTTAAAAAATAATATCTTTGTAAGATGAGGAAACTAAGGCAAATAGGATTAAGTGGCCTGGCCAGGGTCACACAGCTCGTAAGTGGCTAAATGTGAATTCAGGTCTTCCTGACTGCAGGCCCAGAACTCTATCCACAGTATTACTAGCTGCTAGAGGTTTATAATGGGATGCAAATGAGATAAATGAATATAAAGTACTTTTCTGTCATTTAAGGATAAATACTAGAGACTGGACATGTGATTTAAATCATTCCCTCAGTTGAGGGAACAACTCCGGGTACCAATTCAGGTCGGCATCTTCTCTGCCATTTAGTCTTAGTGAATGGCTTAGAGCACACTTGGAAGCAGTGGTGATAGAGTGGGGCCTGCAGGACAAGATAAGTTCAAATGGAGCTTTACTAGTTAAATGACCTTGAACAAGTGACCTAATCTCTGTTTGCCTCAGTTTTCTCAGTTGGAAAATAGGAATAAAAATAGCATCTACCTCCCAGGTTTGTTGTGAGGAACAAATGAGGTAATATTTATAAAGTTCTTAGCACAGTGACTGACATATGCTAGATGTTTAATAAATGCTCATTTGCCTTCCTAAGAAGTTAAGTGACTTGCCTAGGGTAATATAGTCAATACGTAACAAATAACCTTCAAAATATTATATAAATATTACTTCTTATTTTTCTCACTTTACAAGGGCTTTTCTCAGACTCTAATGTATGGAGTTTCTATTACCTTCTCAAGTGAAGGGAAAAAATTCTAGGGCCAGCTGGGGAGGATGTCCTTCAAAGTATCAAAAGAAAAAAACGTCTGGGTAATAATTTAACTTATATCACTATCTATGTATCTATGTGTCTGTCTGTCTGTCTATCAATCTATCTATATAGGCATACATACATACACACACACATATATATATATATATATTCCTCTTTACATACACATATATATATGTAAAGAGAGAAGAGGAAGAGACAGAGGAAGGAAAAGAGAGGCAGAAACAGAGAGATATATCCACACAGACAGACAGACAGAAGTTGATAATACGTTGTCATGAAAAGCGCACTAGATTATTAACTAGGAAATGATGGTTTCTAGGGTCTTGCCATGGACTTGCTGTGTGGTTTCATTTAAGTCATTTCACTTCTTAAGTCACTTTCACTATTAAAAAATGAGAGGATTAGGCTGGATTATCCCTAAGGTCCCTTTTAGCTTTAGTATTTCTTTTCTTCTAGGATTTTAAATTTGTTAATTAAAAGGAAAAAAATGATTTTTCATGTGAGTAAATATTTTTAAAGTGCCAAGTATATTGCCTAGCACATAGTAAGTGCTTCATAAATGATTATTCTTTTCTCTTCACACTGTCTAAAGTTCAATATCTATCAATGGCCTAGTCCTATGTTGCCACAACTGACTCTGGAAACATATATTAACATCTTATTGAAAACTCCATGGAAATAAATTCATATTTTATTTGATTCTATTGAGAAATATATCACAACAAGATAATATCTATGCTTGTCTTAGAATGACATTTCTGAACTTCTAGATGCACATTAAAAGAAAAAAAAAACAAATTGGCCCCCGATATTAAACTTGAAATTTGCAGAGTGGCTTCCAAATTCATAGGAATATAATTGATAATTTTTGTTTTGTAATAATCCTGTATTTATTAGATTTTTGCTGTGTGGATCTTAGTTAAAACTGATGTGAAATATGATTTTGTTGGGTAGTTGATTTTTATTCACTTATTATTTTGTAGTTAGAAATTAAGACAGCTGTCTTATAAGAAATATTATGTTGAATTAAGAGGATTGTGTTCTGTCTTCATCTGTTGCCAACTTAGTGTGTTGTCTGGGAAAAGTGACTTAATTTTCTAGTGTCTCATAGAGCCCCATCTGCAAAATGGAAACAAAAGAGTTTGAAAAATCTGACCATGTACAGTTTAAGTTTGTCACTGTGCATTTCTCTAAGCTGATGAAGAGCTAACAGGGAATGGGCACCCTTTTGCAAGTGCTCAGCACTAACTTAAATCTGAGCATTCACAGATAGTGTCAGACTTCAGTTCAGCTAGATCAGACCTCTGGAACTATGAGCTATGTGATCAGGTGCCTGACTCCCTCAGATAGTATCCTGGACACATAGAAAGCTGGACCAGAAGTACTTAGCCTCAATGCATTTCCCCAGCAAGGCGGTAGTGGCAACATAGCAAGGACTGCAAGGAAATTAAATTTGTTAATCAAATCCAACCTTTGGCAAAGGTTATTAACCTGACTATAAACTTTTCAAGGATTAACGATAGTACCTGTTCTGCCCTATTTCACAGGATGTTGTAAATAATTGAGATGATCTATGTGAAATTCCTGGAGCTTCTCGGAACACATTTAAGGTATTATTTATAAATGATTATTTGTTTTCTGAGGGGGAATTATCTGCTTGCTTCTTATTACATTCAGTGACTTCTTGTAATGTAGTTGACTTTGTATAGGATTGAAATGTTTCTTAACATCATGGCATTAGACATTGAGAAAATCTAGTAAATTGATCTTAACCTTGGACTAGGAAAATATTAAATAAGTGCAACAAACAGTCTAGTATAAACACTCCCCCAGTGAAGGTTCTTTAAAAATTTATTCTGAGGTAGTTGCTTGGTTTGTTTTTAAAGAATATTTTAAAAACACATTGTGTGCCTTTTGTTGTTGTTGAGTATATGTTCACATTGCTTTGTTTTTGCTTAGATGAGTCTTAATGTAGTATAGGTCCTAATTTTGAGACATCTACATCCACATGAAAGTAATCATTTTCATAAATGACTACGTATGTGTATTCTAAGCAAGGAAAGTAATGGAATTCATCTTGCCTCACACACAGGTCTCTGTGAGTAAGCAAAACCACTTTTTGGGTCAAACTGCTTTTAGAAACTCACGGAGCAATTCTTTCTTGTGGAAATCTTAAGAACCAAAAATTTATGCAAAACACATATTTGTGAATATGATTAATTTAGAAGTCTGAACACTCTGATGATTGCCTCACTCCGCTGAACGAAAAAGTTAAATCCTGATTTTATGTTCTATATTTTTGGCTTTTAGTAATCCCTAGGGAACATATCCTTTTCTTGTAGAATGTACCATAATCTAGATGCACCATACTTTAAAAAAGCTTTGGATAAGTTATTCTATGGAAGCAACTACACTGAAAATTTTTGTGGAAAATTCAAAGTATGAAAACACAGAAATTGAACACACCCTTTTTATGACAAACATTACTATATTGTATTGGAGGAAAGTATCAGAAAGTTGAATCTAAGCAACTCCTCCCTCAAAGCCATTTCTTATGCCATGATTTAGAAATAAAAAGGTGAAAAGATCATAGAATAAAAAAACTTCCTTTAAGCTTTCTGATACTTTAAAAAGAAAAGAAATGAAAGCATTATATATGTGCATTCATATATTTATATATACATACATGTATATATATAATGAATATATATATAAAATTTCTCTTATTTTAAATTCTTGTTTCCTTTAAATCATATTTCCTTTTACGCTTTCTCCAAAGACTATATACAATAAAACCATTTGTTGTCCAAAAGTCTGATCTTGCATGAATCACTCGTCTTTGTCAAAATCTTGAGGTTATAAATGTGAGGCTAATTGAGCAATCTGACAAGCTGAATACACGTAAGTGCTTTATAATATCTTTCAACACTTGAACTATGGCACATTTAAAATGTCAGAATACTCTAGCAAGTGGAACATGCCACCCACATCACCCACCCTGTGCTGATAAAGCTCAAAATGTGCTGCAAATTTCCAAGTAAGCACTGACAGTGAGTGTTGGCCCATTCTTAAATATTTATTTTCAACAGTGCTTACGTGATGCCAAAACAACTTGTTGAGTAGAAAACTCAACTAATTAGCTGGTTACTTTGATTACAACATACTAAACTACTGTTTTGATTTTTCTTTTTTTTCCACCAAATTAATCCTATATTTTGACCTCATGATAGAATCTTAAGAAATACCAGAGAGAAAAAATAAACAATTAAAAAGTTTTAATGGCTTATCTTATTTCATTTTGATAACATTTCCATATATAGTATCTTAAACTTTTGCCTATCTTCTTTTATAAAACAGTTACTCTCTATTGTTGAGATGTAGGAAAATCTATACTTACAAAACCATAGATTTAGAGCCCAGAGAGTCCTTTGAGGTCATTGAATCTCATCCCCTCATTTAACAAATAAGAAAACCAAGGCCAAGGAAGGTTAAAAGACTTGCCCAAAGTAATACTGCTAATAAATACCCAAGGCAAGATTCAAACCCACCTCCATGTCTATGTCTCAGTTTATTATGCCACTGCCTATTGACAACAAATGTATTTAAAAAAAAACAGAAGGGGAAAAAATCATAACCCTTGAAGAACAGAACCCCTTCATTTTTTTCTCTACTGTAATTTCAGTGGTGAGAGTTTTTCTTACATAAATGTCATAAGGTGAATTCCAATAAAATTACAATTAAAGATAAATTTCTATGAGAATATTTAATTAGGATTATTAGATCACAGAACCCTTAAGAATCATGACATCTAAATTGATTAGGTTGTTCTATCCTTCACGGACAAAGAAGAATAGGTCCTGTGCAGCTTTGTACTTCTTCATCATGGGATCATAACTAGAAGGGACATTAAGAGACCATTTAATTCATCATTCTCACTTTAGAGATGAGGAATCTGAGGACCTTAGGGATAAAACTAAGCAAGGTGACAGAGAGGATAAATGGCAGAACTACAATTTGAATTCAGGTCATATTACACAAAATTCACTGTGCCACCCTGCCCTACTATTGGAAATCAAATTTTTTTCTGAAGGATCTTGGAGAAACAGTTTAGCTTCTATTGGCCTCAGATTCTCCATCTGTTAAATGAGGGAGTTAAATTACATGACCTCTACAGTTTCTTCCAGATCTAAATCTATAATTCTATGATCCTGTGAGCTCTCCTTTTATATAGATGTTTTCAAGAGTGACTCCCATTTGAATATTCATCTTATTAATGTTCTAGTTGAATTCCATGAAAAATGTCACCAGATGTACCTAACCCATATTATAGAAGTCTTAAGTGTAAGACTGTAATAATTTGGTAACTTTTCTGATAAGTAACCTATGTCAAAATAAATTAAGTCTTAACTGTTCCATAGATTTATGGATTTTGCTGTTAGAGAGAGCATAAATTTTTTTTCCAAAATTATACATTTGAATTCATTTGTATTTGAAGGTAAATATTTTTTACTATATAAAATACCTGTTAACATGAGTGTGAGGGGAAAGATTTCTAATTACCCAACACAGAGACTATTTGTTACCCTTTCATTTCCTGCTGCCATTGCTGTTTATAGAATTGAGGACATTTGGCCCAGTGACTCCAGAAGAATGAGTGACTTATTGAGTAATTTTCCATCATACCATAAAGCTAGAAAAGAAAAAAAAGCACCCTGGTATCTGTTTTTGAGGAAAATGGGGTAACTTAAATTGTGTGTATGGGGGGGGGGTAGCGGTACATTTTCTGGAAACTGTTATCCGCAGTAACATGTAGATGCAGAGCAAGAGTCTGGTCAGCTAAGTATCTGGACATAAAAGTTGAGTTGTTTAGCGGATAAGACAGCACACTGCTCATGTTGTTGGTTCTAGTAATCATTATTCTTCTGTTAACAATTCTTGATCATCTTTCTGCTCCCTTTTTAAATTGCTCAAATCCTCCCATAATGAAAATCAGTATATTGATAATCATTGATTCTTGCTCTGACCCTCACAATAGCCAATCATATAGATCATTTTTATGACTTCTATTCCAATGGATTGTACTGGTTTTTCTTAATGCATATTCTTTTGAAGACAAATCCAAATGAGAATTCTTATAAATCTGTAGTAGTCTAAAAGAAAGGGAATGATATTGTATGATAACTTTAGGTTGCAACTAATAAAATTTCATGTTTATATATAGTTTCCATTATCTCATTTTTTACTAGTGTCCACCATCCCAAGCTACCTTGTAAGTAACTACTTTGTATATGTTTGTAGTTCTTCATTATATTCTTATTCCATGTCTATTTTTATAATTACTTGTTTTCTTCATTAGAATGTAATGTTCCTTGAGGTCAGGGATTTTTTTTTTACTTTCTTTGTATCTCTAGTGCTTGGAACACAGTAGGGGTTTAATAAATGGTTGTTGCTTGGTCCTTATAGTAGCTTTCAGTTAATTATTAGAATTATTATTAGTTCCATTTTGCACTTAAGGAAACTGAGGCTCCAAGAATTGTGGCTGAACCATGGCCATACAGCAAATAGATGGCAGGGCCTGAATTGGATCCCTGGATCTTTGATTCCATTCTAGTCTTGTGCTCTTCTTATTATACCAGGAAGTGAAATGAAAGGCAAACTTCATAAATGCAAATGGAAGATTCTTGGGCTATATCCAAGTATGTTAGAAAAATAATTCAACAAGTGAACTGAGAAGAAGGGAAATAGCAGGCTATATGAATACGAGCAGAGTCTGTGGTAACTGTGAGGTAGATTTCCTATTAGACTACGCATTGAGTCTACTGAACTTTGAGTGTCATGTCCAATTTGAGAATCTATAGCTAAACATAGACATGGAATGTTTGGTGAAGTTTTAGAAGAGAACCATTAAGATGGTTAAATGATGTGAAAATAAGACTTATTTGAAAAGATTAAAGGCAATGGGATTATATAGTTTAGAGAAAAGTGAACTAAATGGTATTTTAATAATGGTAATAATAATACAGGGCAAACTCTTACATAGAGGATAAGGACTTGCTGCTGTTCGTCTCCATTAAAATAAGGAGAAAATGGACCTGGGTTCCTATAGAGGGGATTTATGTTAGTAAAGAGGAAGACTTTCCCCAAGGAGTGTTAAACATTTGGAAGAAGTTACTAAGAGAAGCTGTAGAATCTCATTTTTTTTTGGAGATCTTAAAAAGGAAGAACTTCATAGTTATGGGGATATGTTCACTGTGGCATTACCTGGAAGCTTACAGAGAGGCTGCCTCCTTTTCCAAACACATTCCAAATTTCCTTTTTCTGTGAAAAAAAAAAGACTCAAAACATCTTATATAAAACTCAGTGTATGGAATCCATACATAGGCCATTAATTATTATTATTTTTTAATTCAGAGAGTTCCTGACCTTTGGTGAGGAAAAAGTTTTTTGTTTGTTTGTTTGTTTGTTTGTCTGTTTTTACCAAACCTCATGATTAACATAGAGAGGGAAGAAGGAAAGAGGAAATGTTCAGAAAGTTAAGTTCTCATTGGGGAAAGGATAACATTTCCAGTTGTTTATTTTGCCCCCTTCCCCCTCCCCCACCCTATCTTAAGAATCTCAGCTAACTTTAGTTAGTGAAGTGTTATAACAGCAGCTAGCCTAGAGATCCAGCAGGTCAGCCTTCATGGATTACCAGTAGCTCACAGTCAAGTGGAGAAAGATTTTTTTTTTCCAATGGAAGTCTTTATTTGAATTCCTACCTATTTGCAAATAGCCTGATTTCCACATGTGAACCAAAGCATATCTAAATGTAATGGCAAGAAAGTTACAGAGAAGGACATTATGCTTATGTATCAATTTGTTCATTAATTTTAAAAAGAGACTATAAGCTTAGTCTCATTTCCTATGGAATTTGCATAGGTTTTGATTCACTTAGGTGAACTTGATATGAGGAAAAACTGAGTTCGAAAATGGCCTTTGATACTTACTAGCTTTGTGACCTTGAACAAGTCAGTTAACCTCTATTTGCTTCAGTGTCCTTCATCTATAAAATAGGGATAATAGCAGCACCTACAACCCAAGTCGTAAGCATCAAATGAGATGATGTTTGGAAAAAGCTCTGCAAACCTTAAAGTGATATATAAGTGTATTTATGATTATGATCATATATCATTGAATCCATTAAGAATAAGCCTGGACATCTTTTTTTAAAGTCATTTCAGAGCATTTAGAAAATCAGAAGTTGCTATGTGGCCCAGTGTGTAGAGCACTGGGCCTAGAGTCAGCTAGGTGGTATGGTGGATAAAGTGCTTTGTAGGCAGGAAGATTCATCTTTCTGAGTTCAGATCTGGCCTCAGACACTTTCTAACTGTATGACCCTGGGCAAGTCATTTAATCCTGTTTGGCTCAGTTTCCTAATCTGTAAAGTGAACTGGAGAAGGAAATGGCAAACCACTCCAAAATCTTTGCCAAGACAATCTTAATTGGGTCATAAAGAGTCAGACACAATTGAAAAACAACATTTACATTTATTGTTAATTATTTGTTATTTATTGGCTACATTTTAATGTCTTAATCTAACCTAAATGGCTTCACATTTTGATATGGTTAAAATTATAGATCTTTGAAACCACCAAAATCACCACCAAATATTACAACTACCAAGGATTGTTCATATTCATGTCATTTTTTGACATGGTTGAGGACTGGTGGGTTGTATGGTGGGAGAATATTTTACTAGACACTGTTGATAGTGTAAATGTCCATAAGACATATGACCTGCAGTAAAATATGGTGGCATATTCACAAAGTGCATGCTTTAATACATGGCCAACAGTTTGACAAATGTCATTTAAAAAAAGCAAATACACTGGAATGTCTCTATAATGTTTTCCAGGGAGCTGGAGGTTTTTCAGTGTTATCTGATCCTCTTTGGGCTCTTGTCCAGGATTTTAAAAAATGAATAGTATAGGCAGGAAAATGTTAAATGGAGTCATATTGTGTTGAATTTTCACTATGTAGTATTTGTTTGAAAGGGTTTTAACTTAATATATAGCACAGTGAAACTTTGTTTTCTCATGCATAATGGATTAAAAAACTTAGTCCCTGGAAAACATTACCAGTGAATTGGACTGAGTAACAAATCCGTACAGAAGTGCCGCTAGGATTTTTTTTTTTCTCCCTAAGTTCCGTTTATTTTTTCATCGCTGTCCTGAATGGGATTTTTAACTTTTAAATAGGTCCCATTTATTCCCAAATAGACATCCTTACTTAGAAGGGAATTTGTAAGCGTACAGATGAAATGTCATTACCATGCATATGGTCACACCTTGTCAGGTTTGGGTCCTAAATTTCACTGCAATATTGATATTTGTGTACATTTAAAGTGACATGATTTGGCAAAAGAACAAGTATCTCTCTTTTGAGTTAGTAGTGCATATGGTGATGACTGACCATGTACTACAAGGTTAAAACAGTTTTAAAAATTGCTTGCTAACGTGATAAGACCAAGGCTCATGTTTTTCCTAAACCTCATTTTCAGTTGGCCACTAATTTCAGCCAATAGGTGAACAAACACTGTGAGATGACAGAAGTAAGTGTTCTTCACTCAAATGGGTGGGAAGGTCAGGACAGAAGGAATGTTGACTCTCATGTTTTGCAATATTAATTCAATACTTCTGAACTAAATAAATTTTTTAGGTTTTATTTTTCTGTAAAATAAAAAGAATTGGAATTTATATAGTGATTTAAGGTTTGCAAAGTGCATTATATATGTCATCTTATTTGATCATTACAACCACTCTTGGAGAAAAGTTCTCATCTCCATTTCACATATGAGGAAACTGAGTTTTAGAAAAGTCAAATGACTTTCCTAAATTTACAAAGAAAGTAAAATATCTGA
This sequence comes from Pseudocheirus occidentalis, assembly GCA_028646575.1. Lineage (NCBI taxonomy): Eukaryota > Metazoa > Chordata > Mammalia > Diprotodontia > Pseudocheiridae > Pseudocheirus > Pseudocheirus occidentalis. The sequence goes on from CM053593.1 coordinate 292,155,482, forward strand.
AGCAGGATTTGAACTATCTACTCAGCCACCTAGCTGTTTAATTTTTTTATTACATTTTATCACATTATATTTTTATTACATTATTATTTTGTGTGTAGCAAACCTAGAATGGCAAATTTGAACTTTCCCATTCAAAGAGTCTAAATATGTTAACAAGGTCAGAAAAGAAAATCTGAATAGAAATATATCTTAAAGGAGACATTTTTGAGAGCAAAGGAGTCAGGGAGTACATTACTATCATTATCTCATTCCTACCAAAAAGAGAGGGTTTAAGAGTGAAGAAATTGCTTTTTATTCTACAATGTTGAATGACTGTAGGAATGCCCTTTTTGCAAATGGGGCAGGGTAGAAATCTGGGCCTAAGTTCTGGTTTTCTTTGTCATTGTTTTTATTTCCCATAGGTAGAGAGTTTAAATGCTATTTTTGGCTTGGTCATTGTATTATTGAGTATGTCCATGTCACTGTCCATACCAAAAATGATAGCATTTCCATATTGCTTTTCTTCTCTCCTTGGTCTCCATTCCTAAACCATAATTTCTGTGTAAAGTTAGCAAAAACGGCTCAGTAATAGAAGAACCAGTCTGTTCATTTCAGTTCTTTTCACAATCAGTGTTGATTCCCCTCAGGCAAATTGGCTATTTAGTGATTTGCCGTATAGGAATCATTTTTCATTTACTAGTACAACCTTAGATTCATTTGTTAGTTAAGCTCATTTCATACTTTAATAGTAAAAGAAACAAGATCCCCCTCTGTCTCACCCTAGCCAATGGCTCTCCCTTACCTTCTGTGTTCAATTTGAAGTGAATTCCATTTTTGAAAGTTTTATATTTTGCTAAAATTGAAGAATTCCTTGAGAATCAACATTACTAAGTAAATACATGTTATACAGGAGTTGATAACATGTTCTTTAAAAGGCAATCCTTCCCCAAAATGAAGGACCATGGGACCATTGATTTAGAGCTAGAAAAGACCTCAGAGGCCATTTAATCCATCTCACTTGATTTAAAAATGAGACCCAAAGAGGTTAAGTGACTTGCTCAAAGTCATACAGAGCATAAATGAGAGGGGGGAGATTTGAACTCATGTATTTTGACTCCATATTCAACATTTTGCACTGTGCTATGCTGCTATCTCATTTGCTAAAATAATTTTGGAAAATTTCCCCTGAATTTTAGGAAAATAGGAGATACATTAAAAAAAATCAGCCTTATATTGTTTAACATTTTAACCAATAAGTTAAATAAAGTCCTAGATGATATTGTTCTCAAAATTTTACCCAGAGCTAGGAAGGGTAGCTAACACAATATATGGAGGTCTTAATTAAAAGAAAAAAGTATTTGACAGGCTAGAATGAGGGGCAGAAACTAAAAAGACATTCTTCAATAGATATAAGATTTAAAGTTTTATACCTAGGATGCTCATTATCTGCCTTGATCAGGGTACATCTGAAATAGAGTGTTTAGTTTTTTTTTTAATTTATAGAATGAAACAAGCATTTCTGTACCATATTATGATAAAAAGAGATAATTGTATGTGAAAGTGAAAATCTACTTTATGCAAATTGCTATTCCTTTTAAATATATAATAAAGTTATCCTGTAAATATATTGTTTCCTTTTTTTCCTCTCCTTCCCCTAACCTAGAGATGGCTATATATACACAAATGTGTATATATAGTAAGTATATGTATATATACATATATATGTATGTATGTATGCTATCTATATAATATCTGTCTATTTACATGACCCAATATACATATTGTATATGTATATACACACATACACACAGGGGTGTATGTATATATGTGTATATGTATAAATATATGTATATGATTATTTTATACATACTTTTCTTTACAAGTTCTTCTCTATATGCAGGTAGTATCTTTCTTTACATGTCCTTTATAGTTAATTTGGGTACTTGAAATAGTCAGAATAACTTATTTGCTCAAAGTTGTTCTTAGAACAATATTGTTGTTACAGTATACATTTATCGTATATAGTAGGTAATGTTCATTTTGCTCATCATTATTTTGTGCAAATGTTTCCATGTTTTTATAAGATTATCGAGCTCATCATTTCTCATAGCACAGTAGCATTCCATCACAATCACATACCACAACTTGTTCAGCTGTTGCCTAATTGATGAGCATCCTTGCGATTTCTACTTCTTCGCTATTGTGTTCAGTTCTGTGAGCCACAGTTTAGCAATGAAAATGATGGACTATGGAGCACACAGAGAAGAAAAACTGGGCAGTTAAGGCCCATGTCATATGAGGACAACAACTGGTGGTACTGAACCTGGAGAAAAGACTTAGAGGAAACATGTGAGCTGTCCTAAAGGATCTGAAGGGTCAACAAATAAAAAAAGGGTTAAGCTAAGCTCCAGAATACTGGAACAGGAACAATGGGTGGTTGTTTGTAAAGAGACAAATTTAGGTTTGATATCAGGAAAATTTTCAAACAATTAAGATCTGCCCATAAGTTGAATCGGCTTTCTCTGTAGTTAGTAGGTGCCCTCTCATTCATACAAATGAGAAATGACTAATTGTGGACTATGTTCTAGCAAAGATTCCTTTGTGGTATGGATTGCATTTCTCAAACACTGTGGTTCCTCCTAGCTGTAAATTCTGTTATCTTTTACATCAATATTGCTAATAATTTACAACTATTACTTAACTGATCTTCACCACTACCCCAATTCCTTGGAGACTTCCCTTTTCTGTGTCTTCAGTGCTAACTGAAATTCTTTTTCCCTTGTTTTTTTTTCCCCAGAGAACATTATCTGCATCTCTTCTGCCTTCCCCATATGCTTCATTACACCCATAGTACCATGTGTGGGAACTTGTGATTAGGGATTGTTTCCTTCATTCTATTTGTATCTCTGATGTTTGGCATATGTGCTTTGTACATGGTAGGTACTTAGTAAATGTTTGCTGATTGATTACATTACACTTATCTGTGTACACGGTGTATCCATTTTTCTCTAGAATGCAAGCTATCTGAGGGTAGGGTCTGAGTCAGGGATGGGGAACCTGAGTCCTCAAGGCCACATGTGACTTTCTAAGTCCTCAGTGGCCTTTTGACTTAGTCCAAGTTTTACAGAACAAATCCTTTTATTAAGTGGATTTATTCCGCGAAATTTGGATTCAGTCAAAAGGTTGCACTTGAGAACCTAGAGGGTCACATGTGGCGTCCAGGCCTCAGGTTTCCCACCCCTTTTCTGAGTCATTGTCGTACTTGTATTCCAAACATCTAGTACAATGCTTTGCACAGAGCAGTCTTTTAATTTTTGTAGAATTAATTTACAATTAAGATCTCCATTTTACAAATGAGGAAGATTAATTGTAAAAAAAAAAAATTAAATAGCTCCCTGAAGGAACTGACCAAGTGTCAGTGAAAACACTGGAAAAAAAATATAGGTCTCCTATTTCCATATTATTTCCATGAACATGTTTAAACAAAATATCCTCTTTTGGTATCAGCATAATGTGTTATAGTAAGCTTGTTAGAGAAATGGGCAGTTGGAGTTATCATTACCCAGATCAGTGGCACAGTCCTTTGTGAATAATGGAAAGACAGAAGATGGCTATTATAGTAAAATGAAAGATTAACTATCAGTCACTGAAAGGAAAATTGCACTGACAGCCAATGTAAAATAATCAAATAGTTAAAATGAAGCCCAATCAGCTGTTCTTGAAACATTTGGGCCACATCTAGAGATCCATTCTGGGTTTCTGTTGATTGCAAATGGATACCTATTTGCAGGTTCACACAGGATGGTAACAAAACAATACTTCTAAGTCTTAGGGCCAGGTTATCCCATGAAAGGTAGTCTAACCCTTTCCCAAGAAACACGAGCTGGCTAAACAAATAAACCAGTAATCTGCCTTTGCTGTGTATATTTAAACTGTCCAGTTTCATTTGATGATGTGTTTCTGTTTTTAAACTGTAAGTAGTCGGGACTTTTTATTTAAAAAAAATAGGAAAATGTCTGTAGGGAGCAGAAAGGCAGGAATTATTAAAAACCCATGATCCATTATGTTTTGAGACTGTGCATAGAGATTAAGCAACATTTTTGTTGAAAGACAAAAGCAAAGCCTTTGGTGCCAAGAGGAAATGATCTCTCAGAAAGGAAATGATAGGTTGAATAGCTTTAGTTTACTTTCACCTCTGAGATCTTGGTTTAAAGCCATCTTTGCTATCCTTGTCAGAGCAAAGTAAAGGAATCCACTGAGACTGAAAACTACTGTGGGAACTGTGGTCTTCGCACAAATTCAGGAAAAAAGTTAGTGGCTATATAAAAACTGAGACAGAAGCAAGTGTGTCTACAACTGTGTATGTTTGGGGTATTTTATGATCATATACTTTAGGGGGAAAAAGTTCAAATAATATGGATCAGAACTTACAGGATATAATTGAACTTGAGGAAAAAATTCGTTCTTAGGCTTTTTTTCTATTCAGTCAGCAGAAATAAGTCCACTAATTATGACCAACATTTCATAACTTTTCATTTATATCTCAATTTATGCCTTTCTTTCAAATGAACATATAAGAGTCCAAAAGAACAAATTCTGGTTAGATTATCCAATTATTTATTTTGCTTTAGAGCTTTATAACCTAATATATTTTACAGCCATATTTAAATGGGAGTTTTAAACAAATCATGGTATTCATACATGGGACCAAATCTATGGTAAATGGTCTCAATGAAGAAAACTAATGCATTCTTATATCATTGTGAAATAAATGGGAACTTGATAAATAATATTACGCATTCTTTGGCAACAATAATAAAGTCTGGTAAGTTTAGTAGTATGATTTATTTCAACTTACATTTGATAGCTTTATATGTAAAAATACAAAAGAAGTTAGTTTTCTTTTTCTTTTTTTTTTCTTTTTGGAGGGTAATTGGGGTTAAGTGACTTGCCCAAAGTCACATGGCTAGTTAGTGTATAAAGTGTCTGAGGTCAGATTTGAACTCAGGTCTTCCTGACTCCAGGGCCAGTACTCTATTCACTGAACTCCCTAGCTGCCACAAGAAGTTAGTTTTCTAATAAGATTGTAGCATGTCAGAAATATCTGCATACACAAAAATGTATTAAAATTGCACATTGAGAAAACCAAGCAATAGAAATATTTTTTCTGAGCTGGGTTTTCCTATGTGCAATTTTTATGTTCAACATACATTTATATACACATAGACATACCTCTCTTTTTCTCATTATTATAATGGTGTGAATAGTAGTCCATCTATATTATATGCATATATGAGTAATATACTTGTGTATGTTTTCATACAACTATAAGTTGTAGTGAAAGTGCCAGTCTGCACTGGTAGAAGGAATTCCTCACTAGATAATCCTGTGTTGTTGACATCACAAATTGATGACCATCTGAACATCTATATATATACACTTATGTTTCTATGTGTTTATATACATACATGTACATATATGTACATATATAGGCATAGAAGAGCAAGAAAATGATCAATGACTAATTGTGGTAAATAGTGATTAATACCAACCAGGGTTGTAAATGTGGGATTGTCATCAATTTGAAATTAATAGAATGCAAATCAAAACAACATTGAGGTACCACATCTCACCAGTCAGATTGGCTAAGATGACAAAACAGGAAAATGACAAGTGCTGGAGAGGATGTGGAAAAGTTGGAACTCTAATGCATTGTTGGTGGAGCTGTGAACTGATACAACCATTCTGGAGGGCAATCTGGAACCATGCCCAAAGGGCTATGAATAATAGCATACCCTTTGATCCAGTAATACCACTTTTGGAGTTGTATCCCAAAGAGATCACAGAAGTGGGAAAGGGTTCCATATGTACAAAAGTATCTACTGCAGCTCTCTTTGTGGTGACAAAGAACTGGAAATTTAAGGGATGCCCATCAATTGGGGAATGGCTGAACAAGTTATGGTATATGAATGTGATGGAATATTATTGTGCTATAAGAAATGGGAAGGATATTGACTTCATACTTACCTGGAGAGGCTTATACGAATTGATGCTGAGTGAGAAGAGCAGAACTAGGAAAAATTTGTACACAGTCACAGATACATGATATGTGTGATGACCAGTTTTGAAAAAC
>CM053593.1:292162093-292179016 GCA_028646575.1 Pseudocheirus occidentalis
CTGAGATGTTATCTTGACCTTGTTGTGACTTAAGGGTGGATGCCCTTTAGTGCTCTCCTGCTACCTTTTGAGAAAGTGCTCGGTGGTAATGGATGGTATTGTAATTACTTTGAGTCCAGGGGTGGGAAACCTTTGGCCTTTTTGTGCTCTGTGATTGATCAAATGAATGTACTTTGTTTATGGCTGGAAACTGATCTCCATTTGAGAAGAGACTTTGACTAACTAAATGAATGTACTGTCTAGGAGTGGAGTAAACTAATCTCCATTTGAGAAGAGACTTTGACTGACTAAATGAATGTACTGTATAGGGGTGGAGTAGTAGCTGGATTGAATTGAGAACTTACTTGCTAAATGAATAAGTTATACTCTATTTTGATTTTCTCTGTTCTGTGAATGTTTGCTGAATAAATGGGGTTTGCTATGCTGGTAATCTGAACCTTGTAAATTGCCTTTGCTTGGCATTACAATATGGCAGATGTCATTTAATTTTATTTTCCAGAGTGCTAAAAAATTTTCCCAAATGTAATCCTACCTGTTCTCATTTTTCCATTCAATTCTTTATTTTTTTTGGAAGGCAAGGCAATTGGGATTAAGGTCACACAGCTAGTAAGTGTGTCTAGTATCTGAGGCCAGATTTGAACTCAGGTCCTCCTGACTCCAGGGCTGGTGCTCTATTTGGTGTACCACCTACCAGCCTGCCCCTTCACTCAATTCTAAGACAAACTAATTATCCATTTACATCTTTCCTCCAAATATATATACTGATATACTAATTTGATAGACTAACTGTTCAATTTCATATAGTCTGGAGACCATGAGGTAGCTATGTGGTACAGTGGATAGAGCACTGGACCTAAAGTCAGAAAGACTCATCTTCCTGAGTTCAAATCTGTCATTAGACACTTATCAACTGTGTGAACCTGGGCAAGTCACTTAATCCTGTTTGCCTCAGTTTCCTCATCTGTAAAATGAGCTGGAGAAGGAAATGGCAAACCACTACAGTATCTTCACCAAGCAAACTCCAAATGAGGCCAAGAAGAGTTGGACATGCCTGAAAAATGACTCAAGAACAACTGGATACTAGACATTTTTACCTATTTGTTTGGTCATTTTTGTGTGCATGTATACAAATAATACATAATAATCCTACTATATAATATATTATGCAGTAATCTCACATATACTTATATATACATATATACATGTATCACTTTGAAAACTTTAAAGTGCTATGGAAATATTTTATTATTATCATTACTACTACTACTACTACTACTACTACTGCTACTACTACTACTACTACAACATAGGTGACAGGAACTTGCACTTGTCTATATGGTAAAACTGAAGGATTTCAACCTCTATACTGCTACAGAACATTTTAACATTATAAACCAACCCATAGAATTGAAACTTGGATTTAGAGATCAGGCAGGAGGTAAAGTTTAGCCCCTCACACAGATGAAGGCTTGTTAGTAGAAGCAAGTTCTATATCATATATGTTTAAAAAGGTAGAACACACAAAACTGATGTAAAAGAAATGTAAATTTTACACATATACACACCTATTTGTGTCTAATGGTATCTCTAGGGCAGGGGGATAAGGGGAAAAAAAGGAAAAAAGTAAGAAATTTACATGATTATTTCATATATTTGAAAGGAATAGTAAGTTGAGCATAGTAGATTTGTAGTTTCATGTGCAATCATCTTTTTTTATTGTACTGTGTTATGGAAATGTTTGTTTTATTCCATAAACTAAAAAAAGGGTTCAAAGATAGTAGTCAATAAATATATGTTCACAATCATATTAGCAGACCTATATGATTTGAAAAGGGATCCTTCCTTGCTTGCCCATTTCATATACATATGTTAAAAACCTCTTTGAATAATAGAGAATAATCTAGAATAATCTGGAACTGAACCAGTCTATAAAAAGAGGACTTATATATAATGATGGTTTATATCTCATGGTTTTGATTAGATTGATCTTCACTTTATAGAGAAAGCACATGCCACACATAGGGAACAGCCCATGCAAGGTCATAGAGGCAAGAGATAGAATGTCATGCATAAACCAGAGCTAAGAATGGTTCTTTTTCCATTTTAAATACAATTTCTTAAAATATTGAATTGTATTAAATAAATACAATTTATTTAAAAATATAAAAATTGGTCTGACTCCTGAATGGATCTTTAACTCTTCATTTTAAAGATAAGGAAATTGACCCATGGAGGTTAACTGACTTGTCCAGGGCTACACTCACAGGTGCTGGGGACCAACATATATGTGTGTGTGGGGGTGACACACACCCATACCTATGCACACCCACACATTCCCAGACTCCCTCTGGGAAAAAAATATATATGTATCTACACTTTTAAGTTTAATTTTCATTATCAATACTTTAGATAATTAAGAAAATATCAAATTAAGCTCTAATTTGCAGTGTTACCAGTTTTGGAGCTATAAATGAATCCACTGAAAATTTAGCAATTGGCTCTCATAAGGGGGCTCCATCATATCCCTGGGTAGAATGGAAGGAACACTGGACATGGAGTCAGAAGACCTGAGTTAAAATTCCAGCTAAAGATAACAGATAACCTCATAGTAGTGTTGGGAACCCAGTTACCCTAATTCCTAATACAGTCCTTATTTCAACCCCCCTCCCCCATCAAATATACCTAAACATGCCTGATTTAAAAAAAACACTATTCATATTCAAGAAGCTTAAGCATTTGATGGAAATACTTTAATGATCAATAACTGGAGGGGGTTAGCTGACAGATGTAGAACTGATGTATTAGAAACATAACTCTTCCAGAGGGAAAGCAGTTCATTAAATAATAATAATAATAATAATAATAATACTAAGAAATGTCAAAGAAATACAGGAAGCCAGATGCTCTAGAGAGAGTTTGCCTACAAGGATTAACATGTCAATTGACTGACTCTCCTTTTGTCAATTTTGTGTGAGTCAAAAAGGATGTGGGATTTTTGGTCAGAAAAAAAAATAAAAGGATGTCTCTGTGGTCACCCCTCCTCCAAATGATCAGAAACAATCTCTGAAAGGTCAGATCAAATCCAAATTATCATACAGAGATTGTCCTGCACTAAATGCTATTTAACCCAGATTGACTGCCTAAAAACTCTGCTACCTGTCAGCTGTTTCTGTTCCACTTTCCCTCAGAAGGAATCACTGAAGGAGTCACTGATGGAGGTGCCTGTTGAAAACATGCCATTGCTCATTTTTCCATGATGTTTTAGGTTATTGATTCAAAAGAAGGAAAGGAGAAGTTCAGGTCTTCTGAACCCTTAAACACTTTCATCCTCTACAGCAGCCACATTATTTTTTATTTATTGAGGTCCCACAGGCTGCTACTTTACAAATATGGTGAAATGGTTGATGCCCAAGTACATGGAGAAATATGGTTCCTTTTTGCAAAGCTATACCACATTGTGGCCTCTTGGACAGACACATTCCAGAAAAATTCCTCATCTGAACATGAGAGGGTTGGGCTAGATGGTCTCAAAGGTGATTTCTGGCTCTAAATCCAACCATCCTTTGAGATTCAGGGATAGGGAGTCAAATCATCACCTCCAAACATACTCAAGGTCAAGCAGTGTGTTTGGAAAGGCTTCTGGGGGATGAATCTCTCATTGGTAATTTAGGGTCTCCTTAAGGCGTTGAGATGAATTAGCAACATTATGTACTTACGTACCAGCTTGGCCAGCCTTTCCTGATAGGTTCAAATAAACAGTGTAGAGGGCAGCAATAGCAGCTTCATAGGAAGAAATGTGATTCTTGATCTCCCAAGAGTGGGTAAGTAACCATGGCTGACTCAGTCCCCTGTTGATCTTGTTGCTTTATCATGGATGTAGAGAAATGCTAACAAGGTGCAAAGAATAATACAGAGCATCTGATAAGCACTTTCTCTATGAAGGACTGAAGAGATTAGCTTTCCTTAAAAGGAAATGTCTGACTAAGTTTTCAACAGCTTTAGCCCTGACTAAAGTAAGCATTTCATTTCTTGTCTCTGCCCCATTTGAACATTCCTGCAATGTCTTCCCTAATTATTGTCACCTCTCATCCTCATCTTATTCAAAGTGAGGTTGCTACCAGCTTCCCTCATGTCTCCATTTGCTGAGGCTCTCTCCCTTCACCTAGTATTTACTTACCTTTGTTCATGTTGTGCCCCCCAGCCCCCAGCCCCACTCCTAATAGAATGAATAGTATACTCTTTCAGGGACCAATCATTTCTGGGTATTTATATCCTCAGCACCTAGCACAGGACCTTGGACCTATTCAACCCTTGATAAATGGTTATTGAATGAATGGATGTGGTACCCATGTGACTTAGAATCCTTTCTGCAACATCAAGGAATCTGAGGCTCGAAGATTTGATGAGAAAGACCAATTTTGTTTAAAAACAAACACATGGAAACCACTAGTGTTCTGCTCTATATCCAGTTCTGGAGGCAGAGAAGAACAGAATGGGTGGTTTGGTGTTTTTAGTTATTGTTATTTAATGAGTGGTATGCAAACAAGGCAGTTTAAAAAAAATCAAATGCCAAAGAAAGCAAAAGCAAATTAAAAGCTTCAGATTTTTTTATGGAGCATTCTTCATGATTTTTTTTCCCTATTTATTTTCATGAAGACAAATTAGGATTTTCTTCAGTAAGAAGCTACTTATGCTAATTCGTATTTAATAACACTTTAGTGTTACTCAGCAGTTTAAAAATGTAAGGGAGTTTGGTCAGGGGAATCCCTGATTAATTTGAGCTCTCTCATGTATTTGACGAGATTATAGTCAGAGAGTTAACATTTATTAATTGCTTACTATGTGCTAGGCCTTAAAAAAAGTTTCAGAGATTAAGATTAACATTCCCTTTGGGCAGAGCACCAGCAAGTAAGGGTGTGATACCCTATGTGGAGAGAGAAGAAAGAAATAAATAAAGGGAAAAAAGGAAGACAGGAGGGCAGGAAGGCAGGAAGGCAGGAAGGCAGGCAGGTAGGAAGGAAGGAAGGAAGGAAGGAAGGAAGGAAGGAAGGAAGGAAGGAAGGATGGAAACCAAACTGTGTTGCTCAACTGGAAGCTTGGTTCCTAGTAGCCAGTTCTTTATCTATGAAGAGGCTGCTGTTTATCCTTCATTCTAGAAGAGGGTCATGACATCAGGAAGGTGATGCCATGACATGCAAGCAAATTGGATTTATGTGAGGGAGAACTGGGCAAAGCCACCAGCCTCACTTTCTTCTCTGGAGACATCTGGGTCCAAGTGGCCAGATATGGATCAAGACAATTGGAGATGGTCCAGGATGCAGTGGGAGGTCCTTGGCCTCTTCAAGCTAAGGTTTTCTGTTTTTTTAAACAGATCTCCCTTTGACTGAGGCAGCTCCCATTCAGTGATTAAGACTTAAACAAATGAGGCAAAGAATGGCCTCTTTAAAAAAAAAATTGATCTGGGAGGGGAAGATCCTCCAAATCATTCTAGTCAAAGACCAAGCCCTACTTGGTCCCTCTTTGGGCCCCAATTAGCTCAGAATGAATATAAATAACAATTATTTCCATTTTTCTTGGAAACCCTGAGGGTCTTTCCCCTCCTAGATCTATATATTTTTTTTCTCAAACCACTGCTTATTATCTCTGTGATCTTAGGGAAGTCACTAAACTGTATGTTTGTTTGTTTTAAATAAAGGGTACAATAATGCTTGCATACTTATCTTCAAAATTTTCCATGAAGATAAGGATTGTAGCTTGGAGCTAGAAGGAGCATTGGAACATCAAGTATAATCCCCTAATTTTATAAATGAAGAAACCAAAATTATCAGGCAAGCGACTTGCCTGAGGTAATGCACCTACTAAGTGGCAAAGTCAGAACTGGAATCGAACTCTTCGGACTCCAAATTCACTGATCTTTCTATGTGTCATATTATCTCTGTACTACAAAAAAAGATAACATAAGTGGAAAGTGGGTTGAAGAAGAGAGTTTCCACTAAATTTCAGTTCCCCAATTGACTGGAAGAGATTGGACTATGTGAACTTTGGTGTGGAAACTTAATGGAATGTAAGCTACTTGAGAGCAGAAACTATTTTGTTTTTGTCTTTGAAATTGCCTAGAAGAGGGACTGTCACATAGGTGGTGCTCATTAAATGCTTGTTATTTGGTGATGAATTGGAAACATTGGAGGGATACCTCACCATTGAGAGCATGGGTGTGATTGCTGATGCCTTGCTGAGAACACACAAAGCTCTGGATTTGTTTCCCCTTCCTGGATCTGTCTGAAGATTACTAGCTGGTTAGGACTTTGAAGTTCTAGGATTCTTATCAAAGGAGCATCCTTTCCCTCACAAGGTCTATAGAAATAAGTTAACAGGCAGACTCAGGCTCTTTTGGATTATCTTTTCCTATTTTCCTTTTCAAAAGATAGAAAAGCATAGAGCAGAAAAGATGTGCAATGTGATTACCTCTCCTCAGGAATAATAGGAAAGAAGGAAACAAGTATTTACTAATAATATATTATTATGCCTACTATGTGCTTCTATGTGGGGTGTATGGGATGTTCAGGGAAGACTAGTACCTCTGAAACAAGGATTTTCTGAGCCCTTTTCAGGGCTACTTATCCATCTTATGTTATGTATGTCTTTGAAGGTCGGAGGGAGGAGTTTGGACTTGTTAGGATAAAAATCTGAACTTTCCCCAAAAAATACTGAAGAGAAAAAAGTGAAGACATCTATGACAAATGCCAAGGCAAATTCTATTTTCTATATTTCTTGTTTAAAAAAATCACCTATATTATTTGTAATTTATGGAATAAAATATTTTTATAACATCACTTATTTTAAAAAGATGATTACTTATGAAACTTCAAATCTATTATGTACAACTTACAATTTCTTTTTAATATATACTATATATAATGTTCTCTTGGTTCTACTCATTTCACTCTTCATTATTTTGACAATTTCAGTGAAATGGAAGAATATTTACAAAAAATATAAATTCCCTAGATTAGCAGAAGAGGAAATAGAATGTCTTTACCTCTTGATACAGTCTAGGTCCCCTACTTATAATGAACTCCCCACCATTTTCCTTGAAAATAGCTCTGTTAAGATAAATAGCATAATACCTGATTCTAAAAGAATAACTAGGAGATTTAAGCAATGCTTTTAAATTTGAGTTGAGATATATTTTTGCATACATTTAAAAAGTGTTTTGATAGTTACATGCCTTACACCTAAAATGAATGTAGTTACTTACAATAATTTGCCCTTAAAATGGAAATTCACGTAGGATGAGATGTGTACATTGTATTCTTGAAAGAATAAATTAGTCAATAACAGATGGGCTGATATGGGGAGAATGGATTAGATTTATTCTTCTTGGTTCTAGAGGGGAGAGATAGGACCAATGAATGGAAGTTAGAGAAAGAAACATTTTGGTTCGATATAAGGAAGAGCTTTCTAACCATCACAATCATCTCCAAATTTCTATACTCATTATCCATTATTCTCTTCCCCTGACATTACATTCCAACCAAGCTTCCCTTTTTAATTTTTTCAGAAAGGTACTCCATCTCTTTACTTATAATAGAACTTTATTAATTGCAAAATAAAATAGACTGTCTCTTTGGTGACCTTCATAGAAGAAGTTCCGAGCAGGAAAGAATACCATTAAAACTCCCTGGTTTGGATATAACATAAAGAATAATTGATATGGTTAATATGCCAACACCTAGACTGTGTTCATATATGAAAACTTAAGCAGGACTAAAAACGTTGATTAAAGAGTCCATTCTAAAAGGTTTGAAATGTTCTTAATAGTAAGATATGTCTACTTACTCCCACCCCACCCCTGCCCCAGAGATATAAATCAAATTTTAAAATTCCATGTGAATGTTATAGTGAGAGGAATTAAGGAAGAATGATCAATTGTGTTCTGTGATCAACAGCATCCCCTGGGTGAAGAGACTTTTGTAATTTTACTCATGGTACTGACTTGTGCATAGGAAAAAAATTTTCCCATGGGGAAGAAAAGAACAACATGGTGGTTCTTTCTTGTATACTCATTAATGTTTTGGTTTTTTTGTGTGAGTTTTGGTTTGACACTTTCAGTAAGAGAAGACTATACCAAATCAAAGAATCTTTCCAGGTTTGATATTGATGTAAAAACCTTCAAAAATGTTGAATTTCTCCCTTCTTAAGCATGAGGGAAACCTAAATAAACAATTTTTAAAGGAGCAAAATTCTTAGAGAGAGAACTAAGTTGTAATAATTTTGAATGGATACAAACCAGAGGCAAAATGTTAGAAACATCAAAGGAAACTAGATTTGTTTTTAATAAGTTTTTCATTTTAAAAAAAGTCCAGTTTTCACTTTAAGATTTTAAAATCAGTGTATTAGAACTGGCACAAATATCATATGTAATATATATTTATTCTATAATATTTATATACATATATATTATACTATTACACTAGTTTTTCTTAAAACAGTTAACCTTGTTTTATACAGCAGCATGATGCATTGAATTGTATTTTTAAGTTTTACATAGGACAATTTATTTGAACCCCTTGTTTCCATCTCCTAATTTTTCACAGGCTTCCCCCATTTCCTATATCCATTCAGCCTTTGGGACTCATGGATCATTTATAAGGAAATGCCTTTTTGTAATTCACTGGCCCCTGCATATATTTTTTTGTTTGTAATATTTACACAGTTAATTTGACCAGAGGGGAGAAAAAACACTCCTGGAATATGAGTGATTTCTCTTCAGAGTACAAATTTCATTCCAATCAGGATTCCATGATTAGGAACGGGTGTTTTTTCTGCTTTGGAATTTAGTGCAACTACAAAAGCTGCAGACACAAGGTTTTTCAGATGTGGTTGTGAACTGTTGAACAAGACCTTGTTACAAGTTGAGCATCATTTGGAGCAGAAAAAGAGTAATAGCCTGTCTTCATGCTTCATGCCCTTCACCTCCTTTGGTCTTTAGATGATTCATCCCGATTAAAAAAAAGTATAAATAGTTCTTTAAAATGCATCCTTGGAGTTTTTCTCTGGAGTTGTTCACTGGGAATAAGGGGAGGCATGAAGAGTTTGCCCTGTACTATCTCAGAGATTTAGGCCTAAGAGATTGTGTTTGCTTTGAACCTAGGTTGGACTAAGAAGGGCTAGAAATTGTATTTTTTTTCTTCAAAGCCACAGGGTATAGCACTAAGGTTGAAATTAATGATTAACTTGAGAAAAGAAAATGGGTAAAAAGATGTCTGCAAGTTAGATCCAAGAGAAGAGAAACCAAGCTATGTTATTCCTGGGCAAATCAGATAAACACCTCAGGGACCCAGGTTTTTTTTTCCCTCTCTTTTTCAGGTAGGTAGATAGAACTAGATGCTCTCCCAAATCCCTTTTAAGTTTTAAGATTCTGAGTTTTGTGCATTCAGAGTTACCCAGGGCAATTAAGACTGCAAAGATTTTCTCTGTTTTCTCTTTTAGGCAGTCTGTGTTCTAGATGTACCACTATACAAAATACACTGTATTTTGTAGCTCTCTAAGCATTAATAGAAAGGATAAGACTTATGTGTCAGTGTAATAGACAGGTCCTTGTGTAAGGTGAGTTTAGGACACTGGACCAACTCACATACCTTATCCCTTTGGAACTGTTGCCTGCTCTTTTACATAACATTTACACACTGTTTAAGGCTTTGTTTTCTATTTTAAGGCAAAGGTTCTGTTATATTCACTTTAATGAAAATGACTTAGACACATTTTTTTTCTTGTTATTAAGTCATTTCTCAGCTGTGTTTGACTCCCTGTGACCCCATTTGGGGTTTTCTTAGCAGAGATACTGGAGTAGTCTGTCATTTTCTTCTCTAGCTCATTTTACAGATGAGGAAACTGAGGCAAACAGTGTTAAGTGACTTGCCCAGGGCCACACAGCTAGGAAGTTTTTGAGGTCAAGTTTGAACTCAGGAAGATGAGTCTTCTTATACCAGGTCCAGAAGTCTATCTACTGTGTGGCCTAGCTGCTCCATGACATACTTTTACAAAGAAGAAATTTGATAAGCATGAGGTCATTGGAAACTTAAGAGAAGGAAGAAGTAAAGAACATGGCATAAGAATGTTGATTTTTTTTAAAGGCAATCATCTTCTAATTTACAATCTACCAACAGACTTTCTTGAATACACATCCCCCCCCCCAGTTTCTTGGTGTTTTATATGTTTTTTTGATACTGAATTAAGACATGCAAGCAGAATTTCTTTATCACTCCCTGATGAATGACATGAATTTTGATGTAAATTATCTAATCTGAGGTGATAAAATATTTTGTTGGAGATGGTGAGGGAAGGTAATGAAAACTCACTTTTTAAGGTCATCCTGGCTTTCTATGGGGCATCCTTGTTTATAGGCTATATGGGAGGGCAGGCTGGGACATGTTAACGTATAATCAGTTACATAGTGAGGCTCTCAATACGTAGCTAACTGTTCCATTAGTTGTGTGCTAGGACATCATTTGATAAATATTATGATTATTTCTAATTTTTTTTGTTCTTTATAGAGGTTGGCATGCAATGCTTAAATTCTAAGTATGCCTTGTAAATGTTCCGGTCACATTCCTAATTTATCTATTATATAAACAGTGAATTAACTTTTGATTTTCAGAGATGAAACTTTACTCCTCTACTTAAGAAAGCATATAAACTATTATTTTCTTAGTAAAATAGATGATCAAGATAAGATTGGAGGGGTGTGTGCTTAATTGTACTCTATCATTTCATGTAAACCAGCTGGATTCAAGGATCTCTTCACATGTCATTCCCAGTTCCTATAATATGGAGAGAATGAAACAGATCATTTAACAGATTGGCATTTTTGTTTAACAAATATATCAGAATAAAGGAGAAGAATCATCATCTGAGGATTAGGCCCTGAATTAAGCAGCCCTAGTACAAGTGTCCCATATGCAGATGAGGAAGGTGAGGCCCAGAGAGGGGCAGTGATGACCAAAGTCACCCAAAGAGCAAATAGCATAGGTGGGAATCAACTTTGACTCCAGATTATCCAGTGTTCTTTTCTCTTCAGCAGACTTCTGATTGCATCTGTATAACAACTCTAAAGGTCCTTGAAGTGTTTTTCATGTATCTTCTCATTCAATACTCAAAACAACCCTGTGAGGGAGGTCTTATTTTTACCCCCATTTTACAAATGAGAAAAAATGAGGCAAAGAGAGGTTAAGTGACCTGCTCAGGGTCACACAGCTAGTAAGTATATGAAGTAGAATTTGAACTTGGGTCTTCGTGATTCCAAAGCTTTTGTTTTATCCGCTGTATAGGTCAATTGCTTGTCTGATGTTCTTTGTTTCCTCCTACTAGGAGGCAGTGGCTAGAAAGTTTTTCCCTGTTAAGGGGAACTATAACTCTTTTAGCATATAGTACCACTCAGCCAAAAAAAGCCAACACTTTTATATCTATCTATATCTATATCTATATCTATCTATATTTATCTATATCTATCTATCTATCTACCCATCTGCCAATCTACCCACCTGCCCATCTGCCCATCTACCCATCTACCCATCTACCCATCTACCCATCTACCCATCCATCCATCCATCCATCCATCCATCCATCCATCCATCTATCTGTCTCTGTAAAAATGATGGCAGTTCTTTATACTTGCCATTTTTCTTTCACATTTCCTTAGGAATTCTTATAAAACAGAGAATTCTTCCCTGATTAATTTATGTGCTTGGATTTACTGAACATTGGATTATTGAATTTAATTGTTACTGATTCATGCTCATCAATTGTGTTCCACTGATTTAATTTCCTTTTTTAAAGAAATAGTACCAAATAAATTTGATGATTATAGTTATATTACATAATTTGAATCCTACATGTGATAATGCTCCTTGTATTGCTATTTTTTCCTTGAGATCCTTTTGTTTCTACAAATTACTTTTGTTGTATTTAGTTAAACTCTGAAGTAATTGCTTAGTAGCTTGATTTGTATAGTACTAAATCTATAAATTAATTTAAATTGCATTGTAATTTCTATCATATTGGCGTATCTCAAGTTTAAACAATGAAAATCCAATTATTTGTCTTTCTATGTTTCTTTGCAATGTTTCATAGTTGCATTTATGTGTCTTGAGTGTATTTTGTAAGCTGGCTCTAAGATATTTATGATTTTTTAGAGTTGTTTTTAGATGTGATTTCTCATTCTGTTATTTCCTTATTTTGGTTATTGCCAAATAAAATGATGGCAGGTTTTTTTAGATTTATATTTATTCTGTTCATACATATACAGATACAGACACACAGACATGAAATGGACCTTTGGCTCATTCCCAGGCCACATAAGATGGAGGCATTTATATGGGAAACTCTAGAAACTCTGGGAGAAGATATTACATTGGCCTACCATGTGGGCAGCAGCATCCTCCTCTCATTATCTATGTACTAGAACTAGTTTCATCTTTAAATGTACCTAAGTGAGGCATAGTCATGCTTTATGGTAGTATTCAAGGATGAAGGGCTCATTTCCTGATAGTAGAAGTACCATGAGGTAAATTGGGTGGGGAGGTGTGACATTCTCTTCTCCTTAGGCCCTTTGGTTCCAAGAAAAGGGCTTAGGATTTTGGTCTTGTTTTGTTTGTCCTTTTCAGTTTTAGTTGCAGGTAGTGAAGTACCTAACCTCTAAGTCCAAGAGATGGGAACATTGAAACCCAAGATTACAGGTCCAGATATTGAAAACAGTTCAGTAGAGAAGACCTAAGGTCCTGTGAAACACCCTAATATCCTTTGGACTTTATCATGATGGGATAGATGCTATATAGGAACTAAGTTAAGCTATGAAACTAATTCTTGTATACTCCTTAGAGACCTAAGTTGACTAAGGTTGATTGATTATTAACCTTGAAATATTGGGGAAAGACATTTTTGTTTGGTTGCTTTTATTATTTCTTTGAAGAAAACATTCCTTTGTAAAGGCTAGTCTGATTGTTAGGTGGTTAAATGGAATTGTAATATTTGGACCTTAAAATGGAGAGAACATAATTTTTGGGTGCTTGAGTCAATGGCAGAGATGGGAGATCCCCCAACACTCTAAGGGTACTAGATAAGAGTTGGGATTATTTTGTCTTTGTCATCTTTATATACCTTTCTTACCTTTCCCTTAAGTTATAGCATGGACCTTTGCATAAAGTAGACATTTAATAAATGTTGAAAAAATAAAGGAAGGAACTATTACCTAGTTATCACAAGAAAACCTTTTACCCTTTCTCTCTCTCTTCCTTTTGAGTCTAATATAAATTCCTGTTGTAGTTGATAGAGTTAATGTAATACTGTCATTTTTCCATATTTCAAGGACCCATCATCTTATCAGGTACAGTTACTTCCCTCACTAACTCAGATTGCAATTATTTAGGAGCCCACTTTTAGCTGTTTCTGCAACTGAACAATTCATCACACTGCAACTTACCTGATGAATTTTTCCAAATTTAAGTGGGATGATCTTTGGACTATAAATTTTATCTGTGGCAATATCTTCAACTTTTCCAATTGGGTAGATTGGTCTAGAGCCCTAATTGAACTTTTTTGTTGTTCATTTGTGTCCAACTCTTCATGATCTCATGGACCATAGCACAGTAGCCCATTCTATCCTGCATTATCTCCCTAAGTCTGTCCAAACTCATGCTTATTGCTTCCATGACACTATTCATCTCACCATCTGCCATTCCCTGCTCCTTTTGCCTTCTATCTTGCCCAGCAACAGGGTATTTTTCAATTAGTTCCATTTTCTCATTATATGGCCAAAGTATTTAAGCTTCAGCTTCAGTATTTGACTTTCCAATGAATAGTCTGAATTAATTTCTTTAAGGATTGATTGATTCGATCTCTTTGCTGTCCAAGGGACTCTTAAGACTCTTTTCCAGCACCATGGTTTGAAAGCATTGATTCTGAAGTATTCAGTTTTCCTTATACTCCAGCTCTCACAGATATATATTGCAAATGGAAAAAAAAACCCATCGATTTAACTATGCAGACTTTTGTAGACCAGGTAACGTGTTTGTTTTCAGTATGTTGTCCAGATTTACCATAGCTTTCCTTCCAAGGAATAAGTGTCTTCTCATTTCATGACTTCACTTATCATTTGTAGTAATCTGTGAGCCCAAGAAAATAAAATCTGACACTGGTTCCATTTCCTCTCTCTCTATTTTCCAGGAAGTGATAAGCACCACTTGCCATGATCTTAGTTTTTTTTTATTTTAAGCTTCAAGTCAGCTTTTATACTTTCCTATTTTACTCTTGTGAAAAGGCTTCTTAATTCTTCTTTTAGTATAGTCTTTAAGAATTCATTCCTTGATGAGGTATCTGTGTATTAAGGAAGATGAAAGCCATAAGATTTGTAGTGAAATCAGACATAACAAAGAAATGATGCTACTTATTATTAGTCTTCAAAAGTGCCTAGAAATCATCAACCTCCAGAGAAGCCTCATACATTTTATGCTCTTCTAATTAAACCTGCTCTTTATCAATCATTAACAGTTAAGATAAATGTGAAGAATAGTTCCTTACTCAATGAGTTTTCTGTTTTGTTTAATTACTAGTTTTATAGCATTATTTTACATGAATGAACAGAAAAGAATTTATTAAGTACCTATAATGTGTCAAGTTAATTGACCGGAAAACAGACATAGAAATGAAAAAATCCCTTCCCTCAAGAAGTTTACATTCTAATAGCAGGAGACAATTCATACAGGGAAACAGGAAAAAGAGGTGGTTTTTTTTTTTTTTTGTGAAAGTCACTGGGGTGGTAAGTGGAGCCATATGGGGGTAGATTGACACATCAATTTCTAGCAACTGTGACAGTATTGATTTGATTATGATTCCAGGAGCAGTAAACTATTAGGGCAAGAAGATGCTCAAAGTATGGACATAGATGGGACTTACTGGCAATAGTGAGTCATAGGGGACAGTTATCAATCAGGATAGTGTGGCCCATGGTGAGAATTCATTGCATAAGGTTTTTGTGGGCTTTTCAGGGAATTGAATAGCTATGGGTAATGTTACTTTTGTAGGAACACATGTTTTGAATTCCAAAAAATGAATTCCAAATTAACTTTTGGAACATAACCTGTTTATAAATTGGAGACTGTTTGTATTGACATATTCCCTGCCTATAGGCAGCTTACACGGCAGGAGAAAATATAACTCGGAAACAATTAGAAAACTTTTTCGCAGCATCTTCTGATGACTTTGTTTAAGAAAGCATTAAATTGAATGTAAACATATAAAGGAGTTAAACTAATCATCCATAAGGTTCCTTCTCACATTAATGTTCTAAAAATCTATGAGTAAGCACTAAAAATGGATGGTGCAGATTATAAATCCTATGAATAAGGAGGGAAGAGATAAGTTATCTTTCCCTCAAACCATTCCCTTATCCAAACTTCCCTTTATCAATCAATAGTACCATTAACTTCTCAGTCACCCAGGTTTGTAACCTCATAATCATTCTTCTCCATTTCTGTCCATATTTAATTAGTTGCCAATTTTTATCTATTCTACCTGAACAACATTTCTTGAATTCATCCACTTCTATCCACACACAAAGCCAACACCAAAGTTCAAACCCTGATCACCTCCCATCGGGATGACAATAGTCTCTTGTGCTTCTCATCTTCCCTCTCTCCTACTCATCCTCCATATATCTAGTAAAATAACACTCCAAAAGCATTGGAATAACCATGTCATTCCCTTGCTCAAGAAGTTTCAGTGATTTCTTAGTGCCTCCAAGTTAAAATAAATACTGACCAATTTGCTATTTAAAGCCTTCAGAGTCTGTCTTGAATTCTCCTTTCCAGTTTTATTTTGTACTTCCATCAATGAATGTAGATTTCAGTCAGATTGGACTATATACTGTTCCTCAAACTTGGCATTCCATCTTCTGCCTCCATGGAATCTAACAAGTTGTCCCTTAGACCTTGAAAGGCATCATAACTACCATTTGGAATTCTTGCCTTCTGCCAAACTTCAGATCAGTTGCTACCTTTTCCATGAAGTCTTCCTTATTCTCTTTCCATCCCTACACCCCAGTTCTTTATGCTCTGTCACTCCTCAATTTACCTAATGTTATACTCATTAGTGTACATATTGTATTCCCCCAATAGAATATAATGTTGAAGTCAGTTGATTTTGTCTTTATTTCCTTAGCAACTTGAACATAATAGTTACATAATAAATCTTTATTCATTTGATTTGAATTGAATAGAATTCTTGGGTGAACATATACTTGAATGGATTTTATGTAGTGAGAAAGTTTATAGCCTAAGAAAATAAGACAAACTATCTCTTACAGAACTTGGAGAAAAGGAAGGAATAATTGAAATCTTCTAGTATGTCTTTAAAATCCTGCTTTAAATTGTCAAAGGCTTAAAAGTAGTCAAAGAATTAGAAATTTTATGCACAAATTTTTCATTGAAGAAAATGAGAAGAACTTTTATAAATACTAAAATGAAGCAAGTATTTTCCACATATAATTAATTAAGCTACTTTGTTGACGTGAATTATAGAATGTTATCTATAAAAAAGGAGGAAACTTTCTTCCTTCTCATCACCTCCCCCACAAAATATGCACCTGCCTATCATATTGGCCCAAATCCTACCATTAGAGATACATTCTTTTTGGTTAAAAATGCCTTCTGTTTAAAATTCAAATATTGCTATAACTGACAGTTCATAATCTTTAAATCAAACTATTAGTTACACTTTCCTTTAAATTAATATATAAAATTCTCTTTTCTCTAGAGGCATCAAGCATATATTAACCAGTGGGGGCGGGTAGAAGAAAGAGAAAATTTTGGATCAAGGGGCACTGCTAGGTATTCATTCATTCATTCATTTATTATTTATTTTTCATTT
>CM053593.1:292179516-292196129 GCA_028646575.1 Pseudocheirus occidentalis
AAAAAAGAAAAAGAAAGCCAGTATCACAAATGTTATCAGGCAAAACAAATTCTCCATTGGTTGTTTCTGAAAATGTAGGCTCTCTTCTTCTTTAGTCCATCACTTCCCTGTTAAGAAATAGGTCACTTGCCTTATCACTAATGCTCTAGAATCATACTTGGTAATTGCATTATTGTACTCACATATTCCAAAATTTTTATTCATAATGTTATTAATATATATATATGCATATATATATACATATAGTTCCCCTAGTTCTGTTCACTTTACTTTGTATCAATTCAGTGTATTTTCTGAACCTGTCTCTTCCATCCTTTCTTATAGCACAATAATATTGCATTGTGTTCACATACTAGTCATTCCATAATTATTGGGTGACCCCTTCATTTCTGATTCGTTGATATTACAAAATGTGATATTATAAATATGGGTCTTTTTTCTCATTTTGTGATCTCTTTGGGGTATAGATATGGTCATGGTATTGCTGAGTCAAATCATCTCAGTTGAGTAAATGGGGCTGTGGGGGGAAACGGGTTTAATTTCTTCTCCAAAATGACTGGCCCAAGTCAAAGTTTTTACCAACAATGCATCAATGCACTACAAACAATTGCCTTTTTTTCCTCTTTCTCTTAGCTTTACCAATTTGATGGGCATGATATGGAATTTAAGAGTTACTTTAATTTACATTTCTCTAATTGTGAGTGATTTAAAATTTTCTTCATATGACTATAAATGTCTTATATTCTTTTCAAAATGTCCTGTTCTTTTCTTTTAATGATTTATTAACTGGGGAATAGTTATTTTTTATATAAATTTGAATATATGACATATAAAGAGTTATAAACAAGTTAGAAATACAAGGATTCTCATCACAACTCTGTGAGGTAGGTACTATGTGAACAAAATGAAGACAAGAGAAGTTAAGTGATTTATCCATCGTCACACAGATAGTAAGTGCTCAAGACAGGATTTAGTTATTCTTGACTCTGGGTTCAACACTCTATCCTCTACTACTATCCTACTATCCTACTCTATCTTTCAGATCTATTGAGGAGGAAGAGCTCGAGGCCAAATAAGAAATAGAAAACATCATAGAATAAATATTCAAATTATTTTTCATTAAGCAAAGACCTAATTATTAGAGTCTCCTACCCCATCAGCTCTTGTTGTTTAGTCATGTCCAATTCTTTGTGACCCCACATGGGGTTTTCTTATTGGAGTAGTTTGCCATTTCCTTCACCAGCTCACTTTACAAATGAGGAACAAAACAGGATTAAGTTACTTTCCTAAGGTCACACATCTAGTAAGTGTGTAAGGCCTGATTTGAACTCAGAAGATTAGCTTCCCTAACTTCAGGTTCAGTACTCTATCCACTGCATCATTTAGCTGCCCTTAAGTCTAATGTATCCCTATTACATCTAGAATTAAATATAAATAATTTTGATTACATAACATTATAAAAAAAAGTTTTTGACACACAAAACAATGCAGCTAAAATTAGAAGGAAAGGAGTTGCTAGGGAAAAAAATCTTTGCAGTAAGTTTCTCTTTAAAATAAAAGGTCTTGTTTCTAAGATATGTATATTTTTATTAAAATATAAGTACACTTCTAGGGTGTTATCCCAAAGGTAGCATACAAGTGAGAATGTAAAAAATATTTTATCATTTTTTTGTGGTGGCAAAGAATCGGAAATTGAGAGGATGCCCCTCAATTGAGGAATGTCTTAATAAGTTTTGGTATATGAAAGTAATGGAACACTATCATGCTAGAAGAAATGATGAACAGGCAGACTTAAGAAAAATATAGAAAGACTTATATGAACTGGTGCTGAGTGAGGGGAGCAGAACCAAGAGAAAATTGTACACAGTTACAGCTACATTGCATGATGACTAACTTTGATAGACTTGGCTCTTCTCAGCAATGCAGTGAGCTAAGACAGCTCCAAAAGGTTCATGATGGAAAATGCTATCCACATCTAGAGAAAGAATTATAGAATCTGCATGCAGATCAAAGCATGCTATTTGCTCTCTCTCTCTCTCTCTCTCTCTCTCTCTCTCTCTCTCTCACACACACACACACACACACACATTCATTTTGTTTCTTCTTTCTTGTGGTTCATTCCATTGGTTATAATTCTCCTTTACAACATGACTACTGTGAAAATGTTTAATATGAATGTATATGTAGAGCCTATATCAGATTGCACACTGTCTTAGGGAGGAGGAAGAGGGTTGAAGGGGAGAAAATTTAAAACTCAAATGTTTGTGGAACTGAATGTTGTGAACTAAAAATAGATAAATTAGTTTTTAAAAGATCTAAGTTGGTTGGCTAGTTCTCTGTGCATCTAACTTTATGTTTGGAATACTTTTAATTGGCAGCTAAGCATCACAGTAGATAGAGCACTAAGCCTGGACTCAGGAAGATCTAAAGTTGAAATCAGGCACCTATTAATTATGTGGCCCTGGGCAAGTCACTTACCTTTTATCTATCTCAGTTTCTGTAATTGTAAAGAGGGGATAATAATAGCACCTACCTTACTGAGTTGTTGGAAGAATACTGGGGTTGTTATGAAGATCAGATAAAATTTATAACTAAATAGGCGTAGAAATTGGCACATAGTAGGTGCTTAATAAATGCCTGATCCCTTCCCCACAACCATCCCTGCCTAAAATTCTACTTATCCTTTAAATCCCCACCTAAATATGATCTTATCTTCCCCTTGAAGTCTTCCCTTAGTGTCTCTGTCAGTAACATTATTTTTTCCTACCAGATCTCACTTTGGTTTGAGTTTTGTACCTTTATAGGCCTCAGTTACTTAGTTTATAAAATGTGCATACTTCATAAAGTTGTTATCATAATCAAATATTATTTTTACATATAATATGTAATATGTAATTCATGTATTACATATTATATTAAGCATATACACAATTATTTTATATATTTAAATTATACAGATATGAAGACCCATAATATTTATATATGCACACATATATACATATATGGATTGTATATTCGTATATAAATATGTACATATACATATATGTATGTGGCTTTGAAAATCTTTAAATACTACATGATATGAGATATTATAATCGTTTGTTATAAGAAATGCTGAGTCTCTGAGATGAATGCATAAAATATGACCACGATGATGTTATTTGGTGGCAAGATTTTCTTTAGATGGTATTTTAAAATTCTCTTATTATGCTCCTTCTATACTCATTAGCTCACTCACATTCTGTAAAACTGATGAGGAACTGAATTAATCCTAATGGAAATCTTCTACCATTGTTACCCTGAGAGCGCTTTTTTTTTCCTGTAAGGGCAAGAAAAACGTCACCAAAAATCATTTACATAAACAAAAGAGGGAATAGTTGAATCTTTATTATTTTTTTGAATAGACTAGAAACCTGAAGGTACATGCTAGAGTTATAAATATCACTTTCCCTCCTACTCTCTCTCCTGAGCTAGCCTTAAAACCCACTTATGCAGAGGGATGTGCACTCTTAGGGAATGGAATTTACATCAATATGAATTAATCTACGAAGGCTAGAGAACCAGAAAACTCAAAAGCTTGAAGTTCAAGTCCAAGCAGGAATAGATTCCTCCCACTGGTATTTGGTGAGTGGCTTGAAAGTGAAATTCCCTGTGATCAGTAATCTGATCCAGCCTTAGACACCTGCTAGAACAGTACGTGCTGTATGTCGACTGTGACAATGAGTAGGAAGTGGGGGACTGGATGCCTCAAGTGATTGGGTAATAGGAAAAGATACCCTTTCAACTCAGAGGACAGTAGCTGGTTTGAGTCCAGATAAGGTTGGGAGCTGCTGGAAGTCATTCACACTTAATGACTAAGAAGGGACTCACACAGACTATCAAATGACATTGGTGTCCATTCGGATTCTGCCTGGAAGATAACCACATGACCAAAGGATGTGATGTGTGCTGATAGGTTACTTGCAACTAGTAAACAAATAATCCTTTCATTTTGCAATCTTCCAAATAAACGAGCTCTGGGGTTTGAAGCAGTGTGCTAAAAATTATGCTGAGGACAATGGCTCTCCCATGCCTTGTGTTCAGAAACCCCTCAGACGTTGACAACAATACTTATACCTTTGAGAATATATGTTGAATAGGGTAATATACTCAAATAGGACCTGATATTAAGGCTGAACATCCATAAGAATTCCATTGGGTAGTTTTATTTATGATAGATCTGGGTTAGTGATGCCAACAGTAAATGCGGTACCTAGGTTAATGAATATGGCTAGAGTAGCTTTTGGATGACTGCCTAGTCATGCCTCCTTTAATTGCTTGTGGCCTGATTTGCATAGACATAAGGGAATCACAAGAATGGTGAAATGTAATAGCCTTGGAGGGAGACTGAGCTCATACTTCACAAAATTGGGCTAAATACAGCCTGAAAGAGAAACGTTGTTAGGAGAAATCAGTCACAGAGAGGCAAAAAGCAGTTGCTTAGGGGGATGAAGAAATGAAAAAATATATATATTCCTTTAGCACAACTGCAAACTTTAAAACTTAAAAACTCTGACCCCTACCCTTGCCTCTCCAAATATGGGATGACATTCTCAAAAAAGGGGAGGCAGGGTTTCTTCTGCTTCCCCAGTAATACCATCTTAATAAGTTTCGCCTCTCTTTTTAAGCATAATTAGATGTCACAATGTATGTGGTAATGTTTTAAGACTATGTGTGTGTATACACACATGCACACAATAAATGCATACATGTGCACATATGCAGATGTGCACACATACACGTGTGTACATGCATGCAAACATGTGTTTTAAGAATGTGTGTGTACATGTATGTGTATACAAAGAAATATACTCTATATATGCTATAAGAAAGTAGTTCAACGACTTTGGAAAAATGAAGGATTTGCACAAAATAATTAAGAATAAAATGAGCAAAATCAAATACAGTTACAGCAATGTTATTTTTAAAAAAAACAACTTTGAGAAAATAAGTTATTTTAACTATTATAAATACTCACATTAACAATAAAGGACATATAAAGAAGGACACAAAGAAAGGGTAGTGGTAGATGTAGATGTGTATGGTGTGTATACACACACACAATTGTGTGTAGTGGTGGTCATCCCTAGGGCAGAGGGGAGGAAGAGGAGGGAAGAAAAAAAGAGATAAAAAGAAATTTATGCAATAATTTTGTTGTATATTTGAAAGGAATAGTGAGTTTACATAGTAGATTTGTAATCTCATGTGCAATCGTCTTTTTTATTGTACCAGGTGTTGTAGCAATGCTTGTTTTATTCCATAAATTAAAAAATAAAATCATTTTAAAGTATATATATGTACATATATATAATATGTATATTGTTTTGTATGTTTGTACATGTATGTATATAAGTGTATATACACACATATATATTTACATATGTATATGACCACAAATCCTAAAGCTTGGACTGTCAATGAAATTTCTTAGTCACTTGAGTTCAAAATACAAAATGAAAATCTTGAGAAAAAAACTGTAAGGAACTCCAGCTTCTCCCTCAGATTGGTTTATTAAACCACCATAGTCAAAAAAGAGAATAGTGCTCAATTAAATCAAGGCTATATCCAAGATAAATATATTTTCTCTTAAATTAGGCTTCTTTCCTTATTTTAACTAAATAAACTTCCTCTTGGTAACTGACAAGCCTTCTAGTAGTGTCCCACTATTGAACCACTCTCAAACTTGACATCCATACAGGCATCTGGTCAGTCCTGATTTACTACAGACCTTTTCCATTTTTATCAGTTGGAATGATGACTTTGGCATTACCTTGCACTCCTCACTCTCCCATGCTCAATATGGTTAATTAGTTGCCAGATTTTGCCCTTTCTTCCTTAACAACATTTCTCTTCTCGCACAGTCACCATTTAGTTCAGGCCCTCATCATTTCCACCTAAAGTATTTCAACAGCTTCCTCATTTCTCTCCATTCTTTAAGGTTCTCCCAAATCCAGGTCATTTTACATACTGCTACCAAAGTAAGTTTCCTTAAGCAGAGATATGATGCTGTGATTGAATCAGCTTTGGTGGCCACTTATTAATCTAGAATCAAATATAATATAAACTTTTCTGTTTAGCCCTAGATAACCTAGCCCCAAAATATTTCTCCAGTATTACAGATACTATTCTTCTCTTATGATCTGTGATCCAGCCAAACTGTTCTCTCTAACCTTGACACCACTCTTTTTACTTTCACACATGCCTGGAATGTACAATGCCCCTGCCTTTGCACCATAACTTTAATATGTTACAGAGTACCCATTTTTTCACAGGAAGTCTTTTCTTACCTCCTCAGTTGCTAGTAACCATCTTTCTAATGTATTTTGATTTTATTAATTTTATATTATTTATATATAATTTTATTTATTAAATTAATAAGCATTATTTAGAATTGTATATTTTGTTTATACTGATATATGTATGATAATATGCATATAAATTTATATATGCTTGTTTTCCCCATTAGAATTATTTTTTTCTTTTATACTTGTATCGCCAGAGCTTAATACTAGGCCTAACACATAGTTGGTGCTTCATAAATACATTGGGAGAGTAAATTATAGAAGTTCAGAGAAGGGATAGGTAACATCCCATGGTCTACAATTATATAAGGAAAGTCTGCACAAGTAAATTCAGCATCTCTCAAGAATCAGGGTTGATCTAGGTAGCTGCATAGAAAAGTGGTTATGGTTTCAAGACTAAAGTCAGGAAACCCAAAGTCAAGTTGAACCTGTAAAGCCATAGATATTTACTACTTTTGTGACTCTGGCAAGTCATTTAAGCCTTCTCAGGTTAAGTTTCCTCATCTATAAAATGAAGATAATAATAGCACTTACCTATCGGGGTTGTTGTGGGACAAAGAAGAAAACTTTATAAAGAGCCCTCTTAGCTGCATAAAGAGTTCATCGATAAGTTTTCATTTTAAAAAAAAAAGACGTGCATAGAATTTTGAAGCGAAGTCAGATAATGGAGGACAATTTTTTTAAGTATCACATGATTCTATAAGAATAGTTTTAGGACATCTTAAACCCAGAATAAGCAGAGGTTCCCAAGGGATGGTAAAGAAATGTAAGAAAGGATTATATAAAAGCATGGAAAGGTGCTTTAAGAATAGACTAAGGAGTTTTAAAGCTAAGAATGAGCTGAGGATAGAAAGGGAGACTAATGATAAACATAAGGATTTATGTTTCCTTTTTAGCTATTGAGGGAGGGAGAAGGGTCAAAGAAGAGACAGGAATAGCAGCTGCTGGTGTATTGCTTTCTGATCACTTGAAATATCATCATGCCATTTAACTTTTTTTCTTTTCCCCTTCTTTGGTTGGCTAGAGGGTAGAGAACTCAAATCCTCCCAAAACGTGCATTTGTAGAGGATTGGACTTGGACTTTCCAGCTAATTTTCTATTTTCCATCTACAACTCTGCTTGGATTGAACTCCAAGGAATACAATGCCCCCATCTCTTGTACTCTCTGGTGGTGCTCCCCCTCAACATACTTTCTAACTTCCTTTTGTATGGTCTTCCCTCATTAAACTTTAAGCTCCTTGGGAACAGAGATTGTCTTTTTCCTATCTGCATCCCCAGGACTGGCACAAATGCTAAGTGATATGTTCCAGTTCCTAGCATGTGGTAGCTATTTAATAAATGTTAATTGAATTAAATTGATGACTGAGAAAAGACAAAGTCCTTCAAAGGTCTGAAATAGTACTATGTACTAGTCAAAAACCACAATGTAGTCTTGGCTTCAATTAACGGAAGAATAGTTTATAGGAAGAGAGAGGTGATAGCCCCATTGTACTCCTACTGGCAGTATCGTATCTGGAATATTGTGTTTAGTTTGGTGTAGTGCAGTATAGGAAGGACAGTGATAAACCTGAGAGCATTCTAAGAAGAGTAACCAAGATGGTGAAGGTCTTTGGGACCACATCATATAAGAAGTGGGTATATGCCGACTTAAGAAATGAAGACTCAGGGGATGTGAGAGTTCTCTTCTAGTATTTAAACGGCTGCATTAAGCAACAGCAGGATCACCAGAGGTCTTCAAGTAAAGGCTAGAGCAGAGTTGGGGAGCTTGGAGCCTCGAGGCCACATGTGGTCCTTTAGGTCTTCAAGCACAGCCCTTTGGCTATATCCAAACTTCACAAAACAAATACCCTTAATAAAAGGATTTTTGTCTTGTCACAGAACAAGTCCCCTTGATAAAATCCCTTAAGGGTGTAAGTTCCCCACCCCTGGGCTAGATGATCACTTGTTTGGGATCTGGAAAAGGGATTCCTGGTCAGGTATGAATTGGAGTAGAAGAACTCTAAGGTTCCTTCCTCCTCTGTAATTCTAAGATTCTATGACTCAGATTTTGACCCCTGTTGAAACAAGGGAGTTCAGAGAAGCAATGTGAAGAATATGAATTAGTTTTATGTGTTGAATTTAAGGTTGTTAGAAATTTCCAGTGGAGATACCTGGAAAACAAAGAAATTCAGGACTAGTGCTCAGAAGATGATAAAGAGGAATTAGGTAGGAGAACCAGTAGAAATACAAAAGGGGGGGGGGTTTATCAAGACAAAAATGAGTGACTGAATGTGTTTAAATGATACAGACAGGTAAAGAAGAATGTGCATTGATATAAAAAGACCTTTGGATTTAGTTGTAATGAGGTAATTTATGACTTGAAAATATGGTTTCTGTCAAAGAAATGATGGGAATAGTATACTTAGTGGGAAGGAAGTAGAGGTACTGACTTTAGACAATTCTTTCTTAAAATTTGATGGTGGAGTCAATGGGGAGAGTTAGTGCTGTAACTTGAGTAGGGAAATATACTGAGTCAGCATAGTGACAAGACTGTAGCTTTATGAATAATACATAAGTGTATTATTCATAGGTATGTGTGTGATGGTCCACAGGGTCATGAAGAGCCAGAAATGCCTAAATGATTAAACAACAAAGTCAATACATAGGTGTAATAGGTATATGAATTCTGAAAAGCTGGGAGAAGAGGAGAGGAAGAGGATGAGATGGAGAAGCTGAAGATATTTCTTTTAGAAGAATAACAAATATAAATAGTAAAGAAAGGTTTTGTAGATGTCATCAATTATTTAAAGGAGTGCAGTTTAGAAAAGTGATAACTCGTCATATTTGAGATTAGAGGACAACTAGAAGCAATGAAGAGAAAATGCAAAGAGGCAGATTTAGGCTTAATATAATGGAAGATTTTGCAATGCTTGTAGTTTACCAAAATTGCCTCAGGAAGTACTGAATCTTCTGACCAAGAGACTTTGAGAAAAGACTAGATGACCCTTTGTTGAGTTGCTTGTGGACTGGTTTTTTATTTAAATGGACTATGTATTATTCCTTATGACACCTTCCAATACTGTTCTATGAGGGGAACTGGATGGATGTCAAATTTCTATTTAAGACTTTTTTTTACAAAGAACACCTGAGGTTAACTTCTATTTGTGTTTGGGCTTTGGCAAGGATCTGCTCATTATAGATCAAAGACAGCTGAGAAAACTATCTTCATTTCTCAAGAAAAAATCATGGATGTCAGCTTTAAAAAAATGCCTCATTCAAAAGCCCACAGAGATTGACTCCCCAGTGTGGCTACCAGAAGCAGCAAATAGGCAGCCTGCCATGGCAAATAGCCATGAAAGTTAAGCACAAGAGCTTCCAACAAGAACCACAAAGAACTGAAGATCTTGCTTCTAGCAAATATGGAGGAAAAAGTGAAATTTTTAGTGACCCTTAGAAAATCTTTTGTATGGTTTTCTGCCAGTGCCAAGCAAAAACTTCACATATGCAAAGTGTGCATTGATCATCCTAGCAGAAAGGAAAGTGAAAAGACTGGAGTAATACTGTTCTGTTCTATGTTTTATTTTTCAGGGAAAATGAAGGATTCCTTAAAAGAATAGGGAAAAAATGACTCAAAGAGAAAACAATGGGGAAAAAAAATTCAGTCAGAAGAGAGGCCAAATCTTTGTCATAATATTAGAGAATAGAAAAATGCAATGCATAAAAATGGGTAAAAGAAGAAACAATGAATATTTATAATATATTTATAATATGTAATGTATACTCATATATTTAACACATATGTGATGTGGGCAAAAGATTATTATATCTTTTTCAAAGCTGAAGTTTTAATTTTGTTATGATTTTCAATATAAGAAGTAAAATATTTTCCAGATAAGAGGTAAAACAAAAGGGGGGAACAGTATGGAATCACAAAGCAAATGGCAAGATACCTGGGGTGGGTGACTGGACAGGATATGAAGCATAGTCTAGGGCCTGCTACATTTGATGAGTTAGATATGTTTTAACCAACTGTCTCACCAGTCAATGAAGCTCAGCACCCAGGGCAGAATTCCAAAAATGAGTCAGGAGGATAAACTCACCCAGAGAAAAAGGACATGGTCTCTGATGGTCCTTTTTAGATGATGTCATTTCAAGAGGCATCAACAGAACAGTTACAAGATACTCAGGGTAGATGGGAACCCAGCTTTTTCATTGTTCCATCATTTCAGTCTTGTCTGACACTATGGCTCCATTTTGAGATTTTCTTGTCAAAGATACTGGAGTGCTTTGCCGTTTCCTTCTCCAGTTCATTATACAGATGAGGAAATTGAGGTAAACAGGGTTAAGACACTTGCCACTTGCCCAGGGTTGCACAGCTAGTAAGTATCCAACACCAGATGTGAACTATGGAAGATGACTCTTCCTGACTTCAAGATTAGTACACTATTTATTATACTACCTACCAATCCTAAACCACCTAGCATTCCAATAAAGAAGGGATGTGGAGAGGGAGTGAATATGAAAGTAAATGGCACTATAGAGGGCTGGGCCTGGAGTCAAAATAAAGGAAGATTTAAATAATTAAGATTCATTGTTCATGCGTTAATGATATTGGCTATTGAATATTGCTTAAACTTATTTATAGATTTGATGTTATACCCATCAAATGACCAATGTATAACTTTGTAGAACCAAGCAAAATAATCAAACAATTCCTTTGGAGGAAGTAAAATTCTCAAATCCCGAGAGAAATACTATTTAAAAAAGGAAAGCAGAGTACATGACATTACAAGATTCCAAACAAGATTGTCAAATAACACTCCTCAAAATTAGATCAAAAATAGAAAAGTAGATCAACACATAAGACTGGACAAAAAAAGATCACTGATTGTAGCAATCTAACAGTCAATAAACCTGAGAAGACAAACTGTTAGAACAGTTCTCTTTTTTGACAAGAAATCCCAGAAAAACTAGAATGTAATTTGGCAGAAATTAGGTATTGAGTCATATCTTATACTATATACTATAAAAAATTAAAAATATATAAACAAGTCAAACATAAAAAGTCATATCACAAATATTTTAAGAGGAGAAAGTCTGGAGATATGTTTAAGATCCATGGTTAGGGGAGAATTCTTAACCAAGCATAAAGTTATAAAGCTTTTGCATAAGCAAAATTAACATAACTAAGATAAAAAGAGAAACTATCAATTGGGGGAAAATCTTGGTAACAAATATCTCAAAATTGAAAGTGTAAGAAATTGGCTGCAAATATAAGTAAAAAGAAAGACAGTATTTGCCTTTGTAATCTAATGGAGGAAGACAACACGTAAAAGGGAGCTGAAATTGGGTGAATTGGAGAATA
This sequence comes from Pseudocheirus occidentalis, assembly GCA_028646575.1. Classification (NCBI taxonomy): domain Eukaryota; kingdom Metazoa; phylum Chordata; class Mammalia; order Diprotodontia; family Pseudocheiridae; genus Pseudocheirus; species Pseudocheirus occidentalis. The sequence continues at coordinate 292,191,202 of CM053593.1, forward strand.
GAATTGCCTTTGTTTGGGTATGGGGGCAAAGTCTAAATAATCAGAAGAACAATGGGGAAGGGAGTGAAATATGGCTAGACTGGATCTGTCCTCAAAATGGTAGCCCCACAAGCAACTTACCAATGACAGAAAAGGGCTAGCATGGCAGAGGAATGTTCAGATGAAATAGACCCAGGTTCTAAGGAAAGTTTCAGGCATCTAAATCACAGTGAAAATACATCAGCAACCCAAATATAAAAAGTCATATAAACAGAAGAGAATGGAAGAGTGGATCTATGAATAGGGGAGAAATTCTTAACTTGTACTCAGGGAGTCAGAAGCACAGTGGGGAGCATTAGTTGCTCCAAAACCATCACAAATAATGAATAGCAAATAAAGCCATTTATCTAAAACAATAGTAAGTAGAAATCAAAGAAGGCATATGGATTAGAATATACCAGAAAATACACATAATGAATAAACTCTTCTACTGGGAGCAATATATTTCAGCTCAACTAAGAGTCCCTAAGATCACTCGAAGAGGAATTCTCAGAAATCTCTAATGTGGTAAACTAGAAATCAAGGCAACAAAAATCTCTATCTGTTTACTTCTTCCCAAAGTATTTTTCTTCATGGTCCTCATTTGAAGGGAACCTGGAACTCCATGTATCTCTTCAAACCAGAAGATGTCAGTCCTCTCCCAAGTTGTAAAATCATTTCCACTCTCACCCAGTATTGAATAATTATTCTCTAGAACAAGGAAATTCCTATGCAAATTAATCAGGTTTAAAAACTAGACTACATTAATAAGATGAAATTTTCCCAGACTATTTTTTGTATGAAGCAGATGGTTATAATTTTAAATATTATGTTTCTTGATTTCATTTTCCTGAACCTGCTCTATATGAATTCTTTGTTTTGAGCTCATTAGTCACAAACACAGATAATGTTTTGCTTTGTTTATCTTTGTGTCTCTCCTCCTGGACCAATTGCTAGCTACTCTCTTTGATTGCTACAACATGGCATGATTTGACCATGCCTGGTACCACCATAGGGAATAAAATATAACATTGGAGAAAAAGGATATGAAAAGGGTTTCTGGATGATGTGGTTAGGAGAGGCTAGTAGGTAAAACAGAGTGACAAATGAATTGTAGGCAGAGAGTTGTAGAGACAACTTTTAGAATTAATCAGTCTGAAGGTTTGGATCAGACTAATGTTACAATGTATCCAAAGAGAGCATTAAAAGCAATTATTACTCCTTCTGTAGAGATGGAGAAACTAAGATTGAAAAGTCTAAGTGGCATAAATGTAATTTTGAATTTGATTACATAAAAGGAGTGGTCAAACAGGCTTTATGTACAATGACTCTAGAAGACAATGGGTACATGATAGATGAGATGATAGAGTACATATTTTGCAAAAATCACCCCAGCTGCGGTCTCTAGGTGGTGCAGTGAATAGAGCATGATCCCTGGAGTCAGAAGGGCCTGAGTTCAAATCCAGCCTCAGACACTTAACACTTACTAGCCATGTGACCTTAGGCAAGACACTTAACCCCAATTGCCCTGCCTTCTTCCTTACAAAAAGAAAAAAAAATCTCTCCAACTTAAAAAAAAAAGGAATATTCAGTTTGAATAAAGCATCTAAAGGTGAATCCATAGAAGAAAACAAAAATCATACACAAGAAAGAAATCTCATAAAACATCAGAAAACTAAAGTATTTAAAATTCATATGCAGCATCTCCACCCACAACCCAAATCACCCTCCTGCTATAGCCTATGAAAATAAACTGAGATTTGTGCTTCCTGAGTCCAGGATGGAGGTCTCATCTTGCTCTACCCACAGCAGTTAGTCAGTATGAACCATATTACCTCCAAAGACATGGAAAATACTGATTTGGCCCAGGCATTTAAAGTATATTAAACCTCTGGAGAAAATTGAATGGCAATAGAAAGGAATGTACCTTATTCTCAGCAGTACATGGCACACACATAAAAAAATGACCATGTACTGGGGCATAAAAACCTCACAATCCAATGCAGAAAGACAGAAATATTAAATGCATCCTTTTCAGATCATGATGCAGTAAAAATTGTATGTAATAAAGGGCCACAGAATGATAGAATAAAAAATTAATTGGAAGCTAAATAATCTAATCCTAAAGAATGAATAAGTCAAATAACAAATCATAGAAAAAATCAAGAACGTCAAGAGAATCACAATGAAACAACATGCCAAAATTTAGGGGATCAGGCAAAAGTGGGTCTTAGAGGAAGTTTTATATCTCAGAATGCTTTCATGAATAAAATAAAGAGGAGATTACTGAATTGGAAATGCAACTAAAAAATCTAGAAAAAGAAGAAATTTAAAATCCTCAATTAAATACCAAATTAGAAATACTGAAAACCAAAGGATAATTTAATAAAATTAAATTAAGAAAACTATTAAAATAGTAAATAAAACTCAGATGATTTTATGAAAAAAAACAATAAAATTGATAAGCCTTTGGTTAATTTGATTTAAAAAAAGAAGAAAACCAAATTACCAGTGTCAAAAATGAAAACAGTGAATTCACCAACAGCAAAGAGGAAATTAAAATAATAATTAGGAATTATTTTGCCCAACTCTATGCCCATAAATTTGACAAACTTAGCAAAATGGATGAATATTTATAAAAATATAAATTGCCCAGATTAACAGAAGAGGAAGTAAAATAGTTAAATAACCCCATCTCAGAAAAAAGATATTGAACAAGCCATCAATGAACTCCCTAGGAAAAAATCTCCAGGATCAGATGGATTTACAAATGAATGCTATCAAACATTTAAAGAACAATTAATTCCAACACTATAAAAATTATCTGGGGAAATTGAAGGAGTCCTATCAAATTCATTTTGTGATACAAATATGGTACTGACACCTAAACCAGAAAGAGTCAAAATATAGAAAGAAAATTATAGAACAATTTCCCTAATGAATATAGATGCAAAAATTTTAAATATATATTAGCAAAAAGATTACAGCATCTTATCACAAGAATAATACACTTTAAGTAGGATTTGTACCAGAAATGGAGGGCTGGTTCAATATTAGGAAAACTATCGGCATAATTGACCATATCAACAACAAAACTAACAGAAACTATATGATTGTCTCAAGAAATGAAGAAAAAAACTTCTGACAAATACAATACCCATTCCTATTAAAAACACCAGAGAGCATAGGAATTAGTGGAGACTTCCCTAAAATAAGTATCATTTACCTAAAACAATCTGCAAGTATCATATGTAGTGGGGATAAGCTAGATGCATTTCCAATAACATTGGGGCTGAGACAAGAATGTTCATTATCACCACTGCTATTCAATATGGTACTAGAAAGGTTAGCTTTACAAATAATAAGAAAAAGAAATTGAAAGAATTAGAATAGGCAAAGAAGAAACTAAGCTATCATTCTTTCAGATGATATGATGATGTACTTAGAGAATCCTAGAGAATCAAGTAAAAACTTGAACTAATACACAATTTTAGCAATGTTGCAAGATATAAAATAAACCTACAAAAATCATCAGCATTATTATATATTACTAACAAAGCCCAACCCCAAAAGATAGAAAGAGAAATTCCATGTAAAGTTACTGTAGACATCAAAAAATAATTGTGAGTTTACCGGCAAAACAAACCTAGGAACTATATGAACACAATTATACAACAACACTTTTCACACAAAATCATATCTAAATGTTTGGTAAAACATCAGGTTTCTCATGGGTAATCCAAGCTACTATAATGAAAATGATAATTCTACCTAAATTAATTCACTTATTCAATACCATACCAATCAAAATACCAAAAAAAAAATTGATAGAGCTAGAAAAATATCAAAATTCACCTGGAGGAACAAAAGGTCCAAAATATCAAGTTAGTTAATAAAATGAAATTCTAAGGAAAGTGACCTAGCCATACAACATCTTAAATTGTATTATAAAGCAGCAATCATCAAAACTACTTGGTATTGGCTAAGAAATAGTGGTAGATCAGTGGAATAGGTTAGGTGCACAAGACACAGTAGTCAATGACTAAAGTAATCTATTATTTGACAAACCCAAAGACCCCAGCTTCTGGGATAAGAATTCACTATTTGACAATGACTGCTGGGAAAATTGGAAAATAGTATGGCAGAAACTGGGCATAGACCAGTGTCTTGCACCATATAGCAAAATAAAGTCCAAATGGGTACACAATTTAGATATAAAGGCTGATACTATAAGCAAATTAGGAGAGCAAGGAATAGCTTATCTGTCAGATTTGTGGAGAATAGAGAAATTTATGACCAAACAAGAGATAGAGTACATTATAAAACACAAAATGGATAGTTCTGAATACATTACATTGAAAAGATTTTGCACAAACAAAGTCATTATTACAAAGATTAGGAGGGAAGCAGAAAACTGGAAAAGAATTTTCACAATTAGTGTCTCTGATAATGGCTTCATTTCTAAAATATGAAGAGAACTTATTCAAATTTACAAGAGTGCAAGTCATTCTCCAACTGATAAATGGTCAAAGGATATGAACAGGCAGTTTTCAGAGAAAGAAATTAAAGCTATCCATAGTCACATGAAAAAAAATTCTCTAAATCACTATTTTTTTTAAAATTTTATTGGTTTCTTTGTTTACTTTTAGGTTACAAGATTCAGTTCCAGAGTCACTTGAGTTTCAGATTTTTCTCCCCTTCCCCCCCTCCCCACACCCCCGCCCTGGTGGCATACAATCATGTATAGGATCTGCAAACTCCTTCACATTGTACAATAGTCTGGTTGAATAGGTGTTATAGCCAATGGAGTGAACAATGAGAAAAGAGAAACAAAAGCCAAACATCGAAAAGAATGATAGCATGCATTGCTTCAGTCTCCTTTTAAACTCTGATATTTCTGGGTCTTTCTC
>CM053593.1:292196629-292232220 GCA_028646575.1 Pseudocheirus occidentalis
CAGAGCTGACACAAGCATAAACCAAAGCACTCAGTGAACTGTGGAGAAAACTACAATTTTTATAGTCAGTAAGAGAGTTGAGCAGTGGCCTGATAACCTTGGAAACTTTACTCAGTGACTCAGCATCATGAGAATTTGCCTTCTCTGTTTTGGGTTACAGAATGTATTCCTTTGCTCCAATCCCAACTCTTCCCTACATTCATTGGATCCACAGGCCCTATTAGGAATACAGCCACTTTTTCTATGAAGCCTAATAATTTATTTAGCAACCAGAAAATCATACTGTTATTATGTCTGACTATAGTCTAGCATAGTGAGATCCCATTATATCAATAATAATGATAATAATTCACATTTATATAGTATTTTACATGTGCAGAAGTATACTTTAAGGTCATTAGCTACTCAGTGGGACTTTTAAAGTCTAAGTATGAAATGTGCATATATTTTTCTTGGTATTTTCTTTGAGCTGTGTAATTTGGCCTTTATTTTATCCAAGATTAAACATGAAATTTTAATTCCTCTCATGGAATATTAAGTATGATCAGTTTTAACACAACTTTATGGTCAATAAGTACTCTTCACGCTGCTTGCAAGGGCCCCCTGGAGACTAACAAAGATCACTTTTTGTTTTAAAAGAATCTCATAAAAGTGGATTGGTGGTTCTGAACACATATACAGATGTGAACCATTCCTAACACTCCATACCCCCTGCAGGTATTTTGAGCATGTGTGGAGAGTTTAACAATATGAAAATAACCAACCATCAGGGTGTCAGCATAGGTCAATATTCATTCAAAGTCGGAAGCAATGGAATTCAAAGGAAGATAGATTTTTATCACAGCATCATGAACATTAAAGTATCCAACATGCAATTTACTATAGCAATACCCCCACATACATCATTAGGGCCCTTGGTAACTTTCAGCTGTGTTATTTCACTTGATACAACAAACTCATGGAATGAGGGGAGGGGACAAAGGTCCAATTATCAACATTTTGAAAATGACATATTTGAAGTTCAGACAGATTATTTGATTTGCATACAAATTGCAAATAATGAAACAGTCTGGAACTCAGGTCTCCTTGCTCTGAGTTTGTAGCAATTTCTAAAACAATGTGCTGCCTCCATAAATAGTAAAAACATAAATTAATCTTAAATGTTGTTAACTTTGAGATATCTTGGAAATTTCATTCTTTATATTTTTTCTTTAAAAATTAATTACATTATAAATAACTAGAGAATGTTGCATGAAAACTTCTTTTAAAAATATAGTTGCTCTAGAAATTTATTTCTATCTGTTAAGGTAATTGTTAGAAATTTAAGAACTTTAGCATTCAAAAGGACTACATCAACTAGTTCAGACCTTTCATTTGTCAGGTAAGGAAATCAAGCCCAAAGAGAACAGAAATAACTTATCTAAATCCAATTCCATGGCAAAAGTCACTTAATATCTTGCCCTACATACGAATCCGAAGTATATATTTATGCTCTAAAGGATAAGATGTAAATTCATATTCTTATGTTTATGTATCTCCAAAACTGACTCTAGCCTATTGCTCTAATCTTATTTAGCTCTAATATTATTCAAACACCCTAATCTCTAGTCAAAGTGAACTTCTAAGTTTTTCCTACCCTTCTTTCTGTTTCTGCATGCCCACAGACCAACCTCTATGCTTGAAACACACTCCTATCTCATATCCCCTTGTGGAAGCCCTTCCTTTCCTCAAATGTCCAATTTGGGTGAGATCTTCCCCATACTTTGATAGGATCTCCCATCTACTCCCAACCAACTGACAGTGTTCTTGCTTTCTTCAAATTGCTCATAGCATTATTTCTACCCCTTTTGATCATATTACTCTATTTTGCACCATATCTCTCTGTGCATATGCTTTCCTATTAGATTGCTTCATAATGGAAGGAATAGCTTTTCTTCATTTTCTTATCCCATGTCTAGCACATACAGATAGACAAATAGACACACACACACACACACATATACACATATACACATATATGCGTATATAACCAAATATATACATACATATGTGTATATATGTGTGTTCATGTGTATATGCATGTATATTTGCATTAGGCACTTTTAAAAGTTGTTCAATTGACTTGAAATTTGTATCTTCACCAAAGCAACTTCCCAAGTAAGCAGGTTAATTTGTTATGACTAAATACAATGACCCCAACATTTTAAGGACATGTGATTTATTCAGCATGAGTGTTCATTTCTCAAGCGTAAGTCACAATGACTCTACTGCTCAGCAAACAGTTCTTCATGAGTTGCTGTGGCTGAAAAACAAACAAACAAGCAAACAAAACCATGAGCTGACAAAGTAACAAGCTTCTCTAAAGTTAGTTTGTCTAGTTCTCCTCAGCCCTATTTTAAGATTTCCTAGCTTGACGGGGACTGCCAGTTTCTGCTCCACTGACATAGCCATTAAAAGCACAGCCTCACCACGACATTAGCAAGGCACTTAAAAAGGACAATAATGGGATAATTATGACAGTAGTAGAAGAATAATGAACATATTTATGAATTTGTATTTTTATTCAATTGCCAGCTTCCAGGGCTAATTAAGTAAATCATTCTGCTGCAGTTATAGCCTGTATCATATTATATAAGTATGCACTTCATGCATATGATTACTTCATTCTCATATTCTCACATTTTTTCTAAACTCCATTGAGTAATTCCTACATGCATGCACATACTTGTGTATAAAAACTTATCCTTATTTGCACAATAAAAACAGTGTCTCCTGACTCAGAAAATTCTGGTGACCTCAAGATATCTCTTACTTAGAATTATGCTATCAGTGAAATATTTTTGGTCTATATTCTTTCAAAGAATAGATTGCCACCTATTGGACATCCAGCATTTCCACAATATCTATCATGACTCCTTTATTTTATTTTATTTGGAGGGGGGGTAATTTCCTTTAGGTAATGCCCTAATAAAGTCAATGTCAGTTGGAAAGTATCACCCTTATGTTGTTGTTGTTGCTTTAATTTTCATGAAGTAACTTTTTTAAGTCACTGATAAATTGTTATGTTGCCATTTGTGGAACCTATCTTACATGCTTGGACTAGCAAAAGAATTATATTGAATGTAAGTGAAAGAACTCTTTAAGACTCTTCTAGAAAATGTCAGCACAACACATCTGTTCTATCCATCTCCTTTCTTTCCCCTGAAAAAGAATTTTCCAATCAAACTATTCAAAATATGGATCAAAATTATTTGTGCTGATGTAAGTGAACAAAGGACCATGTGACTTTCAATAACAACAAGAAGCAATCTATGATGAATGAGGTGAAAAAAAAATCTCAGACTGGTGCAAAGAGAATACAAGTACACATACATATAATGGGGTCAAGACATTGCCATCCACATAGATAGATGCACTATCCTGCTTAAAGGAGTTAGCCAAAATGTATTTTTATTTGTCTCCTCGAGAGTTCCTATATATTTCCTCCTAATATAGTTCCTCCTGAAACCAATTTTTAGGGGACAGATTTCTCCTACATAAATATATTCAGCTTCTGTGTCTGCCTTGATGACATAAGGCAGACAAATCAGTTTCATTATATGACATTATTGACATATTCGACAAATATTTCTAATACCCTTGGCACCTAAGAGAAAAACAACAACATGAAGTTATTAAAGAGTACCAAAAAGGTAACATGGATACCTAATTTATCTCTGAAAAAATTCCCTGAGTGTCTGGTTCATTGAAAAGAACACCAGCTCTTAAATCAGCGAAATCGGGTTTGATTCCATTTTTCACACTTATTATAATGTGTGATCTTGGACAAACTACTTCAACTCCCTGGGTCTTAGTTCATTCTATAAAAGAGGGAATTGGACAAGGTGGCCTCCAAGGTATCTCCCAGCTCTTGATCTATGATGGATCTCTTCTAAGTCAAAGCAAAGTAAATGAAAAGCATATTTTTCAAATCCTGCCAGGGAATGCATGAGGCTGGAGGTGGTTGCCTGCCCCAGTTTAAAATTCTTTTCTATTTAAAGACACACTTCAACAGACAACTAATAAAAACAATTGTATAACAATCTACGAGTATGATACAAGAGGGAAAGATAGAACTCAGAGTATGAATCAAATATTCACTGGGGTCTTTATTCAAGGATCAGCCTTTTATCAGGAAACTTCTGTCATCCTTCCTATCATGATTAGATATTTTCCAGTGGATAAGGAGGTGTTAGAAATTAATACTGTGGGGGTTAATTTCACTTTACAAAACTCATAGTTTCATTTTAGTGGCTGATTTTTGTCATGATATCAAAAACCTAATCATTAAAAAGATGCTATTTTTGTAAGAATCTTCATTGTTGGGTTCACTTGTAAGCTTCCAGTAAATTACTAATTAAGATAACCACTTTCCTGGCAAGTTTATAGTCCTTTGTAGACCCTCTTCCTTCAGGGAAGCCCTGCATGTGAACAGTTTTAAAGAGCTCTAATAACTCCTTGCAGTGATCCCTTTTTAAATAAGCAAAGTCAACAGGGCACCAAAAATGCACCTGTGGCATGTATGTTGATCCCTCAGGGCCCCCTCAGCTCCCTGAGCCTTGCAGGGGTTGTTTAGATTTGCAAGTTTAGAACCAAGGTGGGGGGTGTATGTAAATGCACTGTTTTATGGCATCTTAGGACTTGATGACAATTTTCTGCAATTAATCAACAACTCAACACCAACAAAATATTTATGGAGCACCTGCTATGTGCAATGTGCTATTATTAGTCCTAGTTGAAATAACAGAGTCAGTGGGGCTGTCTCAGTAAGTCTTCTGACTTCCTGATCTGTCTCTTGGAAGAGTTTGCTTGGATTGGAGTAGTTCAGGGTTCTCTTCCCTGTAAGCATAAACAGTGAACTCTGCCCAATTCAACCTCATATTTTCACATTATTGTTGTTGGAGCTGGAAGGAACCCCAGAGTCATCTAATCCAACCCTACCATTTTTAGAAATGAGAAAGTCAAGGCCAAAATATTCAAATGATTTTCCCAAGATTACTCAGGTAACCAGTATCAGAGGCAAGACCTGAACCCATTTCCTTTTACTCCAGACTCCAAATTCTTTTCTCTTATACCATAATTGCATGGTTTGTCCTCAACTGTACTTGAAACTCTTTGCCACTCTCTCTGGATAAGACTATATGAAAAGTATTTGGAGGTCCTTTCTGCTTCCTTTCTCTCTGATTAAAGAGGCAAATACTCATACAGCCATTACTAGACCAAGAAATAGGTGGTTAGTGCCTAACTAACACTTTTGAGGATTTGTTGTTTATTACTATAGCCTTGGAGAGATTGGTTGATCCTAGAAAATCAGAAGGATTGAGGGAGACAACACAGTGGAGAGTACATCGGCTATAAGTTTAGGGTTCTCGGTTTGGCATTTGACTCTTCCTATGAATTATTTTCTTTACATTTGCAACTCCAGATGAAAGTCAAGAGGAAAAACACCATGTGGAGAGTTGGGGCCAACAAGTTTCCCTCCATCACCACCTCTGTTGTGCTCAGCTACAGCTCAGTGGAGTGAACAACCAGCAGCCACTAGAGAGTAAAAGGGGGAAGTCAGGCTCATTGAGTGCAAAGGGTAAGGTAAGAAAATAAGTCTTTGAGCCATAGCCTGAGACTTAACAGGGAAAGGAACTACACCAATACACTTCTTTTCCCAAAGGGTGTGCTACTGTCAGCAAAAGATGATTGAGTTAGCAAAAGGCATTTCCCCCCTTTTTTTTTAATTTTTCAGTGTCATGAATAGAAAAGGCTTTTTAATTTCTTTTTTTGGAAGATCATCTACTCCTGCCAACAGCAAACCACCACCCCCCTTGGTGATCTGTGCCAGATTTCTCATCATAAGCATATATTGTGATGGGGAAATGGTTGGAATCAGAACTGCTGATTTCAAAATGGTTTAAAATAACAGTTTCCCTTTGCTGGTGGGGTGGAAAGATGGGAAACAGAGCAGGTTAGCCATGTTCCACTTGCATTTTTAACTGTGCTGACAGGGAAGGAAAAATAAAGGTTCAAAAGTAACCCCAAGATAAATAACATAAGTGACATGGTGGTGGCTTTCACCCTCAAAGGGTGAAAAAATCAGAAGGAAAAAGAAATAAGTTTTAGTGGGGGCATCATTAGTTTACTTGGGAAACATTCAAGAATCTGAAGGAGCAGATTTGTAACTAAGAATAGTGGTCAGGGTCAGAGATATACTACATAGGTAGTAGTTGAGGCTCATGGGAGTGAATGAGATCATCAAGAAAGAGATTGTAAAGAGAGAAGATAAGTGGGACAAGGACACATATTCAAGCAATTAGTACATCATGAGCTACAGAAGATGAGGATGCAGCAAAAAAGGGCAGAAAAGATATTAGAGGGGTAAGAGTAGAAGTAAGAACATATGATATCTCTAAAGCAACGGAAAGGGAGCATGAAAAAAGGGGGAACAATTATCTGGGCGAAAAACTTCAAATAACTCAAGGAAGATGTTGTTAGTGCACCTTTTGACAAAATAGTTTCCATTAAGGAAATCAGAATCCAAGAGGATGAGGAGAATCAAGAGATGAAGAAAATAGAGGCCACAAGTACAAACACCTTTTTAAAAGAATTCAAGCAGTTAACCTTATTTTTAATGGAAAAAAGCATATGGGCACAGCATTAACTATGAAACAGTCTCTCAAAAAAGTCAATGGCTCCATCAATTAAGTGTTTTATTTGACTCAATAATAGCAGTGGTACCAATTAAGTAAACCATTTCCAAGACTTCATATTTGTACCTCTAGCAGTTTCTTTGAGGTAATCAGTATTTGCCTAATTACAACCTAAGAAGGGAATTAACAGGATCCAGTTTAGTCTTGTTTACTTAACTATTGTCAACTTTTTTAAAGAAAATTCTTTCCTTTTAAGAATTAGCAAAAGAGGGGTGGCTAGGTGGCTCAATGAATAGAACATCAGCCCTGGAATCAGGAGGACCTGAGTTCAAATCTGACCTCAGACACCACTTACTAGGCCTGTGACCGTGAGCAAGTCACTTAACCCCAATTACCCTGTCTTCCTCCTTCAAAAGGAGAAAAGAAAAAGAATTAGTAAAATATAAGATATTTCTATATCTTTTGCAAGAAGTGCTTATGATCAAGACTGACTACAATCTAGGAAGAGTCTAGCAAGACAAAGTATATTTTTTATTTCTTTTAAACATTAGTTATCATCTTGTCAATTTTTAAGAGGTTGTATTCTTGAAAGATTTTGGAAAAGATGTCACAATGACTTTTACCAGAATCATGTTAAACCAAGACTCAGATTCTAGAATTCCATTCCCTGCTGCGTTCTCATTTGCATCCTAGTCTTTTCTATGACTGAAATAATGCTTTGTAATTTCTCTTTCTTCCTAATTGTTACACATTACTGTTCCATTTTGTCCCACTACCAATAACCTCAAATCAGTGTTTCAGAACTTGATGAAACCCTCTAGTACCTTCCAGACACCTACCCGTATGAACTGTTCTACCTGAAGGAAATGTGACTCATTTAGCCATGCTCATTTCATGTATTTTCTTTGGTTACTCTGGTGCTTGCTTTAAATACCTGAGCTTTCCAGTTTAAGATTGATTGTGCCCATTAGTATTGCCTTGTTGAAACTGTGGTAAGCATCTGAAACAAGTATCCACAATTTATGATGGTAAGTTCAAAGTTGTGTAATTGCTGTAGTAATTTCCAACTCATTCACTAGTCATTTTTTATTTCACAGCCTCCTCACAAAACTTTCCCTCAAATCAAAAAGGAACTTGTCTATATGGATCTTTGTTCAAAAGTCAGTAATTTAAACATTTTTAGAAGCTAAAGTTTTCTTTAAGAAAAGAACTCTATAGACTTCATGAGATTGTGCCCAATATATCAGTCATTTTTCTGGTAAAAATACACAGAGTAGGTCTTTATGGATCACGAGTTTTGGATGTGTCAGAAACATTCTTTCCAGTGCACTGGACACCATATTCATGACATTGAAACCTTCAAGGTGGTGTTTCTGGTTCTCCACAAATTAGTTTAATAATAGATAATTACCATTAAGAGTAGAATCTGTCATATCTCTTAGACCTATCTGGACCTGTGATTCCACTGGTATAGGGAATCCCCAGGTGAGGAAGCCCTTTCAGTGCTTTCTTTTGTAGCTTTTAGTCTTAGTAACATAGAGCAACTGAGAGGTTAGCTGCTTACTCAGAGTTGCCCAGGATGTGGCAGATGGGGGATTGAACCCAGTTCTATCTAGAAGTAAAGCTCTCTCTACTACCTTATGATTCCCATTGTCTCTTATTAACAATATATTTCAAAACCTCAAAGAGTTGTGATATCACCAATATGAGTATTCTCCCAAAGCAGATCACAAATCCATTTCAAGTCTTAGCATATAGGGATTTGTGAGTTGTTATGAAAGAAAAAAAATGACAGTGTCATAGTTGGATAAAATGTCAAAAGTCATGTAGCACAATACATAACTGAACAGAAATCCTCCCTACAGCATATAACAAGTCAACATCCAATATCTTCCTAAAGATTTCAAGAGATGTAAAACTTACTAGCACCAGAAGCAGAGAATTACACACTTCCTGTTCTCTTTATTATAATTTAATCTTATAAGGACTGAAATTTGTCTCTTCAATAGTCACCCATTTTTCTTAAAGTAGTAGTTCTGTATTCTGCAGCTAACTTGAACAAGATTAATCCTTCACCTTTCTTGGACTAACTTTTCTTTTGAATTTTTGGCCTTCTCTCCTACCTCCCCTTTCTCTAAACTCTTAGATATCTGGACTTCCAAAATAAGACTGTGGCTTAGACTAAGCACATTTTTTCTCTCTTTTGTCATTCTTAGATCTAAGTAGTACTTCTCACAAGGTTCTTTTTCATCACTAGGTGACCTGTGTCCCTGAGGTGAATCACTGCATAGTGTGTTCAATTTATCTGTGGATGAAAGATAAGCCATTCATCACTAGTCTTCTTCCTGAAACATTTACATTATGGTAACTAAGGATAGAGCATGAATTTTTCTGGCAAAGACCATGGGAACACAGGGTCATCTCCATATTATGAAGATCCATTAGACTAGAACTTGTTACTGTGGTTTGTGGAGAGGAGGGATAAGGGGAAATTCAGTTTCTACTATTTGTTTGGTCAGATAACCCCAAAATTTTTTGGTTTGCTAGGATCCCTAGAATATTTTGACCATGATTGTTTATATATCTAAATAGCTGAAATTCATAGAATACTCAATTGTGCTCTAGATATAAATAGGTATTTAATGAGGTTCGTCAGAATAATAACTGTAGGGGAATTCTTACCTCAATAATGAACATAGTAACATACCAAAATTTGTCCTTCCATGTTGAAAACAGAATTCTTCAGAATAATTTTAAACACCTAAGGCACAGAATTATTGCTCCAAAGATTATATGGGATTATAAGTAATACTTATTCTGGACTATTAGGGCCTTCTTGGATCCAAGAGCAAATGGTCTTCTTGACTCAAAAAGAGAAAGAGAGAGAAGAGAAGGATTCAAAGGCAGACTTCTGACACTAGACTCAGCTCTATCTCATAGTAGCTTGAGAAGAGCACACATAATGTAAAAGCTCAGATCTCCCCTGATGGGCAGACTCAAATGTCAGCTGAACCCTTCTAACAGGGGTGTTTGTCCTAATTAAACTTATCCTTGAAACAAGAGATGGTCTGAATTTTTGTATTTGTATCCCCACCACTCCACATAGTCATAATTAGCATAATGAACACTTAATGAATGTTTTTACATTCACTGTATTTATTTATTCATTAAATGAACAGAAAGTTACCTCCTTCAGTTCAGTCCCCAAAACTGCTTTGGGGACACATTTCTGATTTGTCCTGTAGCCATAATGGAAAACTCTCTTTAGTCCTATTCAGAAATATTCCAGTATGGATAGTGATGTGGAGTAAGTATGCATTCTTCTAATAACCTGTGACACTGAAATAGTTATGAGATATCAAGTGTTAACCATGGCATTAAGAAGAAAAACACAACTGGAGACACAACAATCAGGTGTGCACATATCCATCAGATTAACAAGAAAATCAAATCAGATATATAACTTTAAATGAGGAATATTAATTATGCCCATAGCCAAATATTAGTTACTGGCAATATTATCCTGAAACTGATATATACTATTAGAAATTTAGAATTCTCTTAATTAGTCATTTCACAGACTCTACATCATCATTCTGGTCTTCTATTACTATAATTTGATAGAATTTCATTCTTACTAGTTTTTAATAAGCAGAAATAATGTAATAGCAAGTGAAAAAACAGGCTTTCACTCTGTGTGTGTATTATTTGTTGGTCTTTGGGGTTGGAAGTGTTTGTTTTATCTCAGTTTTCTGAAGATGCTTACAGACCATGTTTACCCAAGATGTTGGCTGCTAAATAAAAAGTATTTATTGTATAGCAAAAGGCAAAGTTGTGATGAAAGGTGAATGAGTGTATAAAAGATTTAAATGGTTCTTGAGTTCTTATCAGAGCAGGATTCACAGGCTTCAACAGAAGTGAATTTAAGGTTTTTTTTCAAAAGTTATGTAATATTTAACAAACAATAAAGCAAGGAAGTCTGTGTCCATGACTCTGCTCAGTAAAGTTTTCCAGTCAGTTAGACAGCTGACAACAAGAAATTTACATTCAAGAATAGTGGGGAAAGCATCGTGTCTGGAATTAAGAAACATGTCTTGAAGTCTCCACTCACACCTACTTCCTGTGAGATGTTGCACAAATCATTTAATCTCTCTGTGCACAGTTTCATCATCTATAAAAACTAAAGAATTGATCTAGTCCTAGATTATCTAAGGCTATAAGATCTTAGATGAAATGGAATAGTGTTTTCTGTTTCTTAGTATATCTGTCTTAAGCACCTCAGACAGTGGGCAGTCAATAAAAGTGGCTGATTGGTTATTAAATGTGTACTACATAACAGTGTTTTGAATATACAAATAACAGAGGGAGTGTTGCTTGTCTGAGTGACAAGCAGTGAGGGGAGGGCAGTCAATAAAAGTGACTGATTGGTTATTAAATGTGTACTACATAACAGTGTTTTGAATATACAAATAACAGAGGGAGTGTTGCTTGTCTGAGTGACAAGCAGTGAGGGGGACTAGAAAACATACTGGGCCTGGAATCAAGCAAACCTAAATTCAAATTCCACTTATACTGCTTATTGTTCTTTTAAAATCATTTTCCAATCATGCTCTACTTTCTGTGATCCTATTTACGATTTTCTTGGCAAAAATACCAGTGTGGTTTGCCATTTCTTTCTCCATCTCATATTACAAATGAGGAAACTTAGGCAAATAGGGTTAAATGAGTTGCCTCTGGTCACAGAGCTAGTATCCGAAGCTGAATTTGAACTCATGTGTTCGATGTATCAGAAAATGTGTCTTTCTGGTTCCAAACCCAGTGCTCTAGCCACTGAGTTACCTACCTGCCCCCCTGTTGCTTATTAACTTGGTGAAAACCATGGGCAAATCATTTCAGCTCTCCAAGTATCTTCCCTACATGAAGATATTAGACTCTCTGATGTCTAAGATTCCCTCCAGCTCTAGAGCTCTGATAATTGAATGACAAGAAATAGGACCTTGTCTGACTGGACATTTCTAAAAAGGATGGATTCTACTAACAAAATACACATGACATTCTGCAATGCAATTCAATCTTGGAAACATTTTTTAAACTTTAATCTATTCTGTGGTAAGAGACATTGTCACATTCAAGTCTTTGGTCTAATGTGTACGCCAAGACAATTATCAGGACTTCATTCAGTGTACATGTGACCACTAAAAAGTGGCAAAACATTATGCAATTGTAAAGAATTATTTTTTCCTGAATACACTGACAAGATAAAAAAAAAATCAAACTGTGGAAAGACCACCAGATTCAAAGACCTGGGTTCAATCCTAGACTACTAACTCTTTGGTTTTGTGCAAATACTTTAGTCGTGCTAGGATCCAAAAGAGTTAAAATACAGTGCAAAAAGAAATCTGGGTTAACAGAAAAGGCAGAAACACACCAACAACAATAACCAGAAGAAATGCCAGTTCTGAGGTGAGGTGCTGACCTGCGTTCTCAGGAAAACAGAAAGGGAGGGAGGAAATAAACATTTATTAAGCATTTATTATGTACTAGGTACTGTGCTGAGGTCTTTGCAAACATTATCTCTTTTGATTCTCTCAACAACCCTAGAAGAAAGATGCTATTATTATCTCCATTTTACAGGGGAGGAAACTGAGGCAGACAAAGGATAAGTCACTTACTCTGGGGCAAATAGCTAGTGTCTGAATTCGGATTTGAACTCAGGTTTTCCTGACTTCAGACATAGTAATCTATCCACTGCACTACCTAGTTGCCTCACTGAGGGAGATTCAAGAATAAATAAAATATGCTCTCTGACCTCAAGGAGTTTACAACTTAATAAGAGAGCTAAGATATATATATGCAAATACCTAAAATACAAAACCATAACATGATAGGTGCATAGAGGAAGTACACAAATATTGTACAAACTCCAAATGGATTAATCACTTATTAAATGTTTACTGTGTATCAAGCACTATATTAAATACAAGGGAAACAAATATAAATCACTAACAGTGGAGTAATTATATTACCTAAGCTTTTCTTCTTTCAAGGTCTCATTTCATAACTAAGGTTTTACTAAACAGGTCAATTTCTTACTGTCTCAGCATTCCTAGTGTTGCCTTCTTGAAATGCCCTTTGATTTGCTCTCTGCTAATCTTAACTCCTACCAGTCCTTTCAAGATCAATGCAAGTGCCGTATCATCCATAAACATTTTCTTTGACCCATCTCCCTCCTCCTTTGATCTTTCAATATACTTATAATCTGCCCCCCACTACTTTACACTTACAGTTATTAAATAGTATCTTTTGTTATTTTCTATTGTTTCATGCATATTTTTATATCTTCTCTACTTTGAAGGCAAATAAAGTATGAAAAATGAATCTTAAAACACTTATTCCCAAGTACTGAACCAAACTCTGGGCATAGAAATACAAAACCAAAGAGAGTCTATGACCTCAAGGAGCTTACCTTTTAATGGGAGAGAAAAACAGGGTTGTAGTAGCCAGAGGGACAATCTGGCCCAGGCTCTGAGTAGAGTCATAGGGAAGTAGTCTGTCAAACTCCATCCAGGAACAAAGGCAGAGTTGATTCAATCATTGTTCATATTTCCAGTATCAGTGGAAGGTAGGGCAAGTTTCAAAAAAGCAAAAAACCACAGTGCCCTCAGTTGTTGGTGAAGAGTTTGTAGAGGACATAGCTAAATAGGGAGTAAAAATGAATAATGGGGAAGGCCTTTCCTGAAGTTGTGTTCTGGAAGAGGCAGAGACCATGTCTTCTACTCTTTCTTTCTTTCCTTTCTTAGTGCTATGTTATACAAAGTCAGCATATAGCAAAGGAGAATAATTTATCAGTTTAAAGAGTACTTTACTAGTTATATAAGTATAAGCAAGTCACTCTCCCTTTCTAAGACTCATTTTCCTCATATTTACAATGTGGGTGATAAAGCTTGCACTTCTAAGAAAAATATTTTCATAGAATCCCAGAATCTGAGAGTGAAAAGGGACTCTACTGATCAGCTAATACCTAATATCTTACCAAAGAAACAATATCTAAAGAAGAATCCTTTCTATATCATATTCAACAATTCATTGAGCCTTGGTTCCAAGCTCTCCTCCAAGGACTTCTGATGTCCCTTCTACCTTAGCATTTCTGTGAAGACACTTTTCTTACAACATATCAATGATGCAAGTAGAACAAGTATTATTACCCACTTCGTACAAATAAGTAACCTGAGGCTCTAGAAGGGAGTAGTCATACCACTACACTGCTCACGTCAATAAAAACTCACCTTCCCTGAATGCAAACTAATTGTTTTTTTGCTACAGAATCCAACTCCGTCTTTATGTCTTTTTCTTTTTAAACCAATCCAGACACCCACAGAACATGCCAACAGTTCACAATGATGTCCCTGACTGTCTCATTTAGGATAACCATTTTACTTCTTCTATGGACAGTTCCCTTGGGATTTCCCAGAGGTAGATGAAAATGATTCCTCTATCACTATGATCCTGTACTCTGCTGTTCCCACCCCCAAACCAAGAGCCCCCAGAGCGGGATGATTTGAACTTGTCTTTTTTATGTTAATTCTGCCTAGTTTGGTGAGGTCACACTTTCTTGAATTTATAAAGATTGACTACCCACAGATATGCATATGTCCCTTAAAAAAAGAAAACTTGAAAAAGTGAAAATGGTAATATCCCCTTAGAGCCTTCTGTCAATCCTTTAATGCATAAATAAGGGAAAATTTCAGGGACTTTCTGGGGATCTGACAGAATTTTATGGTGAATAACATTGACCACATACTGTTGAAATGAATATTTTTCCCATTGGTACATTATGTAATAAGCTGCAAAGTCAGTATGAACATCTGTACGACA
This sequence comes from Pseudocheirus occidentalis, assembly GCA_028646575.1. Taxonomy (NCBI): domain Eukaryota; kingdom Metazoa; phylum Chordata; class Mammalia; order Diprotodontia; family Pseudocheiridae; genus Pseudocheirus; species Pseudocheirus occidentalis. The sequence goes on from CM053593.1 coordinate 292,211,182, forward strand.
GCAATACCATCTGTAGAATTCTGAGGTCAATTTACATTAGATTCATGTTCTCCAAAGCCTGTATTTCCTTTATAGTAAATGACAAACTAATATCAACTTTTAGATCTCTGTGTGATATCTAACAGCTATACATCTACTATTGTGTCCCTATAGTAAAATGAATTTGTGTATGATGATGCCATTACTTTAAGTGGATAATAAATCCATAATGCTCAGTGTTAAAAGATTTTCCTTTCTCTCTTTCTCAGCGTTGTCTATGTAATACTTCATCACTTCCTTGCCTAGCATAACAGAATTTCATTTTTGTTGACATTCAAAGTTTGTTGCAAAACAAAACTCCTAAATAGAGACTATTCAAGTAGAGGAGGGGAAAAAATAGTACCTAAGCTTAACAGGTCATTTTCGTGTGTTTTATTGATCAGTTTTTTTTTTATAACAAAACAATTCAATCCAACTTCATTAATCTGAGTTTATAATCTTTGGGGAATGAGTAGAAGATGAAGCTAGCCTTTATACTCTAAATAAAAAGTTTTCTGAAGCAATTTCATGTACAGTATTTAGAATGCTAGGTTAGGAGTTAGGAAGACTCATTTCCCTGAGTGCAAATCTGCCTCAGAAACTTACTAGCTGTGTGGCTTTGGCCAAGTCATTTAACCATGTTTGCCTCAGTTAGTTCCTCATCTGTAAAATGAGCTGGTGAAGGAATTGGCAAACCACTTCAGTATCTTTGCCAAGAAAATCCCAAATGGGGTCATGAAGAGTTGGACATGACTGAACAATGTATTTAGTGCTTTGAATCAGATCAGGGGAAACTTCTTCCCATCTAAGACAACATACTCTTTCAAAGTTTTTAGGATCTCAATAAAAACAAATGATATGCAAATTACTGATAGTTCTTATCTATGAACTAAAGAGCAGTCTTATAAACCTTTTACTAGGGCTACCTCAGTAGTGTATTTGAAAGTTCTTTGCAGCTAAAAATAATAAAATAATATTTCTTTTAAAAAAGTCACTACTCTTTGGAAAACTAGTGTTGAATGACACAATTTGTTAAACTTAGGTATTTTATAAACAGAATTCAATTTTAAACAGCTTTCAAGTTATTTGATTTAGCTCATGCTATGACCAAAGTCATATAATAATGCATTATGGTGACATATATACCTACACACACATATACATATATGTGTATATGTATATGCATTTATGCATGTGTATATATTTGCTTTTCATCAACACCTTTCTTTTTCATATCACCTTATTTCCTTAGGTCCTTCCTCTTCTCCCTACCCAAAAAGTCACCCCCTGTAACAAAGAGTAATATAAAGAAAAAGAAAAAAAAAGAACTTCGGAAAAGCCACCCATCACAACCACCAAGACTGACATTTATGCCATATTCTATATACATAACTCTTCACTTCAACAAAGAAGGGAAGGTGCATTATCATATCTCTTCTTTTTATAGACCAAACTCTATCATTATGGTTGAATTGTATTGTTTTCATGTATTCTTCTTCTTACAATATATATCATTGTAGGCATTGTGCATTTTATTTTCCTAGGCCTGCTTACTTAACTAGGCATCAATTCATAAGTCTTCCTGTTTCTATAAATGTCTTCCCTTTTAATATATTTGTCATTTCTAATGGCAGAATAATATTCCATTCCATTCATGTATCACAATTGGTTAAACTATTCCCCACTTTGTTTCTAATTCTTTGCTGCTATAAAAAATGTTTCTACAAATATGTCTATATGCAGAAGACTCGTTCCTATCTTTGATCCAGCTTTGAGCCTACTATATGCCTGTCACGTAGCAGGCACTTAATAAATGTTTATTGATTGATTGATCTCTCCATAGTAAATGCCTAATAGTGTGGCTTCTAAGTAAAAGGGTATGGATCTACTATCTTTTATCATGTAAACCTTTTACTCATCCACATTGGTCATTTTTCCAATAAATTCCAATTATTTATATTAAACTCAGTGGAAAAACCCCTCTATTTTAAGCATTTACTGTGTGCAAGACACTATACTAGATGCTAAAGGCACATAGATAAAAGTGAAACTGTCATTTCCCTCAAAGAGCATTTATTGTAATGGGAGTGATAAACACATATGCAGAATTATACACAGATATTAATAAAATATATGATCATTTGAGGAAAGATGACACGAACAACTGGGGATCAGCTGGGTGGAAATAGAATATAAGGTCCTTAAGAGAAAGAACTATTACTTTTTTTATACCCCACACCCAATTCTGTGTCCTATACACAGTAAGTATTTAGGAATTGTTTGTTGATTTGGAAAACTTCATGAAAGAGCTGATTCTTGAGCTGAATCTTAAATGTTGCTAAAGATGAGGAACCAGTGCACCTGAGTCATGAGATTACATACGGTAGGGGAGTTCAATCAAGTATGGCAACCAGGAGATTTTGAATAGAATATATAGTTGATGAAGGAAAAGATTATGCGATAAGACTGGAAATGTGGGTTGGAACCAGATTGTAGAAGGCTTTAAATACCAGGCAAAGGATTTTTTAATTTTATCCTAGAAGTTGCTAGATGTTTTTAAGAAGACACTGACATGGTAAGACCTGTGCCTCAGGGAGAATATTCTGTCAGCTACATGGAGGATAGATTGGAGAAAAAAAGACAGTAGAAACAGAGCAAGCAAGTAAGAGGTTATAATGGAAGTTCAAGTATGATGAGGGCCTGAACTTGGAAGTGTTGGCCATATGAGTAGAAAGAAAGGGACAGATGCAAGAGATATAAAAGAGGTAAAATGGGGGGACACAAACCCACAAATGCTGAAGACAACTTAGTAGATTAGTAGGAAAGGTCTGTGGGATCTGGGTGAGAGAAGAGTGTAGTTCAATCCCAGGCCCAGCCCCATAGGGGTGGTTGAGGCAGCAGTGGCAGCACCTATTTCTGGAGCTCTTCACCCACAGAAGGGGGAGATCAATCAGCTGATCAGAGGTGGATTGCAGGGGTCTCTTTGATGGCACTGAGGCTGGATTCTCTTGCTTTGCCCTGCTTAGATCTGGGTCACAGTCCTGGGTGGCAGTCATGGGAGGAGGCGGAGTGCTGATGTGGCAAAGCTTGTAGTGCAGGGGAGAAGGAATCCTCCTCATAGTTCCAAGGTAGAAAAGAGTGCTTGTAGTCACTCACAGATCAGAGCACAGACCAGAAAAAGAGTAAACGCCTCTCCTTTGATCATACAACCTTGGAAGAACTGAAAATTTACAGGTCTTTAGATATATCTCTGAAAACAAGTACACAAAACCCCTGGAGCCTAGGACAGTACACTCTGGAAGCAGAGTCCTACTTTAACAAAGAGCTAAAAAATCAAGTATTGGTTGGGAAAATGAGCAGACACCACAAAAAAACTGGTCAGACTGTAGAATCTTACTTTGGTGATAAAGAGGATCAAAACATACAGCCAGAAGAAGCCAACATGACTACACATTTATAACCTATATCAATCAAATGACTTGCCTTTTCAATGAGGGTGGGTAGGGAGGGATGAAGGGAGAGAATATGAAACTTGAAGTTTTTACAACAAAATAAGATATACATGCAATGGATTATAGGAATCTGTCTTGCCCTATAGGGAAACAGAAGAGAAGGATATAAATGAAAGGGAGATGGATGATAGAAAGGAGGGAAGATTGGGGAAAGGGGTAATCAAAATGCATGCTGTTTTGGAGGGGGAGAAGGGGACAGATGGGGAGAAAATTTGGAATTTGAAATCTTGTGGAAGTAAATGTTGAAAACTAAAAATAAATTAATTAAAAGAGTAAAAAGAGGAGGCAAAATTCACAAAATTTATAAATTATTAAAGAACAAACCATCAGACAAGGAGCAGAATTAATAGAGATTAGTGTCATAGGACTTAGGAAGAAGAGAGGAAGAGAGAGGGAGTCTTTGATGGTCTCAGAAGAAACAAAGAAATCTAAGAGGATGAAGACTGAGAAAAAGCCTATCATTTATCAATTATAGTCTTGACAAAAGAATGGTTTGTATTTTGCAAGTTTTAGAGATAGCATAGAAAAGGTGGTATACAGGAGCCAGATAATGTTGTTATTATTCTAAACATTATCTCCAAGGTTCATGTTACTCTCATAACTACATAGATAAATAGGTAACAAAGGTAGATGGATAGATAGATAGATAGATAGATAGATAGATAGATAGATAGATAGATAGATAGATAGATGACAGAATCACAGGATCATAGAGTTGGGGTGGGGGAGCTTAGAGGTCATTGAGTCCAGTTCTCTCTTTATACCTATATAGGTGTGTGTATGCATATTTGTATGTATATATGTCTATGTTGTTGTTCAGCTGTTTCAGTCATATCTGACTTTGTGGCCCCATTTGAGGTTTTCTTGGCAAAGATACTGAAACAGTTTGTCATTTCCTTCTCCTGTTTATTTTAAAGGTGAGGAATCTAAGGCAAACAGTGTTAAGTGACTTGCCCATGGTCACACAGGTAGAAAGTACCTAAGAACAGATTTGAACTCAGGTTATCCTGACTCTAGACTTGGCACTCTATCATGCCATCTAGCTGCACATATTTATATACATACATGCATGTGTGCATACACATGAAATTGAGGTCCAGAAAAGGCTAAGTAACCTGCCTAAACCCACATAGATAATAAATAAATTTGGTAAAATTCAATTGGGAGTGGGAGTAACGTGGATTTAGAGCCAGTGGACAGAGGTTCTTTTCCTAACTCTCCTACTTATTATCTGTGTGAGGATTCACATTACCTTTCTAGATTCTCTGACTGAAAAGAATTATAGGTTTGACATATGAGGGTCACAAAATAATACCTGAAAAGGTCCTCCAAAATCATCTAATATGACCCCATATCTTTGCAGATGAGGAAACTGATGCCTAGAAAGATGAAAACAAGACTCTCAGTACCATACCCTTTGGTCGTCTCCTAGTCTCTGTTCTCTTATACCTGATACCTGTCTTTAGATCAGCAAGTTTTGATTTGAATATAAAGGGTCCTTGTTATTCCAAATCTCAGTTATTTGAGCTACTATATGATTCAAAATAGCAAAAATAAAAATCCTCATGATGACATTATTATTTTAAATAGGTAATATATCATCTTTGAAAATAAACCTAGTAGTGATATTACTCTCCAAAATGGTTGGATCAGTTTACAATTCAACAATGAATTTGTGTCCCAATTTTTCCATATCTCCTCCATTTGCCACTTTCCCCTTTAATCATTTTAGCCAATCTAATACTTATAGAATGATATCTAAAGGTTACTTTAATTTGCATTGCTCTAATCAATAATGATTTAGAGCAATTTTTCATATGACTATAAATTATTTTGAGTTCTTCATCTGAAAACTGCCTGTTTATATCATTTGACCATTTATCTATTGCGGAACAACACACATTCACTGTAAATTTGACAAAGTTCTATATATATTTTACAAATGAAGCCTTTATCTGATAAACTCTCTAACTCCCCCCGCCCCAATTTTCTGCTTTCCTTCTGATATTGGCTACATTTATTTTATTTTTACAAAACTATTTAAAATTTCATATAATCAAAATATTCAGTTTTATGCCTCACTTTGTTCTCTCTCTTGTTGATTCATAAATTGTTTGTCTATTCATGAATCTAATAAGTAATATGTTCCATTTTCTTATAATATCTCTCTTTATATCTAGATTATGTATCTGTTTTGACCTTGTCTTGGTAAATGATGTAAGATATTGGTCTACATTCAATTTCTACCATACTACTTTCCAGTTTCCCCAATTTTATTTTTTATGAAATAATGAATTCTTATCCCAAAATTTTGTTTTACATTTGTCAAATACAAGGTTACTATATTTATTTGCTGCTACAAATTGTATGTCTACTGTTTTCCTTTCTATGTCTATTCTCTACCTTTCCATTTTTTAGCCAGCAGCAGATATTTTTTATAATTACTGCCTTATAATATAGTTTAAGATCTGGTACTCTTAAACTTCTCTCCTTTCTTTTTTCATTTTTCCTTTGACTTCTTGTTTTTTTCAAATAAATTTTGTTATTAATTTTTTTCTATTTCTGTAATATATTTTTGGCAATTTAATTGTGATAGCATTTAACATGTAAATTAGTGTAGGAATTTTTTTTTATTATATTTGACCTGCATACCCATGGATAATTAATGTTTGTCCATTGTTTAAATTCTGATTTTATATGTTTAAAGAAGTTTTTTTCAAATATATAATTTTGTTTATATATTTCCTGGGCTTATTTTGGCAGGTGTTCTCCCCAGATTTTATACTGTCAAGAGGTTTGGCTTTTTTTTAAAGTTGTTTATGTCTTACTATCTCTTCTTTCAGGTTGTTGTTTGTGGTATATAGGAATGCTGATGATTCATGTGAATTTAATGTACATGCTGCTACTTTATAAAAAAAATTATTCATTGTTTCAACTAACTTTTTATTATCTTTTGGAATTTCCAAATTTACCATCATATTTTCTTCAATTGGAGCCATTGGAGAATGGCTGAACAAGTCATGGTGTATTAACGTGATGGAACACTACTATGCTATAAGAATTGATGAGCTTGATGATCTTAGAAAAACATGGGTTGGGGTGGCTAGGTGACGCAGTGAATAGAGCACCGACCCTGGAGTCAGGAGGACCTGAGTTCAAATCCAGCTTCAGACACTTAACACAAAAACTAGCTGTGTGACCTTGGGCAAGTCACTTAACCCCAACTGCCCTCCAAAAAGCAAAAAGAAAAAAAAGAAAAACATGGGTCAACTTGCTCAAAATAATGAGTGAAATGAGCAGGACCAAGAGAATACAGTTAAAACAATATTTTTTTTAAGAATCACTTTGAAAAATAAGAACAACTTTGAGCAAATTAGTCATTTTGACTATTAAAGATACCCAAATAAACTACAAAAAGATGTTATCGGTATCCAGAGCAAGAACTGATAAACAGAAATATGTATAGAAACATTTTGTGCATGCACACAAACATACATATACATATTTGTGTCTAATGGTAACCATTTCTAGGGTGGGAGGGAGTATAAAAAATTTACATGAAAACTGTATTATAGATAGATAGATAGATAGATAGGTGATAGATAGATAGATAGATAGATAGATAGATAGATAGATAGATAGATAGATAGATATTGCTCTTTTTTTGGAGGGCATTTGGGATTAAGTGACTTGCCCAAGGTCATATGACTAGTTTTTATGTTAAGTGTCTGAGGCTGGATTTGACCTCAGGTCCTCCTGACTCCAGGGCTGGTGCTCTATTCACTGTGCCACTATATATATATATTATATAGCTGCCCCTATTATATATTTAAAAGGAATGGTAATAACAGATTTGCAGTTTCATGTACAATCATTTTTCTATTACATTATGTTATGAAAATGCTTGTTTTATTCCGTAAATTAAAAATTAAATTAAAAATATAATAGATAAATAGAACTCTTCATAAATGAATTAAACTATTTAAGTGTCATTATGATTATGTACAAACTATAGCACTTATTATGATACATTTCTGTAGTATAGGATAGATGAAAGGGAAAGCAGTTAATTTAGGGTCAAAATGAAGGAGTTTGAATAACACTCTGCTATTTATTGACTGTTAGACTTCACATAAGACATAGGTTTTCTGTACTTCACCTTTTTTATCCACAACATAGAAAGGATGAGAAGAGAGGATTTCATGTTTTGTCTGACACTGATCAGATGATCCTATATTTCCTGGAAACATTTTAGTTATTTAAATTTATTTTTAAAACTATTAAATCATTTTAATTTTTTAAAGTTCATCGGTAGGGAGGAGTCAAGAAAGTGTAATGGAAGCAGGAATTCACATGAGATCTCTGACAGACTCCTTGAGAAACCTGTAAAAAGTGAACCTGAACAAGTTTTAGAGTGGCAGAATCCACCCAGGGACAGTGTGGCAGATTTCCAGCACAAGACAACCTCAAGCGTCAACAGTAAGGATCTATTGGGCTGATCTGGGAGTGGAGCTCAGTCTAGCCTGCAGCTACACCAGCACAGACTTGATCATAGCAACGCCAGAGTGGACCACAGCAGACTGAATTGCTGGCAGCAGTGGCAACTCTCAGGCCTCTTGGAGCAGTAGGAGGATCAGTCAGAGCTGGGCAAGAGAGAGGCATGATCCTTCTTGGAACCTGCAATGGAAGCAGCAGATACTCCTAGGGTTATCAACCCACAGAATGAATGTTTGAAAGTCACTTAATGAGACTTCCAGGAGCCAAGACGACAGAGTAAACAACAAGCCACTCTCACCCTCCCTTGACCTTGAAAAACCCAGAGAATATTAGCCAAAGAAAAATACTGGAATAGAGGAACAAGTAGAAAGAATGGGTACCTCAGTCTTTTAACTCTAGCTCCAGAGGCTAGGAGACTAATGGGAAAGCTATCTCTTGTTGTGGCTAAAGGGGACCAGTACAGGATGGAAGGCAGCACAGTAGGTTCCATGTAAGCAGATCAGCAGGTGATGCTGAGCCCCAGGGTGAAGAAGCAGGCAAGAACCAACACCAAACACTGCCTCTAGCTCAACACCAGGTAAAATACCAGACTACTACAACATACAACTGTAAGTACCTAAGGCCACAGCACAGAAAGCCTGTAACTAGGCCACTAACCCCCAGAACAAGAAATCTGGGACACTGCCCACTGGGCCCCAGATGCAGAGATCAAATTTAAAAGCCAAAGGGAAAAAAGGCAAACAACAATATCAAGAAGAATTTTTAAAATCAGTGACCATAGAAAAATATCTTGGTGACAGGGAAGAGAAAAACACAAATTCAGGAGAGGACAACATGGTTAATACATCCACATCCAAAACTTCAAAGGGGAACATGAATTGGTCTCAAGTCCAAAAAGCCTTCTAGAAAGAGCTCAAGAAAGATTTTAGAAGTCAAATAAGAGAAGTAGAAGAAAAATTTAAGAATATAATTTACAAAATGGAAAAAAGTACACTCAAGAAAACAATTCCTTAAAAAGTACAACTGGCAAAATGAAAAAAGAGGTACAAAAGCTAACTGAAAACAATTAGAATTAGGCCTCTGGAAGGTAATGACTCTATGAGACATCAAGAATCAGGCAAACATAATCAAAAGAATGGGAAAAAATAGAAGAAAACATAAAAGCTCATTTGGACACTTTAAAAATAATATCTAAAATTTATCATATAAGTGTGTACATGTATATGTGTGTATATGTACATGTAATCATATACATATATACACATCATGCTTTTTGCTCCTTCTAGTGTTTTGTTGCTGTTGTTGTTGTTCTGGACCAATGATTTAATTAGTTTGGGAAACCTCAGTTGGAATCACTCCTATCTGAAGCACATGAACAACTCATTACTATATATAATATATAACTCTAATAAATAGATAATAATGCATTCATGTTCAATATAATCTTTACTATAAATAATGTATCAAAGTTGCCTTAGGCAGTAAGAGGCTGAGCCACGTCATCACACAGCTAGTATCCAGTTCCATCTTATTGTTATAAAATAACTTTTTTTCTTGATAGAAAAAAATTAGTGGAAGATGAAAAATGGTATCACATCTTCAGATTTTCCTTTTGTTCCTTTAAATAAAAGCTTTCTCACAGTGATTTCATGATTCAAATAATAATATGCTCCTGAATTTTGCATTCATATGAGCTAAAATAAAATTTTACTTGATGACAATTTCTAGTTCTGAGAGTCAATTTGTCTTCTATACTTAGTTTAGGTTAAATTAACAATAACAACAACCCCTTAGCCAATTTAAACCCTTCTTTGACTGTTTTTCACAATTATTTTTACATATTTGAAAGGTGGAATACTCTTTCCTCTCCCTTACTTCAAGGTCAGATGATCTATAGATAACTGGTAATAGAGAAAAACCAGAAGCAACAATGTCAGCAGACATATCAGAGGAGAGACTCCCAATCCAATTGATTATGTCACACAGACCAGATGTGTTCCTACTCCATAACTGAGCGAACAAGAACCTCTCGGCTTTAATAGCTGTGAAATCCAGACAAGAATGGTTCCAAGTTGTGGACAGTGTGATTAATCCAGACTGCCTTGGCATGCTAACAAAGTCAAGTTTTTCTTACTGTGAGAAACATTCAACTTATTTTATGGACAAGATTGATCAGATCTGGGATCTCACTACTTCTCTGGGAATAGAATTAGAAGAAGAGACATAAAGCTGGGAGAAGTGCAATGTCTTTGTGCGTGGCTTCTCATTCCAATTTTGGGAAGCCTAGAAAATTTGATGCCAACAACTGTGACATAAGCCTTTTTGGTAGGATAAATGAGAGAAATTATTTAGGCCTCTTATTGATAAGTATAAGATACGTGACAAGTTAAACATGCAACACTTAGTGAACATTCTTTTCTTTTACAAAAACCATCTTGAAGTCTATAAATCAAGCTTATCATCTTTTTTTAAACTACTTTGGGAGAAAATGACTATAACTAAAATGACTGTAAACTAACAACACATAATCTCAGGTATATTGATTAAATTAATTCATTGAGCTAGTTATTCAGCAAAGTAAACCAAAGGTTTCTACTCTCAAGGAATTTGACATTTTTTAAGGGCAAGACAGGATTTAAAGGTAAAACAATATATACATAAATTCAGTTCAATTCAGTAAAAATTTATTAAGGACCTGCTATGTTTCAGGTGCTGTTCAAAGCTCTAACGATACAAAAAAAGGCATTCCCTGCCCTAAGAAGCATATAATCTAATGGAGAAGACAACACACAAAAGGAAGCTGGACATGAGGGATAAATGAAGGGGTACCCAATAGACATGGAGTTTTGATCCATGGAGTTGAAACCAGGTACAGTTGGAGATGGAGAGTAGAGTGAGCTAGAAGTCCAATCTGTCCAATCAGAAGGGAAAAGAGACTGAGGAAGATAACATTAATCAAGGCTTGTTAGCCTTGAGTTAGATACGATCTATTTATGTAAATCAAGATAATATATATTTATATATTTATATTTATATTATTTATATTTATATGCATACACACATATGTACACACATACATACACACATATGTATATGTATGTGTATGTGAATGTATCCTTCGGCCTTTTCTCCACTGTGTGTGTATATGTGCACACATACACTTATCTAACTCAAGGCTAATATATGTTACTCATCTATAAACACATATGCATATAAACTTATATAAATTTATCTAATTATATCATAGGTATATATGTATGTGTGTATACATACATACATACACACCCAGCTACTTTATGAGGGAAATGGGATGGTCTTTATCTGAACTTTCTTTTTTCTTTCTGAGAAAAGTATGAACAAATATCCATTGATTATGATTATTTATTAATTTCCTCTAGACTTATTTTCCATAATTCAATCTTTTTTCTTCATGCATGTTGTTGCCAAAGAAGTATGCTTGCTGTTCCTCAAACTCACAGTCACTTTTCCCACCTCCATGCCTTTGCATAGGCTATCCTTCCTTCCTGGAATCCAACTCTTGTTGATTCTACCTCTTAGATCATATTGTTTTTCAAGGCTTAATTTGTCTGTTAAGTCCTGTGAGGAAACCTTTCTTGATCTCTCTAATTGTTAGTGGTCTCTCCCTCTGTAAATTATATTGTATTTACTTACATCTCTGTTCAATACAGTATGGCTCCAAAAGAATGCAAGCTCCTTGAGGGAAGGGAATTTTAAATTTTGTCTTTCTAGCTCAAAAAGTGTGAGTGCCTTGCAGAGTTCCAGTGCCTTGCCCATAGTAGGTATCCATCAAGCCTATTGATATAACATGCATTTCAGTTACTGAAATATATAGATATATAATATATGACATATGTTCATACTTATGCATTATACATGTATTTATATGACAATATACCTTACATTATATAACCTGTATATATATATACATACATACATATGCATACATATTAGAATTAAGTTTTACCTGCATTATCATTCATCTATCCTTTCTCTTAAGAGTAAGAAATATAATCAATTTCCATTAAGTATTAAGATGAAAAAAATAAAACCTGAAAATAATCTATCTAAGATTGCTTCCTGGAAACAGCAAAAGTTATTTGGGGATTTGAGTCAAGTTAGCCCCTCTCCATATATAGGGAAGATACATGAACATTGTTGTGCTTACTGAATTTCTGGGAATATCTTTTCATTTTTAGCTATGAATATCTTTTAACTTCTCTGCCTTTTTTCTAATTTGGACAATTTTTAAAGGACATTTTAAATTGCCAAATATCTTTATGAATATTAGAAATAAATCTAAATATGGATAGCTTGTTATTATGAATTTTATAATGTTGCATTCTCCAAAACTACATTTATTCTTTAGTATTAAATGTCTCAGAAGTGTCACAAAATGCCCCTTTTTAAATTGAGTTTAATATATGTAACCCTTGTGTCAGATACTTGACACAAAAAACCTAGGCACACATTTGGGCATTTTCTTATTCTACTTTAACCCATGTAGAAACCTCAAAATTTTGAGGAAATATATATCCACCACTTTTTCTTTTTGGAAGCAATTCCTCACTTTCATGAGTAGAAAGTCAACTTGATGAGATTATAGGGCAGTGAGTCTTTGGGATTTAATTACCTTATGAGAAAGCAAGCTTTTATTGAAACTTTTAGCTACATTGCCCTACCTATAAGTCTCAGTGACTGGGACTACACTAAAATTACACTGGTTGGCAGAAACTCATGAGAGTATGGACTTATTAATAGGTGCTGCTCCTTTGCACAGGCCTACATAGAGCCTTCCTTGAGAATTCAAAGTTTTGTTTTGTTTTGTTTTGTTTTGTTTTTCCCCCTTCCTCCTTTGTTCTGAAAAGAAAGTGATTGCACAACAGAGGTTGGGGGGAAAATGCTACCTTCTTCACCAAAATCTGTTCATTTCTAGCATATGTATATGGCCGGTCTTATATGCTTCCTATATGACCTTAGAGTGAATTTCAAGGACAGTATACACTCCTGAACCTCAGTTTCCTGTGGGAGTTCCTAAGGCTTTCCTCTCTAGCAACCTTCAGTTTGATTATCTTAAAATCTGGCTCTCTGGACGGGAAAGGCAATTTCTTGGGCAATCTTATCTTCAAGGCTTGCCTCCTGAGTAGCCACAAATTTGGGAATCTGGACTTCTATACATAGAAAAGGAGTTTTCTGAGCAGTGTGCCTCTGGGAAAGAAGAGAATCCTTTATATATTACCCCTGTAAGTAAAGGAGTAAAAATGGAGTAAAGCAAAGCTATAGGAGAGCACAAGACCCAGATTTTATTCTTTACCATTGCCATGAGTTATTCAAATGGCAAACGTAGAATGGGCAGTGTGTTTCCTGTTTAGAAAATTGTCTTTTAATTCCATGGTGAAATTCATCCACAGTGGCATGGTAAGCCCAAAAGAGGTTATGGAAGGGCCTTGTGGGTGAGTCAGACCTAAAAGAGAGGGAAGAGAATTGTGTGGATGGTTTATGGGCTATTGTGAGTCCTGTTACATGTCTGTAGCATTTGTTTATGGTCTCTTTCAAGTGCTCTGCATCCTCAAAATTTTTGGTGGAGTAAAAAATAATCAAGACTATCCTGGAAAAGCATTTGTTGCCTCAAGTGACTGTATGGGAATTGAAGACTCATACTCACATTTAAGCAAAACTAGAAAGAAACTATATTCTGAGAGTTCTCAGAGCAAGCTGTGGCTAGCAGCAATGAAAAGCAAAGAAAGAGGAACCTTTATAGGATCTTCTCTCCTTACTAGACCTGGTTCATGTGAAACCAGATCCTGGGGCCCCTGGGCCACACTTTACATGATTATGCCATTCATAATATTATAGAAGAGAATTTTATTAAAATGGGAAAGACCAAAGATAAATCCTTGAATGAGTCATCAGTAATTCCAAAGATACATGGAGTCACTTTTAGTTCTTGGTTTTCTGGCAGAGGCCTATCCCCATAAATCCTCTCTTGGTATACTGGCTGTCTCAGTGTCTCTATCCGTAAACATTTATATCTATATATAAATGCACATATGTCACATGTACATATCATACACATGTGTATCTATACCAACATATACATATATGTATGTTTTCTACGTGTGTGTGTGTGTATATACGAAATAGATATCACCTTACGCGTGTGTGTGTGTGTCTCAGGAAAAAGCAGAGATAATTAGAGAAGTACAAATGAGTCTGCCGGCATTCTCAACATAAAATGTGCACGAGTGTAAACATGCATAGAGATCCAGAAAGCATTACTGGGGACTATAGAAAGAACATTGAATTTGGTGACCAAAGAACATAACTAGGTTCTCTCCCAAAATTTACCATTTAATTACTTCTGGGACCTGGGGCAAATCACAAAAACAGAAAGTAATAAAGAGACCTCTGGATTAAGAGTCAGAGGTCCTGGATTCAAATTCTGATTCTGTTGCTTTTGTGGCCTGTGTGATCTCGGGCAAATAATTTTTCATTCATGAGCTTTACTTTCCTCTTCTGTAAAATAAGCGTTTGGGATTTGACCCTTCCAGGTCTGACATTCATTCGGCAAATTCTTGAACTGCATTTAAGGGGCCAGACATGGAGCAACCAGCTGCATAGGAAACAAGTGGCCAAGAATTAGTCAGGACCACTCAGTAGAACCCATAGAATTCAATTCAACTGGGGCGGCTAGGTGGCGCAGTGAGTAGAGCACCGGCCCTGGAGTCAGGAGGACCTGAGTTCAAATCCGACCTCAAACACTTAACACAAAAACTAGCCGTGTGACCTTGGGCAAGTCACTTAACCCCAACTGCCCTCTAAAAAGCAAAAAAAAAAAAAAGAATTCAATTCAACTAAATTTAACAAGCATTTATTAAGTACCTACTAGTTCTAGGCACTGTGTGAGGGGTTGGGGACTCAAAAACAAGAATGAAAACAGTTCCTGCCCTCAAAGAGTTTATATTCTAAGGGAATCCTATAACTGATAATTTATTCTTAAGCAAAGACATCCCCCCCCCAACATATGCACATGCTATACAGATTCTATGCTTTCTTAATATCCTGCAGCTGTACAGGGTAGCAAAGGACAGGACAAAAATTTCCACTGTGGTTAAAGACCATCATTTTCAAGATACGATAAATCCAACTTCCTAACCTTTTGTTGCCATTATTTTGTGGCCAACTCCACAAAGAGAAGCCATTGAAAATCCCACAGTCCATTCCAATTGGAATCACTGTATTTGGACTCCTTCAATTTCCTCTTCATTTTCAGCCAGGACCATTTGCTTCCTTCCCCTTCCCCAGCTACTACATTGTAGGGCTATTAGAGAAATTCAGGCCCAAGAGTCACCTGGGCATAGCTCTCTTTCCAAAATGCCTAAGGTCCCTGTTTGTGAAGTTCTTTCAATACTTTCTGGTGTGAATAGCCTTCCCAGTTAAGATTATATTAATAATAAGAACAATAATAATATCTGTCAGTATATAAAGAAACCACAGGGAGAATGTAACTACTACTGCTCTGTGGTCATGTCCAGAATGATGAAGGTTACTTAGACATGTGGTATAAATGTCAAATGATTTTTTTAAGTCAATAATCTTAAAAGTACCTTTTAAAAGTTTTTTATATGCTTTTAATTATTCCCCCAAAATCTTCCAAATGTAATCAATAGGATAGAAACAACAGTACTATATGAAGGCTGTGCATTTTAATAAATAAGATCACCTACCAACTTAGTTAAACCGAGTCAGCAGAGAGAAGACTTGACTTTAAATGACAGCTCTGAGCCATGTGCTGTGGTTCCTTTCATTGGTTATTCATGAAAAAATCTGTTTTCAATTGGTATATATAAGTAGCAATTTGGGGATTATAATATTCCTTTCAGTGGCCTTCTTTTTGTTATATGTTTTTAAATCCCTAAAGGAAAACAAATAGAATTCAGGTGGTGGAGAGGGTCTGGATCTTTTAAGGGTCTGCTGGCATTCTCAGCACATAAGCCATTCAAAAAGGAAGCACACTATTGCTTCCCAGGAACTTCAGAAGTGGCTACACAGTGCAAATGAGAAGCATTGCAGAGAAATGGAAAGATGACCTTGGACACAGAAATAAATTTGTTAATGGGTTAGTTAGTGTCATTTCTGACACTCATTGTATGACCACAGGCAAATCAAACCTCTCAATGCCCCAGGCAACTCCTTAAAAATCTAAATTATAGACAAACAGTTAATCTGCTAGAAATTCCACCCTAGGAATCCCCAAAATTGATAAAATTATGTCTGGACCTCCCCACCTCCATAAAAATTCTAACTATATTATAGTGGCCTAGAATCTAAAAAACAAATAATACTATCCCCAAATTTCCTAAAATGATAACTTGAACATATTATAATATTACATTTATCCTAAATATCATGATGGGACCCATGCATGTGGAAGAGAAAGTGCTTAAACTAATTTTTTCTTTCAATGATAACATTAATATGTATGATATGAGAAAATATGATAACACTTTCTCAAAAGAAATAATTTTAGTTCAGGTGGTTATTCAGTTGTGTCCAACTCTTCGTGACTCCAATTGGAGAATTTTTGGCAAAAATAATGGAATGGCTCTTTTACAGATGAGGAGCTGAAGAAAAAGGGGGATAGGGGAGGATGTTAAGTGACTTGACAAGGATCACACAGACAGTAAGTGCCTGAGGCCAGATTTAAACTGAGGTCTTCCTGACTCCATACCCTGAGCTCTATCCACTACACAGCCTATCTGCCCCTGGGAGCTTCAGAACTTGTTACACAGTGCAAATGAGAGGCACCATGGTATAGTAGAGTGGTGACCTTGGATACAGGAATAAATGTGTTAATTAGTCCAGAGACCCCAATTAAATTGGAGATTAGTTTAGTTGTGGTATGTGTTTAAAAAAAATGTTAAGGATACAATAAACATTGCTTCATTGGGGGCCCTAACTACGATTTATCCTTTATAGTTGTAATGTAAATAAATGGAACATTGCTCTTCAAGGTGATAACAAACACTGAAGTTGGGGGTTGGGTGGGGTGAATCAGGATTTTACTGGACTCAAGACTTAAGACTCAGATTCCTTCCTCTTAACTGTTTGGAGGCTGAAATGAAACTGATAGTACTTCAGGAAGAATGTGAAAATAATAGGACAGAGACACTAGATGAGTTATGCCTTGGACATACAAAGCTCCTGACCACTTCACTGTCCTAAATTTTATTTTTATATGGCACATATTTAGAAAATTTAGGAGTGTCCTGGAAAGTTGTAACAGCTGGTCTGCGTGTGTTCAATAGTGAGGTTAGAGGCAGTTGAATGTCTAAGGAATTCCAAGGCTTTAGAGAGTAGGCCTCAGAGCTGCCTGTGAGAGCACAGTGTGAGAAACAGCCAACTGCTAGGGCCCTGACAGATGTTATGAAAGGGTTGGTGTTAAGTGCTTTTTTCAGGATATTAAACCAGCGTCCTAACTGGTAAAAAAAATGAATTGTCACTGACATTATGTCGGCCCACTTGGAGCCTCTCTCTGCTACTTTCTGTGGTCTGGGAACCATTACACACAAGAGATCAATATTCTTCAGTGCTGGAATTTAAATAATGATTTCTAATAAAACCTATTTTAGCCTGCTCTGGCCAAAGGACAGAGACAAGCCACAAGACATAATGCATTTAAACCCTCCTTCCTTGCCTCTCTCTTTTCTTTTTCTTTCTTTTCTTTTTTCTTTTTTTAACACTTGAATAATGGAAGAGAGATTTAGTGATAAGGCACAAAAAAGGCATTTTGGTCCTGGCCAATCTGCTTAGCTAATAGCTGTAAACTGATATCCCTAATGAAATAAAAATGTCTCTTGGTGCAAGTGCATAACTGCACAATTGTTAGTAACACTGAGCTCTGTCTGTAATGCTGGTGATGAGCACTAAGTAACTGACACATTGACAATTTCCCATGACTTCCTTCTTCCCCAGTTTCTTTTCCAGTTACAAACAAATAAAGGGACTGAATCCAAAAATCAAATTACACTTGGCATTATGTCTTTTGAAATCTTTCTTTATCCCATGGGGCCCTCCCCACCATCTGCCAGAGCTCTTTCCCAAAACTATCTTGGATATTTTTTGTATACCTTCTCTATTTATTTCTATATGCATATATCATTTCCCCTATAGAATGTAAACTCACTGAGGACAGTAGCTGTTTCAATTTTGTCTTTGTATCCTCAGCCCTTAGCACAGTACTTTCCATAAGTCCTTGATAAATGCTTGTTGACTGATTAGACAACAAATTGGGTTCATAATTTTGATTCTTTTCTTTATTGAAAGCTGTTGACATATAGAATGATAAGAAAGAAAAAAGTAAAGAAAGGAGGGAAGGAAGGAAGGAAGGAAAGAAAAAAGGAAGGAAGGAAGGAAGGAAGGAAGGAAGGAAGGAAGGAAGGAAGGAAGGAAGGAAGGAAGGAAGGAAGGAAGGAAGGAAGGAAGGAAGGAAGGAAGGAAGCATCTGTAAGGCCCTTTATGGCTACTGGGAAAATTCATTTTCTTTTCCCACTCCCCTCCCTCCACCCTGCCTGAAGCAGGGAAGGGAACAGTTATCCAGAGTGAGATAGAGACATAGAGGAGTGGGCATCTCAGACGTTGTCATCATTCCTCATTTCACTCTTGGCCTTACTGTGCTGCCCAGCTCCTTTGTGTCCTGTGGTGCAGACGGCAGACAGAAGAAAAGCCCTGTCCAAGTGGGCTGAGGCTGGATGGCCGTGGTTAAAATGGTTTCCCCTGGATCTCCCTCACAGCTTGCAGTTGTCTGATTTCAATCAGTGGCAGTTCCCTCCACATGTCTAGCCATCAATCTTCTCCTGCTCCTGGATGAGTGTGTCACGGTATGGTGCATGTCCCAATTAAAAAATAGACATTGCTGCAGACTCTCCACCTCAATCCCTGATAAGTATTCCTTTGATTTTTTAAAGGAAAAACATAAGAAAACACATTAGGAAATTAGTTTCATTTCTGATTATATAGACTGAAGCCTCCAAGGGTGCAGAGGCAGAAAGGACTAGAGACTAAAAGGGAGGACAGAGATATGAAGGAGGGCTCCATAATCACTTTTAGGGATGCCTGTAGAGCTCCCCAGAGACAAAAGGACGACACCAGGAGCCAAATGCTTGAATTGCTGCAACCTCCAAAAACATGCAATAAAACTCTCTGGCACATTCCGGGTGTGGGTGTTCAGCATCTGTCACCTCCCAGCACCATGACAACCCCTCCTCAAATAAGAATAAGCATAAAGTAATGGAGCCAGTCCAGTTTTCATATCATTGAAGACTGGAATTCAATAGAATCATCATCTTCCTGCATTTATCTGAAAATCCCATCCATTTTAAAGGGACTGTGCACAGCAAACTGAACTCATTCACTCAATCCAGTGACTTTTGCTCAGTTTTTATCCTTCTTGCTTTGCTGCAGTACCTTTGATTGCCCCCCTTCTTCTGGATATTCTCTCCCCCTTGGCATATACAGTGCCATTCTCTCTTTGTTATCCTGAATGTATCTTGTCAATCTCCTCTGGTACTTTGTTCTCACACTTCTTAAGTGCAGGCTTCCCCTCAGGTCTCTTCTATGCTATTTCCCTTGACAATCTCATCATCTTCACTGGCTTCAATTTTCCCCTCTTGGTAAATTATTCCCAAATCTACATCTTCCGCCCCAACCACTATCTTGGGTTATAGCTCTGCATTGCAAGCTAACTCCTAGACACAACATAAATGTCCAGTCTCTGCTTTAAACTCAGCATGGCTAATACAGTAGTCATCATGCGCCCATCTCTCCAAACCATTCTGTCCCCACAACTTTACTGTTTCAGTTAAGGATCACACAATCCTCCTAGTCATCTGCCTCAGTCATCTTCAATTCTTCTCTCACTTTCACTCCCTCCTTACTCTGCCATGCTTAATCAGTTGCTTGGTCCAGTGATTTCAACATTCACAGTATCTTGGGGGTGGCTAGGTAGCACAGTGAACACATCACCGGCCCTGGAGTCAGGAGGACCTGAGTTCAAATCCGACCCAGACACTTAACACTTACTAGCTATGTGACCTTGGGCAAGTCACTTAACCCCAACTGCCCCTAACAAAAAAAGAAAAACATTCACAATATCTCTCACATCTGTCCCCTCCTTTCCAGTCCCACTGCCCCCAGCATAACTCAAGCCCTCATTACCTCTTGCCTAGACAATTGTTGTATACAACTAATTGGAATCCTTAACTCTAGTCACACATACTAGGAGGAGGAGGAGGAGTTACAGTATATACAATGTTTTAGGCTAGTAAGTTTGCACAACCCTCCCTCCCTTAAATCCGTTTCACTCCGGCTTCATGGCATCATCTCCCTGATATCATGGCCCTGTCTCAGAACAAAAGATTAGCAACGACAACAGCATTTGCAAAGCACTTAACAAATACTATCTCATTTGATCTTCACACCAGCCTGGGAGAGAGGTGTTATTATTATCTCTATTTTACAGATGAGGAAACTTAGGCAGACAGAAATGAAATTATTTGCTCAGGGTCACACAGCTAGTAATGTCTGGGACTGGGTTTGAACTCAAGTTTTCCTGACTCCAAATTCCTGGTTCTATCCATTATGCCAACTAACTGCTCAATACATATGTAAATGGACAAATATGTATATCTTTACAATAAGTGTATAAATCTGATTATGCCACCCCATTACTCAAAACCAGTCACTAGCCCCTCAAGAAAGTCAAATTGAATCTACTGCTATTGTGTTTCATCATTAGTCAAACTATTTTTAGTTCCTCTAATTTGAAGAAAGAAACATTCCTCTAAATGGAAGAGAGGAAGGAAAGAAGGAAGGAAAGAAGGAAAGAAGGAAGGAAAAAAGGAAGGAAGGAAGGAAGGAAGGAAGGAAGGAAGGAAGGAAGGAAGGAAGGAAGGAAGGAAGGAAGGAAGGAAGGAAGGAAGGAAGGAAGGAAGGA
>CM053593.1:292232720-292248981 GCA_028646575.1 Pseudocheirus occidentalis
CCAGGAAAATGTCAGGTTCTTGAAATTCAAATTATTTTATTTTTGTCTTTTTAGTCACAGCATTCAGCAAATACATTGTGCAGAGTAGGTGTTTCCTAAATATCTGTTGAACGTAATTTATTGAATTGTTAGAAGTAGTAGTAATAATTAGGAGGCTATCAGGGATGATATTAGGATGGCATAGTGGGAATAATGATAATGGTGATAGCTAATACTTAGATAGCTCTTTAAGGACTGTAAAACACTATACCTATATTATCTCATTTGATTGTAACAACTCTGTAAGGTAGATAATGTTATCATTGTCATTTTACAGTTAAGAAAACTGAGACTGAGAGAGATCAAGTGACTTGCCCAATAACATACAGATAGGGCCAGAAGGAGGATTTGAACTCTTCTTCTTTTTTAAAATTTTTTATTGACTTGTTTGTTTACTTTTAGTTTACAATATTCAGTTCCAGAATCACTTGAGTTTCAGATTTTTCTCCCCTTCCTCCCCACCCCCCACCCCCACCATGGTGGCATACAGTCATGTATAGGATCTGCAAACTCTATCACATTGTGTAATAGTCTGGTTGAATAGGTGTTATAGCCAATGGAGTGAACAATGAGAAAAGGAACTCTTATCTTCTTGACTACAAATTTATGTATAAGTTTATCCACTATGATATATAGCCATAGAATTATTGTTAAGATCAAGCGCTAACATATGTGAAATAGCTTTATAAACAAACATGATTCTACAAACCTAAGTTATTGCTGTTACTATTATCTTTCCACAGTGTGTCTCTCAAGAGCAACAGTTCTTTTTCTATGTCCATTATGTTACTCTGGTTCCAGGGGAGTTTATTTAATGAATTCTCAAGGATATTTTGGAGTTTGTATTTATATCACTATGATTTGTCATCTATTCATTTATCAAGGATAACAGACTTCAGTTCTAGCCACCAAAGCATGTCTTTCTAGGTATCCAATATATGCAAAATCTTTGCATCCTGCAGTGAGATGTTGCACAGTTAATACTTCTTCACTGCATACTTTGCATTGATGAACAAGTCCAAATTCCTTAAGGATAAGTTTTTAATAAATTTGGCAACAATGATGTGGTCCCAAATTGCTATCATAAAACCTTCCCTTTCCATGGTTAAATTTGCATGGTAGCCATTCTTTTCATGTGTCTTTATTTATATATTATTGCTTGAATCCATGTGGATGCAGTGCCCAAGGAATTTTTTTTTATGATTCTTGGATTTGAGTCATTTGATAGGTCCTGTTCAGATATGCACCATTTTCAGCTACAATTGAGAAACCAGAGGTACCTACTTGATATAAGCTTTTTCTATTGCTCTGTGAAGTCTGTTCCACAAACATTTCTATACATTTGTAGTCTTTATCTTGTGCTCAAGAAATACCCACTTTCTTCTTCCCCGCCATCTTTTTTTTTTTTAATGAGCAAGTGCTCCTCTTTTTGTAGCTGTCTTGGTATGTTGAATTCTATTTTTGTTACCATTGTATGGACTTTTTTGGGGAAATCTTCTAGATCCATTCTTGTTCATTTTACTATGTCAAAAGTATACATTAAGTCTTATATTGCATAAGCTCCAAATGTATTCTTCCTGTTAAACTGCCACTTCCAGATGCCAGTCAGTGTCTCAACAAAGAGAGCCTTGGCTTTTTCTTGGATAGACTAATGATTGATTTGCCTGAAGAAAACCAATGAGCTTGTGTTTCCTTTATCCATTGATTCAATTTACCCTCCAGAATCAAGGTTAAAAACCTTACCCTCTATTCTACACATTAATATTTTTATTGTTGTTAAATTCAAATAACATTTTCATATTATTGAATAAAGTTTGCATGATATAAAGTATTTGTTTAGTGTACTTTTCTGTGGAGCAATGGAACATTGTGTAAAGCCAAGCACAAGCAGCTTTCCAGAGGACTGATGCTGTGAACAGCTTCAAGATTCTGATTACATAGTATAGGGAATGCTCTATTTATTCAGTAATAAACTAAGATAAAACATTGACAGAAATCAAAATACAGCATTCACAATGTTATGACAGAACAACTTATCACTAAAATGACCACATAGTTTTCAACAAAGTAGTCACATAGTTTTAAGCAAAAGATATTATTCAGTAAGTACTCAATCATCCTCCTTAATGGACACAAAACACAAAGGCCAGTGTTCTCCATCCCTAGGTCACAGTGTCTTAATCTCTCAGTCAAAAAGTCTTCTTTCTTCTTAATTGGAGATTATTTTCCATTCATCCTTAATTCAATCATCCTGAAGAAGTACAGGATACAGAATACAAAGTCCTCTCACCCCTAGGCCACAGTAAATCTTGATCTTCTCAGTTTGCATTAAATATCCAAGGAGAGGTCTTTTGATCTTGGCCCAAGGCTGGCTCTCAGATTCCATGGTTCCTCTTTTATGGGTCCAGCTTCTACCTGAATCCACCCAATTGTGACCTGGGTTTAAAGGCAGGCAGCTCCCAACTCCTTGTCCAGCTCCTTGTCCAGTACCTGTTCCATATTGAAGCTCACAGTGTCTAGTCCACCTCAAGGTCTTCACAGTTTCTCTTCCTGAGAAGACAAAACTTAACAAAGCCACAATAACATTCATATACATTGCTGGCATCATCATCAATTCACTTTCTGCCTGTGAAATCAACATGGACCCAACAATAAGGTCTGAGAAATCAATACAAATCTTCAGTATAGTGGCAAGACCTCTGAAAACATCAGTAAGACCCTCCTCCATGATTTCTGTAAACATACAAGAAAATCCTCTTTCAGGGCTTCTGAATCAACAGTAAGGTCCCAGGGCTTCTGTGACAACAACAATGTCCTCTATCAGCAGATGAATCTGACAAAGTAACATCAAAATAGACAAAGTACTGGTGCCACCACCATGCTTCCTCCCAGTTTTCCTCTCTTCTCATTTCTCAGTTCTTCTCATTTCTTTTCTCAGTTCTTCTCAGTTTGTAGTTCAGGTCTTAGTTCTCAGTTCTGTGACCACAAGTTATGTTCTCAATTCTTCTCTCACCAGCTTTGGGCCTCTCCTTATATGTAATCATTAGCTCCTGCCTGCCCCACTCCTTCCTGTTGCATCAGCCAGTTCCTCCCACTATGGGATTCACAAGTTCTGTTTTTTAACAAAGGCTTGATATAATCAGGAAATCTCAACTTGAAACAAGGTGCTAAAGACTTGTTTCCTTGCCATTACAAGGGGCAGGGAAAATATTCAAATTCCTGTTACCTTATTGTCTTATAAGTATTTCATGTGATTAATTCAGAGTTTTAGTATGGCTCTGTCCATGACTTGAAAGCCATATTCACTTTTATTTGGGAGTGATAATAAGAGATTTAAGACTAGAAGGAAACATTGTGGGCTTAAAGTGTGTCTCTAGAAGATGCCACTTTTTTGTAAGGTGCATTAGATAGAATGACAATTTAGAATCAGGAAGATTTGAGTTCAAATCCAGCCTCAGGCACTTACTAGCTATATCACCCTTGGAAAGTCATTAAGTCATATTTGTCTCAGTTTCTCATCTGTAAAATGAGCTGGAGAAGGAAATGGCAAACCACTCCAGTATCTTTATCAAGAAAACCCCATGGACTTTTCCATGGATCACACAGAATCAAACATGACTGAACAATTGAACCACAACTGAACAACACCACCATAACAAAATGAATAGAAAACTGGACGTGGTGTCAGAAAGATATGAGTTCAAATATGATCTTAGACCTTCGCAAACTGTGTGTGACCATGGCAAGTCACTTAACCCCTTTCAGTCTCAATTTCATGAGATGTAAAAAGAAAAGTTAATAATGATGCCTACTTCCCAGGTTTCTTTGGAGAATTAAATGAGATATTTGTAAAGTGCTTAGCATAACGACCAGCACAAAGTACATTCTTAATATGTATTTGTTTCCTTTCTTATATTATTTGTTCTTGACATTGTGTCATTGGCATAATTTAAATAGAAGTATTTTCACTATGCTTGAATTTTTTCTTTTTTAAAAATATTTGTGTTACTTGACTGAGACACATATGTGGAAACTCAGTTACTATTAATGGTCCTTTTCAATGGCTTGTTTCATAATCACTGAATCACCAATGAATTATTGATTATATTCTGGGACTTTCTGGCTCAATGATTTAGTTCTTCAACTAATTTGTTGCTTTCTTGCATTTTATCCAGCAAATTGTAGTCATTGTTTTTATTATTGACTTAAGGGGTTGTCACATATTAAAATGCAAATATCAAGACAAGGAAAGGTTATTATATGATATCTACTTTAATAGAACAAATGGAATACTTTAAAATATGAAAATGTTCTTCTCTTGAATACTTAAGATGTAGATATAGTAGAGAAAGCACAACCAACCACTGGTGGGTAACCTGTGGCCTTGAGGCCACATGTGGCTCTCTAGGTCCTTAAGTACATCCCTTTGACTAAATCCAAACTTCACAGAATAAATCCCCTTAATAAAAAGGATTTGTTCTGCAAAATTTGGATTCAGTTAAAAGGCTGCACCCAAGGACCTAGCAGGTCTCATGTGGCCTCAAGGCTGTAGGTTCCCCACCCCTGAATTCCAGGACTATGGGATTAAAGATGACATAAGATTCTCCCAGAAGAGCTACCAGACTATGCAAAGGTGATGCCTAAACTCTCTCTGTCCACAAAGGGTTAGGGCAAAGGCTTCCATGATCAAAGACAACTCCTCCAGGGCTAGGCAACTTTATTATTAATAATGTCAATAGGAGAATAGGCATTTCCACTATTTAACAAAAACTTCAATGAATGATGGTCTCCCTTGAATGAGAAATGAAGTTTAGCTGGAATAAAGTTGGTTTAAAGAAGAAAAGAGAATGATAATTCTGTATTATCAGATATGATAATTCTATATTTGATGATATAATGATATATCATTATCATGATAATTCTGTATTATGTGCAATAGCGGTTGTGAGCCTTGATGATAATGATGATCTGTGCTTGTTTCGTAGGTGATGTATTGAATGATTAATTCAAGATACTTAGCAAAAAAAAATCTATCTCTGATCTTATGCAGTTTCTCTTCTATGACAGGTAAATTTGTAGGTACACAAAGGAGTACAGAAGTAATGCAAGACAGTTTCATTTTGTTTTTGTAATCTGAATACCTAGTATAGTGCCTGGCACATAGTAAGCATTTAATTAAGAAATGATTGCAAATTGGTTGATTGACAAATAGATTAATGAAGTAAACAAACTAATATATCATTACTTTTGTCATATATGAAAAAACAGAAAACACCCAAAGTCATACTTTGTAGGGGAAGCTTTGTATTGTATGCACTGATTTTTATTTGATTTTAAATTTGATTTAAAATTATTTGATTTTACTTTTCAAATACAGTTTGGAGTTAGTTGCTAACTTCAAATCTGACTTCTTTTTATAGTCTTTCCAGGCAAAGAAACATTTTAACTCTCCCCACAAATGGAAGCATCTGCTTGAGTAATAAAAACTGACTAGAGTGAAGGGTTGTGGATTTGAGCAGCAGAGAAGCCTGCAACTGGTTATGTCTCTTCACCTGTGGTTGTCAATGCCCGGAGCACAAATGAAAAGTTATTACTTGGTCTTTTCTAGGATTAGTTCGATCATCTGTTTATTCTGAATGTGAGACTGAAAAAGAACTGCAAAATGATAGCGGTTTGATCTGTTTCAGAAAAGGAGTACAGCAACGCCAATTTCATCTGCCAGGAATATTGTCAAGTTCATGTTCAAAAATCTTAATAGTGACTTTCATCAAAATGATCCTGTCATCCAAAAGAATTCCACATGTTTCATCAGTTCACACACTGTTTGGAAGAGCTTCATGGCATTTCATGGTGGTTCAAGATAACAAAAAGAGACTTTTTTACCCAGATGATGGGTCTCTAAGGGAGAAATTTAGCTAGGTAGGAAATCACACATTACATCAAAGTTGAAAGTGAAGGATCTCCCCACCCACTCCTGCAAAAAGCACCATCAATCTTTAAAAGCCATTACTCATACTCTGTCTTTTACAAAAGGCAAGTCACAGAATCCTTTGGACATAGTCAGGAGTTCTTATCCTGGAATCTGTAAACAAACATATTTATATCTATATCTGTAGATCTATAGATCTACAGATTTACAGATATAGAGAGATATCTGTATTTCAATATAATTGGTTTCCTTTGTAATACCATGTATTTTATTCTCTTCCTTGAAAAACATTATTGTGAGAAGGGATTCATGATACACAGAATAAAGATAAAGAACTCCTGGATGAAATAATCTCTAAGTTCATTTCTAGTTCATAAAGCTATAATTTTACAATGACAGGTCCAAGGGAACAGCTCATCATTTACTGACTCATTAACATGGCTTTTTGATGGTTGTTTGTCTGTATGTTTGTTTTCCATCCCTTGAGACATGCTTGTGTACTTAACCTATTAATCACGTGAGCTAAGCATTAGTTATTTTTAGACTTTTTCTTTTAAATAAAGCAACTCAAAGACCACATTATCTTCTCTGTCCAGGTAAGTTGCTAAAGATATGAAGGGCTAAAGAAATTTTCTCAGGCGTGCTACATAAAGTGGTGATGAAGTTGGCATAGGACAGGATTGTAAGATTTAAAGCAGCATCAGTCTTCATAAACCATTCAATCCAACTTCTTTGTTTTAAAGCTAAGATGACTGAGACCCAGAGATGTTAAATGACTTGCCCAAAGTCACATAGGTAATAAGAAGTTGAGCAACTGTACTTAATTCCCCAGCTCTAAATCTATCTCATTTGAAGGATAGGTTGGCTTTTGATAGGTGGGCATAGGAAGCATTCTGAATAAGAGAAACAATTTAAGTCAAGTCATGCATGGAGGCAGAAAGTACCAGGTATGATCCAGGAATGATGAGTAAACTAGTTTGCTTGAAATAAAGTGTTTTCATAAGGGACCACTGAAATATAGAATTGAAATCTGGATTATGGATGTCTGAAGATGTCAGATCAAGGAACTTGTTCTTTATTTTCTAAAAAATGAGAGACCATTGAAGAGTTTTGAGCAGAGGAATGACATAATTAAAAAACACATTTTATATTGATGTGAAAACCTAGACAATGTTTGCACAGCATGACAGGGTATTGAATAGGTTATGTTCTTGTAGAGAGAATCAGTGCCATCTCAGACCCACAAGAGTATAGAAGCATAAATATGATACTGTAGAAAATGAATTGGAAGGGGAAAGACTAGAGGCTTAGAGATAACCTAGGAGACTGTTATGGTAATCATGGTCTGAGACAATAAGAACCCACAATAGGATAATCCCAGTGAGGTTGAAAGGAGGGGAGTCCTGGGTGTATTGTCTTCCCCTGAATCTTGGCACTTGGTTGTCCTATCTTGAGGACACACAATGTACTGGATATCATGATATGCTTGTTTAAAACAGGTTTCTGTGAGCTTCTTCTTCCAACTCACCATAAAAAAAGAAAAAATATATATAATTTATAATAGATGGTGCCTTCTGTATCTTGTTTTAGTGATATAATGAATGCAACTAATCTTACCCATAAAAAATAATGTTCAGGATTATTCCTGTACACACATATGAGACATGTCTAGTATATATCTTGTTTGTACATAGTTATTTTTAACATTGTCTCTCCAATTAGACTGTGAGCTCCTTGAAGGCAGGGACTATTTTGCCTTTCTTGATGTCCCCAGTACCTGGCACATAATAAATGCTTGTTGACTTCACATGATAGATATATAGCTCAAGGTACATTTTAGGATGTGATTTTGCCAAATTCTTTAAGTGTTGTAGATGAATTCTACCACTTATGCAAATAGGTTAAAAGTTTGGGCAAAGAGAGATAGAGTGTTACAACTGGCACAATGACCACATCTGTGATTAGTTAAGTAATAGGCCTTCAGATTTCTGCTGTTCTAAGCTTAGACTTCTCTTCAGTAAAAATTGCCTGACAATCAGAATACATTGAACAGTGAGCTGACAACATAGAAATTTTACAGAATCACAGAACTTCAGAGTTGAAAGTAGTCTCTAAGGCCACCTAGTTCAATCTGTGCTTGAATAAGAATCCTGTTTACAAGACCTTACTTTGATGATCTGCCTTTAAAAATTTCTAATGAAGGGTCACAACTACCAGAACATCCCTTCCTACTTAAGAAAAGAATTTGTTAAGAAATTGTTTCCCTCCAAAAAGGCTAAATTTCTTAGTTTGGCAGTTCCACACAATGAAGCTCTTTAGTTATTTAAATATAGATATCAGGCAACTAGGTATCCAGTGCATAGAGTGCCAGACCTGAACTCAGGGAGACATCTTCCTGAGTTTAGCTCTGGCCTTGAATACTTACTAGCAGTGTGACTTTAGACAAGTCACTTAACCCTACTTGCCTCAGTTTCTCATATGTAAAATAAGCTGGAGAAGGAAATGGCAAACCACTCTAGTATATTTGCCAAGAAAACCCCAAATGGGGTCATGAAAGTTGGACCTGACTAAAACGTTTGAACAATGAAAATCATATCCCACCAAAGTCTTCTAGTCTTTGAGCTAAAACTCTCCAATTCTTTCATCTGTACTAGCTTTGGTAGAGGAGTTCACAACTTTCTCTCCATCTCTCTCTCTCTCTGTCTCTCTCTGTCTCTGTCTCTGTCTCTCTCTCTCTCTCTCTCTCTCTCTCTCTCTCTGTCTCTCTCTCTCTGTTTCTGTCTCTGTCTCTCTCTATCTGTCTCTGTCTCTGTCTCTCTGTCTCTCTCTTTGTCTCTCTCTTCCCCCTGCTCCTTCTCCCTCTCTCCCTCCCTCTCCTTTTCCCTCTCCCTCTCCCCTCCTCTCCTTTTCCCTCTCCCTCTCTCTGTCTCTCTGTCTGTATATATGTAATTGACTCCTTTGGTATCCTGTAGAAACCTATGACCTGCTTCTCAGAACAATGTTTGTCATTGCATAATTATTTTTTTTAATTTAAGCATAGGATTACATAAAGGAGGGAAACAAGAATTTATGGACCTACTATGGTCTGCACAGCATACTAAGTGCTTTACAAATAACATCTAATTTGATCCTCATAACAACCCTGTGAGGTAGGCAATATTATGATCCTCATTTTACAATTGGGGAAACTAAGGCAGACAAAGCTTAGTTGATTTGAATAGAATTATGTCTGAGGCCAAATTTGAACTCAGGTCTTCTGATTACAGGCTCAGAGTTCTATTCACTGGGCCACTTAGTTGCTTAAAGATCCCAGAGAACCAATTATATTGAAATACAGTTATTAGAATATTGAAGCAAACAAACAAATTCATAGTCTCTTCAGCTTAGGAACTGGTTGTATCTAACTGAGGGACCAATCAGTTGCTTTCTCCCTTCACTAGGTTTACTTTCAGATATGACTGCTTTTTTCCTTTAAAAGGCAAAGTAAAACACTAAGGATGTATCTTAACAGGGCATTAGCTAGAATCCAGTGGATACTGTGTTCTATCCTTGGGATATGTTTATATCTTTCACTTAGAAATATGTTATCTTTCTTTTTCAATCAGTGGCACTTTTCCAATCAAGGTCAAAAAAAGTTCAGTACTTTATTTTTGTTTACAACTTTTGATGGCAAGCTTTAGTGTCTAGCTGCCATGATACAGAAAATCTAATATTTTCCTGGAGTTTTTTTTCCTTTCCAATTTCCATGCCAAAAGACTTCATCCCTTCAAAATTTTACAAGCTCATTTTTCACTGGTAATGAAAATTTAATTACGGTATTTACATATTTGGCAGCAGGTACAACTATGTCAGCTGGAATGCAGTTAAAGGAAAAGTGACTAGGCAAAAAAAGATGTAATAGGCACTCAGAAGTATTTCCAAATGAAATTAGGCTGCTTAAATATCTATTTAAGAGGGAATGCTTTTCCTTTGATGAGGAAGAATTTATTTGATGCCAATAAATTTAATGAATGAGGTAAAAAATTTGAATCAAATCACACTATTTTACTAAATTCATCAAAATAAAAATGTGCTTAAAGTGTAATATTTCATTTATTTGCACACATTGAACTCTGTATTTGTTTTGGACCTAAGCAGAAATAGTGGAAAATTGTTATAGTTGCATAAGTCTAGAATTTCAGAGTTGGGAGAAGTCATTCAATCAAACCCCCACATTTTACAGATTAGAAAATTAAGAATGAGAGAGGTTAAGTGACTTGCTCAAGATCAGGAAGATGGCATGTGCCTGAGGCAGAACTTGAAGCTCGATCTTTGCAACTCCAATGCCAGGGCTCTATGCACAAATATTCATTTATTCCACTCCAGTGAGTTTGTGATCCTACTGATGAGAGTATTTACTTCAGTGATAAAGATTTCTGCTTATCAATCCCAGCTCACTCTGTGGGACTCTGGTTTATGCTCTCCTATGAGTTCATAACAAGTGACCTCTCCAATGTGCTAGAGATCTTGCCTCAATTTCTCTTGACGTTAAGAAGATGCCACACATGTGTTTGTGAGTGTATATGTACACATATATAATATGTTTGTGTATATATAATGCACATGTATGGTATGCAGGACAGTTTTCAGTTTAATCTGTATTCTTAAAACTTTCTTAAGTCTAGGTCAGGGAAGGAGAACATATGTTTTGTAAAATTTGTACTCAGATTAACCAAAAGGCCACACTTAAGGATCTAGAAGGCTACATGTGGCCTCAAAGCTGCAGGAAGTGAAGCTGTTTAGCCTGGAAAAGACATGGCAGGGGGCATAATAGCCATTTCTAAGTGCATAGAGGGCTATAATGTGAAAGAGATACTTGCTGCATTTAGCCACAGAGAACAATATTAAGTAAGTGAAGTTATATAATGTGATAAGCATAGGCTTAACATAAGGAAAAATTTCCCAAGAATTAGAATCATTGAAAAGCAGAATAGGCTGCCTCAGAAAGCAGAAAATTCTCCTTCACTAGAGGTTTCATTTTGGGATAGGTGACCAACCTCTTTGAAATTACATTGTGGAGAGGATTATCTTTTTAGATACAATTTAGATTGGAAGATCTCCGAGGTCCTTTCCAACTTTGAGATTTTTTGGTTCCCAACTTACTTTAATCTTTCTTCTGTGCTATTAATTATATTAATATAATAATAATAATAATACCCCCCAAACCTGAATCTCAAAGCTTATCTAGATGAGACTATCTTCATCAGTCATTATTAATCACTAGTGCTTCATTGCTGAGTGACAATAGCCCCAGTGGGATTGTTTTCACATTGGGCATTCCTCCAGGAGCTTCCATTTTAGGAAAGGACCAGACTAGCCATCCTTTACTCTTTAGACTTTACCATCTCCTCCAATGAGATTTTCAGTTTCCTTTTTTAGGAATTCCTCCACTAGAAAGTAAGTCCATTAATGGACTTTTGTTGTTTGTGTTTGTATTATTAGCACTTAACACAGTGTCTGGCACATAGCAAACCCTTAATAAATGCTTGTTGGTGTTTTTGTTGTTTGTAGTGGTGGTGGTCTTGATGGTGTTCCATCACTCTATTGAAATTGGAAAATTGGAAACCGATCTTTCTAACTAGTGGCAAGGACTTCATAATGCTTTTTATCAATGGGCCCTGAACTCCAAGGCACACAAAAATGTATTGTCTTTAGCCAATTGTAAATTTAGGACAATTGCAAACAATAGCTTCATCACTAAGACTAATTTAGATGAAATAAGAGGTGAAATTAAAGCAATACTAAAATTTGGAGAAAGAACATCTGGAGGATCTATGAGTTTATTAAAAATCTTCATTTACATTGAGCTGTAGAAATGCTACCTAAAATAGAATGGATTACAAAACAATACTAACATTTCAAATTATTTGGAAAAGATGGGTCTATTTAGACTTCAATTTTGAAGTCTTTTCTAGGTTTGATGGCATGAATTCAATTGGAAAACCAACAATCCCAAAACAGAATAATTTAAAAAGTCTTAAATTTTCTACAATCATCAAAAATAAATGCATTTTTTTTCACAAAATTTGAACCTGTAAAGACATCTATGGCTTACAACAGAGTTGCTACAGGAAGATTCATAGAAAGGAAAATAAAGCAACCAAGGACTATTCCCAAGAATAAGTATCAAACATTAAGAGAAAGGTTACTTGATGAAGGTGTTGAGGCTCTGTGTAAAAGCATTGGAAAATTATACCAATAACTTGCATAATAGGAAATTCGAATGTCATGTTGCCCAATTACAAGCAACAAAAACAATCATGAGGAGCAGAATCCAGAAAGCAAAAGAACCTTAGAAATTTCTAGATTCCCTCAATCAGCAATTGAAATAAATTAAAATGTAAAGTAATGTAAGCAGTAAAAGCAGTGCAATGAGAAAAAACAAGCAATTCAAACTCAATGAAAACCTTCACTATAGATGCTTAAAAAGCAAAGAAGTAGGAGAGAGAATTAGCTCTATATGGTTTCAAGAAGTATAACAACTCTCCATGGTTTCAAGAAGTATAACACAATGAAATTATAAATTGGATCAAAGAAGGAAGAAAAAGCTTGAACACCAGTAACACAATTAGTGACAGAACAGATATATCAAGTGAGGTAACTTAAACCCGTGATTCTATGAAAAACTGGGATGCATCAGGGTCAGGTAAGATTCATAAATATTGACTCAAAAATTCACAATGATACATGAACTTTTAGCAATAAATTTTACCATCTTCCTGTTAGATGTCAGCCCATTTTCCATCTTCCTTAACATGAAATATCATATATCTACTACCAAAGGATGAGAATACTATTGATCCTCTGAAAAATAGGCCAATTACAAGTATATGTATTTTATACAAAATATTCATAGCCTATATCACCAAAAAAGCTACCAATATTTAAAAGAAAATAAGTGTAATGGGAAACAAACAAGTACTTAGCACCTTGTTTCTGTTGAGCCTTGCCTGTGATTATATTTTTGTTAAGAAACAGAACTTGTGAAACCCACAATGGGAGGAGCTTGCTGATGCAACAGGAAGGGGTGGAACAGGGAAGAGCTAATGTCCAGATAAAAAGCTAAGCACAAGCTGGGAAAGAGCAGAATTGAGAAGGGAACACTTGTGGTGGCAGCACTGATTGTCTCTTCTGTCTGTGTTTATTTTTGTTTGTAATACTTTGTACAAAGGCCCTGGGACCTTACTGGAAGCCCTGAAAGAGAATTTTCTTGTTGTTTGTTTACAGAAGTCCTGGAGGAGAGTTTTGGAGATTCTGGGACTATACTGAAGATTTGTGTTGAGTTCTCAGACCTTGTTTGTGGGTCTGTAGTGGTTTCACAAGCAGATAGTGAATTGATGATGGTGCCAGCAATGCGTATGAATGTTGTTTTGACTCTGTTAAGCTTTGTCTTCCCGGAAACAGAAACTGTGAAGGATTTGAGGTGGACTGGACATTGTGAAGTTCAATATGGAATTAGATGAGGAACTGGATGAGGAGCTGGATGAGGAATGGGATGAGGAGCTGAGAGCTGCCTACCTTTGAATCCAGGTGACAGTTGGGTAAATTCAGGCAAAAGCTGGGACTTGGGAAGAGGAACCATGGAATCTGAGAGCCAGCCTTCAGTCAAGATGAAAAGGCCTCTCCTTGAGTACTTAGTGCTGGCTGAGAAGATAATGATTTACTGTGGCCTAGTGGTGGGAGAACTTTGTAATCTGTACCTTGTACCTCTTAAGGATAATTGAGTTGAAGATAATTGGAAACTAATCTCCAATCAAGAAGAAAGAAGACTTTTTGACTGAGAGATTAAGACAATGTGACCTAGGAGTGGAGAACTGTGACCTTTGTACTTTGTGTCCCTTCAGAAGGCTTGCTCCTTAAGGATGATTGAGTTAAGGACTTAGTGAATAAGATCTTTTGTTCAAAACTATGTGGCCACTTTGGTGAAAACTATGTGGACACTTTAGTGATAAGTTGTTATGTTATAACATTGTGAATCAGCATTCACAATGCTGATCAGCTGTACTTTGGTTTCTGTGAATGTTTTGCTTTAGTTTACTGCTGAATAAATAGAGAGTTCTCTATACTGTGTGATCAGAACCTTAAAGCTTTCCATAGCAGCAGTCCTCTGGAAAGCTTCTCATGTTTGGCTTTACAATGAGATACTTGGTGAGAGGCAAAAATAATATCCCCCCAAAGTCCTAAAGGTATAAAGAGCAACTTGTTAGCAATTTAATAAATATTGAACAATTCTTCATAAAATATTATAACATTTACTCTGCCTTTATGGATTATTGAAAACTTTTCACTGCATGAATGGTTTGTTCATGTGCTAAAAATATACAAAATGATCAAAATATAATGAAAACACTTGAATATTTAATGTTCATATAGAAAACTTTTTCTCTATTTAAAACACACTTCCAACACAATAATGTCAAAAATAATTGATACCAAAAGTGGAATTTTTTCTAGGGGACAATTTAAACCCATTATGGCCCTGACCAGTCTTTAAACAATTATCATCTCAAATAAATAGAACTCTGTATGGCTTCCAAGATAAAGTGAAAGGCAAACCAAACATTCTATTAATTATTTGATTCTCATGGATGACATCAAGCTGTATGCTTCCACCAAAAAAAATCAAGTATCTTCATTTTATGAACTCTTCCTTCCATAATATCAAATGTTATTTGTTTTCAATAAACTTCTTAACATACACCAAGGAAAGCTGGAGATTGAAGGCTTTGATATTGAATACAGTGGTAAAACTCAACAATGAATGAAACTGATGGAAATTAAAATCTTTACAAATTACTTAGAAAAATGAGATAACAATAACAATGACTAGGCAATTCTTTGACACTAGAAGCTACTGAAAGGATGTCAATCTGAATTAATAAATGGAGTTTCTTACGCCAATAAAGTCTTAGGTTCAGTATTTTTAAAAATGATGATGATGATGGTAAAATTGACAACTACAGAGAACTTTTGAGATTTTCAGAGGTCTTTAAATAGATTAGCTCATTTGATTCTAATCCTCCCTCCTCAAGCTTTTCTTTCTTCCTCCAACAAATGAAGAAAAGGGAAATTTGGGTTAATTAATTTATGCCTAGAGAATTAATAATAATAATAGAATAGTACCTTTCATTTTCATGCTGATTGCCTTTCTGAAGAAACCCTATCTATAGTATTGTTTCATTTTCCCAATGTCATTTATAAGCAAAATAGGAGAGATACCTTCATTTCTGGAAGCCTCCAGAGAGGTAATATGATGTTGTAAATTCAGAATTGGTGCTGGAGTCAGAAAGATGTGGACTCAAATCCTGTTTCTGCCATATGGTAGATAGGTGGCCATAGGCAAGTGTATTTAATTTTTAAGTTTTAATTTTTGAGATTACCCAGTATCTCTCTAAAATTGTAAGTTAAAGGAGGAAAGTTACTGATTTTCAATAGAAGCAATTTTGTCACTGAGAATCTCTACAGAATGAAATCATAGGAATGAGGAACAACAATAAAAACATATCAGAATCAAACTAATTGACTGATTCAAGTTTCTAGCCTCTGGTAGAAGAAGCTTGAATAGCTTCTTTCCTTAAACCAGGAATCTCATATAGAATTAGACCACTTTTCAATAGGTCATGAAGAATTCTTCACTACTGAATTTTAAAATACAAAATATTCCATTCCATATTT
Organism: Pseudocheirus occidentalis; assembly: GCA_028646575.1. Lineage (NCBI taxonomy): Eukaryota > Metazoa > Chordata > Mammalia > Diprotodontia > Pseudocheiridae > Pseudocheirus > Pseudocheirus occidentalis. Next base: position 292,248,403 of record CM053593.1, read on the forward strand.
AGAGATATTATCACACTAAGCTTTGCTATGATTCACTTAGAAGAAAAACACTTAAAAATTCTTACAAACTGCATTCTTAAGGAATGCATGTTTCTTAAAATAACAAAAAAAAGAACATATAATTTTATGAAACATTATGTAACTTTTATAAGTTTTTGAATGTTCCTGAAATTTTTCTCTGCCAGTATCAATAATTCATTGTAATTTCCTCAAATATTGTTGGCTTAAAATTGAAAAAAACATATTTTATAGAAAATTCTTTCTCCCTACCAACAAGGGCAATAAGAAAATAAAGCAACCCAAAGCCAACACAACTAATTTTGTAAAATAAAAACCTTTAGAATAGTCATTTGCAGTTGTCTCAGGAAAAAAAGATCTCTTGTCCATTTTTGTTAATGCCCTCTTGAGTTTTACTAGTTACAACTGAAAGCACAAAACCTAGGAAATGATGCTTAACTGGCAAGAAGCCAATATAATGAAATTAATAACATATGCTGAAGAACTCGTTTGTAGCAATTTTCCATTAAAAAAAAGGCAGCTCAAAACGACTGACAGAACTGTCTTCCCCCCTATTTTTTT
>CM053593.1:292249481-292329617 GCA_028646575.1 Pseudocheirus occidentalis
TTGTGTGTGCATGGGTGCATACATGCATGTGCATATGTGTTTTGTTTTGTTTCTGGTTGTGAGTTGTTGAGGTACCAAAAATTTTGAGGAAATCCATATGTGATTGTGCAGCCCCAGGCTTTCAATAAAGTTACTACATATATAGAACTCCCTTTGAATACACATATCTAGAACATCTGAGTTCACAGTTCAGGAAATGCTAATAGCATTTTCTTTCCTTATATCTTTAGCTGATGTGATAAAAATAAGGAATTCTCATTATCCTCTGAGCCACCAGTACCTAACTATCTTAGGGAGACAGGTAGGTGGCTTAGTGAATAGAGCACTGGACCTTGAGTCAAGAAGTTCTAAGTTCAAATCCAACCTCAGTTATTTTTATTAGATGTGTGGTCCTGGGCAAGTTACTTAACATCTTTTTGCCTGAGTTTCCTTCACTGTAAAATGGGGATAATAATTGCACATACCTCCCAAGGTTGTTACGAAGATCAAATGAGAAAACATTTGTAAAGTACTTAGCACAGTACCTGACACATAGAAGGTCCTATAAAAGTGTTTATTTTCTTCCATTCGCTTAAATAATTATAAGTAGTACATAGTTCAACAGAAGCTCACACCTTAAACTCTTTTGAAACTAGCAGACTTCCATTTCCATATCCATAGATGACCGCACAAACACAAGTTAGGTTGTTTTTGCTTGTTCTTTTAATTTTTTTTGCTTTTTTTTTCTTTTTGAGGGCAATTGGGGTTAAGTGACTTGCCCAAGGTCACAGGGCTAGTTTTTGTGTCAAGTATCTGAGGCCAGATTTGAATTCAGGTCCTCCTGACTCCAGGGTCAGTGTTCTATTCACTGCCCCACCTAGCCTCCTGCTCATTCATTTTTTAAAAGATGCTTTCTAATGTTACCATATTCAAAATCACATTCTGAATGAACATTTCTGTTAGAAAAACATCCAAAGTTTTGGTTGATCTTTCATTTCTAAACTGAATATGTTGAGATTTATCATTACACAGATGGCCAATACAGAAAAACTAACAAAACATAAGGTGAATTATAGCCCTAGAACCATTGATGAGTCAGTGTTGTTTATTTTTTACAAGCTTAGAACTCACATAAAAATTACATTTTCTAAGGATACTGCTGAAAATAATTTTCATGCAATATTGTATAATCCTATTAACTTATATATTTGGTATTTATGTACATGTGTAAATGGGAATCCAAATTATTTTTAAAATTTGGATAATTGCCAAATAGGGATATTCCCCATTTCCTACTTTTAATGTTAAACACTGTACCCTCTGGTTTCCATTAGTGCTAATTTGGCTTAACATTTCAACCTGTTTTTATCATTGACTTTGGTTGTTTTTAACGTTAAATTGGATTTCCATTTCTTCCTTATATATTTCCTTTGGATTTTACTTTATATTTTCGGCAATCTATTGGTCATTTTTCTTGAGCTTAGTAAGGACTCAAGAACATAAGCCTGCTTAATCCTCTATCACCAAATAAATATAACAATAAAGAAAGTCTAGCAAGTTAGGTTCTTAGAGGGGAAATACCTATATGTTTATTAAGGCAATTATTCCTTGGAAGTTAAGGTAATTGTCTTTAATAAAGTTTTTAGACATTTTTTTCTGAAGAAAAAGCACAAAAGAATTTCTATTTGTATATCTTTGCTACCTTTCATAAATCTTGTTTGAGCTATCATGGTATGGAGGAGAAAGAAATGAATTTGGAGTTAGAAAAACCTCAATTTATATTCTGGCTTTTTGGTTTGCGACTTGTGTGGCCTCAGGTAAGTCTATTCGTTTGTCTAGGCTTCATTTTCCTCACCTATAAAATAAGAAAGTTGGATGATAAAGTTATTTCTACCTCTATATCTATGATCACTTAAAAGAGTTTGAATAGCAGCACAGTTTAGTAGAAAGATGGTCACCCCTGGAGTCAGTAAGAACTGGATTCAAGTCTGACACATATTGACTATAAACTATAGTCAAATCACAACTTCTCAGTGCCCTAGGCTACCTCATAACTGCTAGATAATAGATTATAGATAGATTTTTTTTTATCTACATGACTGAAGGAAATATCCACACTGGGATTTCCCTAACAATACAAGTGCAGATAGTAGATAGATAGATAGATAGATAGATAGATAGATAGACAGATAGATAGATAGATAATAAACAAGACAGTTAAATATAAATAGATGGGTAAATCAATGGTTTTAGGCAATCTTGTAGAACTACATAAATTATGCTGTTTCATCTGTGTTGCCAGGTACAAGGGCTAAAGGCAGGGGTATTGAAATCTATTCTGGTTCTGTGTGACTTGCTATGTCTATATACTTAGCTTCTTGGGGGCTCAGTTTTCTCATTTCTCATACTATACTTGTCACCTACTTGAGACAGCTCTGTGTGAAGAGGGAAACCAAATCTGATCCATCATGACTGTGCACCAACTTTATTTTTCCATTCCCATTCCCACCTAGTTTTCATGTGGCAGTGTGGTACAAAGCATGAAGGCTCAATCTAGAAGCCAAGAAGACTTGTGATCAAGTCTTTCCTTTTACCTATGTGACTTGGATGACCATGGATGAATCCCTTAACCTCTCAATGCCCCCAGACAACTCTCTATGAATATGCATTAAAAACAGGTCAGTAATTTCATCACATAAATGAAATCATTGTTCTAAAACCTTCCACCATCCCCATCCCACCCTCACTCCTAAGAAATAGCAACTTGTGCAAGTCTGCCCAATTTGACCAATTTGTCTATGACTTTTGTGATTAAACCTATAAATGATCCAAGGAAGAGTATCACTTCAATAAGCAAAGTATACAAAGAGGCATCTAGATGGACCAATGGATAGAGTGCTGGGCCTGGAGCCAGGAAGTTCTGAGTACAAATTTGGCCTCAGACACTTACTTAGCTGTGTGACTCTGGATAAGTTGGTTAACTTCTGTCTACCTTAGTTTCCTCAACGGTAAAAAAGGGAACATAATAGCACCTATTTCAAAGAGTTGTTGTAAGGATCAAATAAGATAATACTTGTTAAGATCCTGGCAAATAATAAGTGATAAATAAATGATTGTTCCTTTCTCCCTACAACTTGCTGGGATGCAGTGTGGCAAAGTGAAAAGAGCCCTGAACTTCAAGTCAGGAGATTTGACTCTGACATTACCCCTCTGTGTGACTGTCAACAAATCACTTGATCTTTTTGAGTCTCAGCTGCTGTAACTGTACAATGGTAATGAGAAGAGCTGCCATTACATACTACCTACCTCATAGGATTGTTATGAAGAATTTAGTTTGTTAACCTTTAAGCCAACTCCTGAAACAAATTATTATTTTCACAGGGATAAGGCTGGCAGAGCAGCACGTTCAAGCATTAAGAATGACAGCAGAGGATTAATTAATAAATAATTTATAATAAAGTACTTTGTAAACCTAGGAGACCTAGGTAAATGCCAAAGAATTTTCAGGATAATTGGGCTCAAAGGAAAGATTCTAAAGGTTAATACTCAAAACCCTATACCAGGATCTGTAATACACTGATCTCTTGCATAAACAATACCAAAGAACTGGTGTTGATGGATTAAAATAAACTCTAAAGCAAATTATAGTTCACTAAAACATCCCTGCTGGCTTTGGCAGGTTTAGGGAACCACCTGTCAGCATGCCTAAAGCTAGAGAAGGTGTGACACACCATTATGTGAGGCTGCCAAGAGAAGACCCACATGAATCAGCTTGCATGGAGAGAGCAGACTGCTGGGTTACTGAAAGTCACTTAGTGTCAGTGGGACTCTGAAATTGGGGCCTATAGTCATGCAATTATACCACATACATCATGAATTAAAAATAATTTCTAAGTTGAGGGCTAGAGAGAATGAATACATGAAAAAAACATTTATTTAATGCTTATTATATTTCTAGCACAGTATTAAATTCTGGGAATACAAATTTTAAAAAGCTAAAACAGTCTCTGCCTTCAAAGAGTTTATATTCAAATACAGAAGGCAACATAAAAGAGAAGTCTTAACTTGCAATGATAGTGAGGCTTTGGAGGCCCTTTGAGGAGAGAACTCCAACCCCTGACATTTGCTAATTCAATTAATGTTAAGTTCCTCGATGACAGGAATGTTCTTTTTATTTTTGTATCTCTAGGGCCCAGCACAGTGCCTGGAACGTGGTAGGCACTTAATGAATAAATGTTAGTCAAATTTAAATGCTTGCTGAATTACTGTATCTCTAAACATAAATTCTTTCTGGCCTTTTAGCTTAAGGCAAACTATCCACTGACCTAGTCAAGAGCCCTCTGCTTAGAATAATTATGTAGATGGAGTAAGACAAAACAGAGTAAATTTAACCATTTACACTTCAGCTTGTATAACAAAATAAAAACAATTGGCCTCAGACAGTAGCTGTGTGATCCTGGGCAAGCCACTTAACCCTATTTGCCTCGGTTTTCTCATCTCTAAAATAAGCTGGAGAAAGAAATGGCAAATTACTTCATTATCTGTGCCAAGAAATCCCCAACTGGGGACACAAAGACCCAACTAAACACAAGTGAAAGGACTGAACAATTAAATATGAATTAGTCTCACTTAGGAATTCTAAAATTATTTTGTGAGACTAGATTTTGGCAGTCAATAAGTATTTATTATGGGCCTACAATTTGTCTCAGCTCCAGGTATTTTTGCTGGATAGCCCCCATGCCCTGGAATGCTTTCGCTCTTTCTCCTTATTTACCTCTTGGCTTCCCTGGTTTCCTTCAGGCCCCAACTAAAATATCATTTTCTACAGGAAGTCGTTGCCAACTCTTCTTAATTCTGGTAACATTCCTCTTTTAATTATTTCCTATTTTTCTCTTATATAGTTTATTTGCATATGTTTGTTTACTTCTTATCTCCCTCATTAGACCATAATCTTCCTGGGTAGCATCTGTGTCTTGCTGCTTTTTGTATACTCTAGGCTGAGCACAGTGTCTAGAACATAGTAGGTGCTTAATAAATATCAATCAGTTTTTGTCAGTTACTGCTAAGCATCGAGGATACAAAGAAAGGCAAAAAAAAAGTCTGCTCACCTCAATCTAAAGAAAAAAATATAAAAACAACTACATACAAACCAGGTACACAAAGTACAAATTGCAAGAAGGAAGACCTTATGATTAAAGGGAATGGGGCCAGACTTGCTATAGACGATAGGACCTTAGTTGAGTTTTGAAGGAAGCCAAGGAAATCGGGAATCAAAAACAAGAAAAGCATTCCAGGCATAAGCAGCAGCCAGTGAATATGATTGTGGTTAGGAGTTGTCTTGTTTGAGGAACTGCTAGTAATCAGGTCAGTATAATTGGATAGGAGAGTGAAGTAGAGGATAAGAAGTAAGAAGAATGGAAATATTTGGTGAAAGAACAAGTTCTGAAGGACTCTGAATGCCCAAGGAGAAGGATATTTGATTCTGAAAGTTATAGGGAGGCACTAGAATTTACCAAGTAGGGGGTAAAATGGTTAGATCTTCTGATCAGTCTTACAAGTGAGTAGAGGGCAGACTGCAGTGGGGACAGATTTGTGGCAGGAAAACCAACCAGTAGGCTTATTGCAATAATCTGGATGATTAGATAATGAGGACCTGTACTGGAATGATGATTATTTCAAAGGAATATTTTAAAAGAACTATTTAAAAGAGATGTTAGGAAGGTAAAACTGACAAGTCTTGAAATAGATTGGATATGGAAGAAGAGAAACAATGATATTTGAGGATGACAGTCAGATTTTAAGACTGATTGGCTGAGAGTATAGGTGTACTCTCAACAGTAATAGGAAAATTAGGAGGAGGAGAAGACCTTTGGAGAAGGAAAAATGAGTTTGACTTTGGACATGTTGAATTTAAGATGTCTACATCTTATGGGCATCCATTTAGTTTGACATATCCAATAGGTACTTGGAGATGTAAGACTAGAGGCTAGCAGAGCAGTTAGGGCTGGATATGCACATTTGAGGATCACAATTATTGAGGTGATAATCAAATCCCCAGCAGCTGATGAGACCACTAAGTGAAAGAGTATAGAGAAGAACAGAGGACCCAGCACAGAACCCTGTGTGATACCCGTGGTTCATGGGGATGACCTAGGTGAAGATTCAGAAAAGAAGAATGAGAAGGAATGGATCAGACAGATAGGAGAACTAGGAGAGAACAGTATCCTAAGAACCTAAGGAGTAAAAAAAAAGTATCAAAGAAAAAAAGATGATCATTAGTGTCAAAGTAGGTTGTCTTCTAACAGTAGAATACAAGCTCCTTGAGGAAAAGGACTGCCTGTTTTGTATTCCCAGAATTTAGTACATTAATCAACTAACATTTATTAAGCACTTACTATATGCCAACAAAGTGGCTGGCATTTAGGAAGTGCTTAATAAGTGTTAGTTGATTATCTTATTTTATTATCAAATAATCTCATAAGAAAGGCTCCATGTTATAGGTAAGAAAAGTTAAATAAGTTGCCCAGAGTTACACAGCTAGTAATAGTCTGAGGCAGGATTCAGATCCAAGGTTTCCAGATTCTAAATTCAGGGCTCTACCCACTTGGAAACACTGCCCCACAAAGGTGATGGGTGGCATATCTTTTAATGCCTAGGGGTTTAAGGGTTAGAATCATGGGTCAGCAATTGACTCTGTAGTTGACTGTGCCCTGGGTACCAATGTAGAACTAGTCCTCTAAAGCTAGGAGAAGGATTGCAGGCTAGTATTTCACCCTTCTAGGGACTCATCAGCGTGGTGCAGCTGTTGTGTGAGCCCGAGAAAGTGTCAGTCTCTGGTAGTAACAGATATTCCTCCCTCCTCCCTCCCCCCACCGAAAAAATGTGTAATGGACACTTCCTTATGTATAACTCCTTGAGGCATTTAAAAATTATGAAGTGGGTGGATTACAGTCTACACTGTTTACGAAGAAACATTATGAAAATGAAAGCCACACTGAAAAGCACTTAGGGTTTATACCTTATTTCCCCTCTAAATCCCCCCCCCAACAAAGTAGACTGTATATCATATTTATTTGATTTGCTTTCTTCATCATTTTTAGTGGATTTCAGAGAATGTATACACCCTAGCTTCCAGGCATATATGTTTTAGGATCCTTCAAACTGAAGGAGTATTCTAAAAAACTGTGAATATAATTAGATACGGGATATGTTTAACAGCTGGAGGGATTTCACACTTAGAGCCCAATTTACAAAACTTTGGAGTTGGCTTTATTTCAACACTAACCCTAGAAGTCATAATTTCCCCCAAGATTTTTTTCTGGATTTGGAAATTATTTGTATATGGAACATAAATCATTTGAAAAACAGAGTTATCATAGCTAGACCTGGCTAGATATGAATGACTAACTTCAGAAGTCATGTCGAAAAACAAAATCTCACTCGAACTCACCTTCTAATATTATGGCCAATTTTATTTCTTGAATACAAAATTCATTTTGAGAGAAGGATTTCTACATTTTTACATTTCAGATAATGTTTTCATATTCTTTTCCAGTGGATGAAATTTGTCTTCTTTAAATTTTCGCTGGATAATAAAACTAATAATAATAAAGTTACTTAATGAAAGATTGTAGTATTTTTTTTGATGAGGGGGAAAAAAGCAGGAAGAAACTAAATAGAATCATAAAACATTAGAGAAGGAAGACATCTTTAGATATCATTTAATACCATCATCCCATCTTGGAGATTGGGAAACTAAGACCCATAGAGGTTAAGGGTCACATGACTATTCAGTGGTAGAGGTAAGACTAAAAGCCAGGTTTCCTGAGTCCAGGTTCAATGTTATAAGTATTCATTTTAAATGACAAAGGAAGGCCTAATTACCACCAATGCCTGTTTTAGTCTTTCATTTTGATTGGGCCCCATAGCAACTACAGAAGTATAAATTTGTGGGGTAGAGAGAGCACACATTTATCCTGCCTACTTCAGGTATTTGAAGCTTCCAGGACAGCACCAGGCACAGAGCCACTTTTTGGTCACATATGATTAGGTGCCAAAGGATTAAGATATTCATTGGGTTCAATTTACAAATTGTAATCTAATGCACTCTTCAAGATAAGTTTGAAAAATTGCCTTGACCACAAATATACTCACCAGTCACTAAAATTTTCTGGGTCTTTCTCACATCTACTAACGGCACTACTTTTATCCATGTTATTTTTTCTCTTTTTCAATATCCAGGGATCAATTTGAAATCCTTAACTTTGATATTAAGTATTTTACTTGGTTGTTCTATTGAATTTTATTTTAACCATCCTAATTTTTCCAGGATTAAGGGAATTTAGAAGATTTTTTTCCTTTTCTTAATTTTCCCTCAGATACAAATTTTATATGATATCACATTTTCAATTTAAGCAAATCAACAGTTACAGTGTTTCTTAATTGCTGGGCTCAGAGAGAATACTATTTAAGACACTTAAGCATATTAGCATATATGCAAGGCCCAATTATTAGCAATTTTTGTCTTTTGCTGAGCTGATTTTGGCTCAATGAAAAGAAAAAAATTCCTATTAGAACTATCCCTGTTGAAAAAGGAAGACTCCATATATACCAGGATATTTATAGCATCACTTCTTTTAGGTTGCAAAGAATTGTAAATAAAGTTATTGTAACTATTTAGTTGTTTCAGTGGTTTCTGACTCTTCATGACCCCATTTGGGTTTTTAATGGCAAAAATACTGGAGTGCTTTAAAAAAAATCCTTCTCCAGCTCATTTTACAGATGAGGAAACCTAGACAAATAGGGTTAAGTGACTTGCCCAGGGTCGTATAGCTAGTAAGTGTCTGAGACGAAAGTAGAACTCAGGAAGATGAGTATTCCTAACTCTAGGCCCAGCACTCTATCTAATGGACCAACTGGCTCTCCTCTTAAATGAAGTATATGTCCATTAATTGGAAAATAACTAAACAAATTGTATCACATGAATGAAATGGATAAGTACTATGCCATAAGAATTGATGAATATGATGAATACAGAAAATTATGAGGAGACTTTTATTGACTGTTGCAAACTGAAGTGAGCAGAGCCAAGAAAAAAAATTACAAGATGACTACCTCAAGATAAATTTAAAAAATTGAAATTGAAGGCTGTGAAATTTTAATTATCAAGCTTGGTCCCAAGGGCAACCTCCCTTCTTTAAAGAGAGGTGGGACCAGAGCCAAGAGGAAAAAAGAATAAGCATTTATATAATGCATACTATGTGTCAGATATTGCACAATGCCCTTTACAAATATTATTTCACTTGATCTACTACATATAAGGAGAGATGTTTTTATGTGTTAGTTTTGCCAAATTGTTTTTTCTCTCTTTTAAAATTCCTTGTTAAAAGAAAGGGAAGAGTGAAAAGAGAGATATGAGCTATGTAGTTAATATAAAAACAAAAGATATTGATATACATGTGTTTAAAAAAATAAAGAACCATCCTAAAATGGGATGGTCAACCTCAACAGGTTTTCAAGCCAGATTAACTACTCAGAGAGATATTGTAGTATAGATTTCCCTTCAGAAATGGTTTGGACCAAAAGGCTTCTAATATCTACTTGAACTCTAGGTCTATGATTCTAAAAGAAATGTTCATAGGCCTAAAATGAATACACTGTTTTGAAATATCCTTATTTGGAATTGATGGTCCTGGTGAATTTCACCAAAAAAAAAAGAAATATGCCACTAAAAATTGGGGAAAAAACACTAAAAATAGGAGTTTGAAGGCCCAGATTAAAATCCTAGTCCTGGTGTTTCTTGGCTAGATAGCTTTGCCCACATCACTTTAACTTCTGTGGGCCTTAGTTGCTCGATCCATAAAACATCCTTCTAACTTTAATGTTCTATAATTCTTATTGAAAGCATCAATCTGTATCTTGAGCATCTATAAAGAGAAAATTCTAGAACTCCAAGAGTTGTAATCCAATGGTTCTTTCCATGTTTGTGTGTTGTGGTTTAGACTGAAATTTAGTTAGGGAAGTTTTGAAGTCTAGAGAAGCTTCTCAGACTAATGTTTTTAAATGCATAAAATAAAACATGTAGGATTAGAAAGAAAATTAATTATACTGACATACAGTTATTTAAAGGAAAACAAATTTACAGAACCCAGATTAGGAATAAGAGCTAGGATCTATATTGCAGGTTGGCATGAGCTTTGCAAATACTGTTTCAATTTGTCCTCACAGAAACCTTGGAAGATAGGTGCTATTCTTGTTCCCATTTTACAGATAGAGGTTACATGACTTACCCAGGTCACCCAACTAGTAAGGGTCTGAGACTGGATTTGAATTCAGGCCATCTTGACTGTAAATCCTGCTCTATCTCTCCTCTGTGCAATCCAGATGCCTCTAAGAACCATTTATCTAAACCAACCTCTTCATTTTAGTCAGATAGTTAATTTCTCCAGGAGATATCAGAGAATTTTCAGTAGGACCAGTTTGGTAGAACTATAGGCTTTCCCTGCTACCACCTTTAAAAAAGCTTAAGGATAAAATTGTACTAGTATTAAGAAGAACGATCAGTTTTGGAAATGCCATCCATTTTCTTTTAGTCCTTTACTGAAGATATAAAACATTTCAGAATAGCATTTTCTGCGATCTTAACATATCTTTCAATACATTCTCTTTTGGATTCAAGCCTAATGTCATGGATGACATTAATTCTGTGCCACTGATGATGTGTCCCTAATCTTCAGGCAGGTATATGCCTTCCCAGGATTTGCCGTTGTGTGCTGTGGCATACAAACATAACCTCATTTTCTCTTGGCCCACAGCACTCACAATTATAAAATCTGCTTAACAGGGTTTTTGTTTTAGCACCTGTGGGGGGAAATACAAGGCTGCCATGCAACAAACAAAAAGGGTCATGTGTCTCCTTATTAAGCAGCTATGTCAGGAACTGGAAGGGTTGAGTACCAAGAGGAAAGAAGGCTGTAATATTAATAAGCACCTGCCTGGTATTAGTGTACCTGTTGGACTTGTCCCAGTAACATAATTAATCAACTCATCCTGACCAAACAAACCCCTAATTCCTAAAGCAAGATCCATTACCAGTTTACCCTGTGATTAACCTCTCATTATCAAACGACTGTGATAAAGATACTGGAAACCCAGCCATCCTGTGTTATATAAAGCAGCATGTCAGAATGCAACACTGTTCATGAACTACTTCAAAATAGCATGTCAAGTATTTAAAATGATATGATCTCCTTCCACAAGTTTTTCTTTTCTTTCAACCATCCTGAAGGTCATATCCATGATATTATACGTCAGAATGAAAGTTATTATCAACTTCAACTTCCTCTATATCTCCATATTGTCTTTATCGTGGTTGGTCCATAACCATATGTTTATCAGCAGGCCATAAATAGACATACATGGCAAAGTAATATTGAATTACAAAAATAAAAGCTCAAATGTATATCACATTTTAGTTTACAAAGTAGTTTTCTCACAAACAGCTCAATAACATAGGTAAGAGGAAGAGAACAAGCATTTATTAAGCACTTTCTATGTACCAGGCACTGTGCTAAATACTTTACAAATATTATCTATTTGATACAACAAACCTTGGAGGCAGGTGCTATAATTATCACCATTCTGCAGATTAGGAACTGAGGCTGACAGAAATTAAGACTTTCCCAGGGACACACAGCTGTGATGTTTTTAAGGCTGGATTTGAATTTAGATGTTCTTGAATTTGGATCAAGTACTCTATCTGCTTAAGTGCTTTATATTATCTCATTGTGAGTAACAGTACAAATAGTATAATTCTCATGTGTGTGTGTTTTTTAATTCTCATCTTACAAAGTGGAAAACTGAGCTTCAGAGAGGTTAAGTGACTTCCCTTTTCCCTAGGTAAATGGCTAGTAAATCATGGATCCTGAATTTGAACCCAGGCTTCTGAATACAAGTCCAAGGTGTAATCTAGAGTATTATTAAATCTTGATCCGTTCTTCTTAGCAATGATTCAACTTTTGAGGAGGTAAGGGGGAGTTTCCATGGTTTACTTACAGGACTAAACTATAAATGTAGTAGCATCTTCACTAAAATGATTAGAGAATGTTGTTAACATTTTAAGCTTTACTATGAGGTACAAGAAACCCCTAACCACAAGGAAAAAGAGAATGAATTTCACTTTCATAATGAACCTTACCACCAATATGTGTTTATTTAAAAACAACCAAAAGAAAATAAGAATGACACATTCTAGTAGGTGATAGATAACCAGTTGGTCACGAAATACTTTCAAAGAAAAGCACATAGCAGGGGGGGAAAAAAAAACCTCACCACATGCATAAAAAGTACATGAGAAAATGAATTTATATGACGTTCAAGGAACAATAGAATGGAATTTTAAATGAAATCCATTTAAGACAAATAAGTGCAGAACATAAAAAGTCAACTAATGAGATTTCCGAATCAAGTACAAGTTAAATATCATTTCTTTTTCTCTTTGTACCACTGAGGCTCCCCTTTATTTGTTTGTAGTAGGGTGTCAGTGATAAAAGCATTTTTTAAATGTTCTAGCTTTCCTAGTAAAGGCTTTAAACCTATGAGCCCCTGAAACAGGCAGGAGCTATAGAAATAGCGAGGGGCTTCTGGAGGCCCAGGCTACAATCCTGGTTTCTTTTATATTTCCCTGTTGGCCATTTGAAGAAGAATTAAAGAACATTTCTAAATTTGTCTATGGCCAATGTGAGTCTTGTAAGGGGTACAGAAACAGAAACATGGACCTTAGAACACAGGGGAGATTCCATTAGAATCCAGGGGTTTCATGAAAAGCTGGAAAGGTAAGAGGGATCAGGTGAAATCATTTTCTACCTTATCAAGAGATGTCTGAATAAAAAATGGGCACTTACATCTATATCTATAGCTCTGTGTATGTATGTATATGCTTAGACATAATTATCTATAGATGTTTAACTTAAAAAAAGAACAATGTGAGCATTATAAAATAACAATGTCTTCAGGGTGTTTGTTAATATTAGTTTTTATGAACAGTTAATAACAATAATAATTATTGTTAGAAATATTTATTATTATTAGCAAAAATAGCACCTCATGACAAAGCATATCCTTGCTAACACTCCTGTTATTTGGATACTGGAAGCAATGTTAAAGAGCCAAGATAATATAATACAATATAGCCCTGTAGTTCATTTCTTCCCATAATCATGAATTTCAAGATACAAAATGAGATGACAAATACAATGAGATGGCAAAATAAATAAGCAAGTTCTTTGAATTAATTCATAGTTGGGAGGTTCATTATCACTGACATTAAAATTAACCATTGATTTAATATAATTATGTAGGCCTGAGAAGACAACTCTCCAAGACTATAGGTTATAGAATACTTGCCAATCCATGTTGTTAGAAGAATGAATGGTCTGAACCCTATGAAATACAGATTGTAGAAAAAAAAGTAATATGCTATTGTTGTTGTTGTTCTAACCACACTGCCATGTAGTATAGTGGAAGAAGCCTGTACTTGGAGTAAGGAGAAAGCTGAGCTTGAATCCTGCCTCCATTCTAACTAATTCTACAAACATGAACAAATCGTTTATCCTTTCTGAGGCACTGTTTCTCTCATCTGTAAAAGACAATGTACTACAAATGATAACCATTAGGATCCACTCCACAGTGCTGTAAAAATCAAATAGCACCATGTGGATGCTGGTTGTTATTATTATACTTATTAACATATTAAGCACTGGTTCACATGATGGAAGTATATAATGGTAGTAGTCATGATCATAAAAATACATATTCATGTCCTATTTTTAAGATGCATTAGCACATTAAATGAAAGTCATGGATTGTTCAAATAACCACTTGAATGTACAGGTACCAGAATAAACATACAACAAATTCTCAAAAGCATTTATAATAAAACTGTTTAAGAGAAAAAATAATGAATTATAATACACTGTTCTAATACACTGACATTAGAAATGGGAAAGTAAAGAAAGAACACTAGAAAGTCATGTTTTTAAAACAATCAACGTAAAAACGAAGAAATATATTAAAAATGCAAGACTTAGATTTGTTCAAAGCCTCCAAAATCCCCTTGTAAAGACTTGTTTTGTAGCCTTTCAATCAGTGAAAAAAGGTCTGGAACTTTATGGGACAGGAATGAAATGTTTAGAAGTGTTTACCTAGCAAGAAAATAAATGCACAAATGAACAGATGAGAAGTTCTCAGCTGGGCCAGAGTTCTGGAAGTAACAGACTCTCCCATACGCTAAGAAACATGTTATTCATTTCAGAATCAGTCCAAGGTTAAAGCCCTCTTCGAATGAGAAGTCCAGCAATTGTCCATGGCGAGTCTAACTTAGATGGGAAAAAAATGAAATAAAGATGGGGGAAAAAATGAAATAAATTATTGGCTTGCTTTCCCTTATTGTGAACTTCTGCTGAGAGGGGAAGACTTATTTTATCACTATTAGTAGAGGGTAGACTATGACATGGTCTATCAGCAGTCTTAGAAGACATAATCGAGGCTGGGAAGTCTGATTTAAGATAAGCAGACTGACTTTGACGCAAATATTAAAATAACAACAACCACAGAACTCTCTACCATTAATGATCATAGGATTACAATATTATAGAATTAAAACTGGAAGCAATCTTGGAGGTAATATAGTTTTACTATCTCATTGTATATATATATATGAAGAAACTGAGACTCAAAGAGAGAGAATAAATTTCGTCTTTCTTTTTTTAATGAATCCTACCACCAACATGTATTTATTTCAAAACAACTGAAGGAAAATGAGAATGAGGCATCCCAGCAGTTGATTGGTAATTAGTGGATTAGAGAATGCTGTCAAAGTGGATGGCTCAAAAATACATAATCAGTAAATTACACATACATATATACACATGTGTGGGAACTGACTTGTCCATATAAGAAAGTAAAGCAAATGCTTACAGGCAAGGAGGAGTGGGCATCATTTCCTGTGACATTATGAAACTACAGCTGAGCAATGAACTAATTAAAAACTGGACATAAAGATGATTACAGTATAATGTTTGACTTGTCCAAGATAGTAAGCCTCAGAAATGGAATGTGAGCCACAATGAGTGAAAATATTTCTAGGATTCATATGAAATATACAAACACAGAGAAAGACACAGAAAGAGAGACAGAGAGCGAGACTGAGACAGATAGATAGTTGGGGGTAGGACGCACACAGAGATACAAAGACATAAAGAGAGAAATCTCTATTACGGGTAAAAGAAAGATAATTAAATTGAAGACAACAAATGCTCACAGGCACTAGGAATTAATGCTTAAAGACAGAGAGGAATTAAAATCATTACTTGTCACATAATGAAACTATAGGGGCCATCAAATTAAGTAAATATCAGGCATAAATATAATACAGTATACCCAAAAGTTCATTTCTTCCAATTATCCTGAATCTCAAAGGATAAAATGAGAAGACACGTACAAGATCGTGTACAGGAAATGTAAAGACATAGTAATTGATGTTTTTCAGGTCACTGAGGAACTGCTAGGATTCTGCTAAGTCTAAGGAGATTGATTCTATCATCAGAATTCCAAGGTGCACATAACATACATGTTTATCTGAAACCTCAGGATGAACATAGTTTTAAATGAATGGGGAGTCAAGGAGTCAACTATGGAAAACACATACCCCAGTTCCCCAGCTGATAGTATTTTGATGGTATTGTACCCTAGCCAAAAACTGTGAAAGCCCTGTTGGAGCTACAGTATGTAACCTTTAGTTAGCTTTGATTCATGTAATTGGGGTCATACTACATATCTAAGGATCCAAGTTCTCTTATTTCCACTAACTTAAGGGATTCATTATTTATAGTTTTCTAAAATTTAAATTCAAAATGTTCCTTTGCCTGTCTAGTTTTGCATAGTCTAGATATATAATTACATCTTAGTAAAGTCACTATTATGATACAAAATTATATCAGATTGTCTCTTAACTTATTGGTTAATTTCCAATCATGAAAAGACAGTAGAACTTTCCCATTTGGTAGAACTGCCATGTTGAATTTTGAGCAGTGGTTGTGCCAGCCTATCCACTCTTTCCATTGAATATCTGGCCCAGTCAGTACAAAGTCCTCTGCAGACATGAAGGAATGCAGATGGATTGTATGCAATGGCTTGCTAACAAACATTGCTAACTATCTGTATTTGATTAGTTGTTGAATTATCTTAGGGAACCTAAGACCCTTGTAATAATATTTTTTTGTTTTTCAATTGTTTCAGTCATGTCTGACTCCTTGAGATCCCATTTGTCGTTTCTTGAAAAAGATGCTGGAATGTTTTACCATTTCCTTTCCCATCATTTTACAGATGAAATGAGGTAAATAGGGTTAAGCAACTTGTCTAGGGTCACACAGCTAGTGAGTGACTAAGGCTGGATTTGAACTCAAATATTCCTGAACCCAGGCCGGACACTATATCTACTAGCTGCTTTAAAATCCTTAATAAGTGTTTATTGACTGACCAACTAGAGGCATGTGCATGTACAAATTTAAGCTCCGTACATTTCCTGGAATACTTAGCAAGACTTCTGGCATAGCTAGCAAGGTCAACTAAACTAAAGACCTAGTACAATGCCATTAGCTGTAGATGATGAAAACTGAGGCCCAAAGATTTGGCAATTCACTTAACAAAAATTAAATTCTTAGGTTGTATCTATTCTGTTAAATGAGTGTTTTTGTTCCTTAAAATGAGCCTCACCCCAATTTGCTTATCACAAGAAGAATAATTCACATGTAATCATCATTAATATAAGATTATAGAAGTTTACAGATCTCTGTGGAATCATCTTTTGAGCAAAAGATGTACTTCAAAATACACTGTCACTGTTGAAAAATCTAATTCTAAAGTCTAATCTTCAGAAGCTTCCAGCTTTCTTCATCTATCTCGACTATTTCATAAATGTTTAGAAATAACTTACCAAATATATATCTTTCTTTTCATTCTTTGCTCCTTTCTAGAACAAACTCTAATGAATAGCTATGCTAAACTGGGATTTTTAAAAATATTTATTCCAAATAGCATTGTCTCCCATTCTTATGATCATAGATTCAGAGCTAGATGGGAACTTTGCATTCATGTCATTTTATGGATGAAGAAACTGAGGTTAAGGAAGGAAGTTAAGAGACTGACTTAAGATCACACCAGAAGTAAGTGAATCCAGGCCCTCTGACTCTAAATCTGACACTCTTTCCACTCCACCACTCTGTCTCAATGTGTTTCTAAAAAGGTACATTCCAGAAAGCAGGTTTACCAAAATGTCACTCATGTTAATGTTCATTGCGCTAAATAATTTGTTGAGTGCAGCCTACGTGATGTGATTTTTTTATCAGGTAGAGAGAAAAATAAAAAAGAAAAGAGATACGCTAGGGAGAGGAATGGACCAGCATAGGACATACTCCCATCTAAGGTGTGTTTCCTTTACCTTGGCTCTTCCAGTTCCCGTATTTCCATTTTTAACATAGATCTTCCTGGATTTCCTTACATAGAAACCTCTGTAACTTATTCCCTCAAATACTGAGTCTCCTTAATGTGTGAGATGCCTGGCCATCTGAGTGGACTCCAGCCTCACTTTAGCTCTACTGAAGATAGCCATTCCATGGATAGCAGTAGGAAAGAAACAATACCATGGACTGACATGGTAGAAGGGATGCTTACAGTAGTGAGGGTCAATTTTGACCAGGAGTTTGTGTACTTTTAGAGAAAGCATCACTAAATTATTTTTTATTGTGAACTTAATAGGTATCAACCAAAAATTCCTAAGTAACATAAAAGATAAAAATCTAGCACAAAACTCCTAGTTTGGAACACAGCAAAACCAAACAAATTCTATTTTCCTTCTATCCCTGCTCATAGTCTGTTCAATATTGGCCTTGTTTGGTTTTTTTTCTTCCTATTTTCTTTTCTTCCTTTAAAAGAATGGTGACAACCACAGTTTTAGTACTAATGTATTTATTTTAAATTATCTCATGTGGGCCTTTTCATATTTTTATATGCTTTATACTTGTTTTTATATAACCATAATAATCCTTTCACATTAATATGGGCAGCTAGATGGCATAGTGGATAGAGCACGAGCCTTGGAGTCAGGAGTGCCTAAGTTCAAATCCAGTCTCAGACATTTACTAGCTATGAGACTCTAAGCAAGTCCTTTAACCATGTCTGCCTCAGTTCCTCATTTATAAAATGAGTTGGAAAAGGAAACGGCAAACCACACCAGTATCTTTGCCAGGAAAATGCCAAACAGTGTCGCAAAGACTGTGAAAGAATTCAACAAAAACAAGCAAACTAATATACCATAATTTATTCAGCTATTTTCCAATTGCTGGACATGTTGTTTCTATTTTTTGAGGGAGGGGATTTTCAAGGTGAAGTTTTCTCAACATTTTTATAACCAATATTCTACACAAAATATAAAGGAGGAAATAGCTGATGAGACCCCTTTGCATCTCCAGAAAGGCACCATGTTTTCAGTTTGGTACCTTTTACTCTGGGATAGACTATATTTGCTCTAAAATTAGTCCAAACTTTTGACCTTCCAGGACAGATGCAAGATGTATTTTTGCTTAAAGGAAATGGTAATATACCAGAGCTTGGTGTCTTGAATGTGATGGTTTGTCAACAGTTTGGTTTTACATCAGTGTTTTTGAGTACAAAGGAACCTATGGGGCTTAGGCTAAGCACTAAACATAAAAATGAATAATTTCCTACATGAATGTAGCCATTTGCACATAAATTTAAGTATCACACACATAAACCTATGCTCACAGGAATATTTATTTTATTAACATTTCTGTGGTAGATGCCACCATGGACTTTTAAAATTTGCAGCATTAGTATTTACTTATATACATATATGTGTTCATATATAATGACATATATATGCTTATATCTATACATCTATACATATGTATATAGAGCTATGCATAGTCTCAGAAGGAGTGTGTTTCATCTAACTCCAGGATTACTTTGCTGCTAAGTAAAGAAATGAGGACCCACCAGAGCAAAGACTATAGGTATATAAAATTCTCATAATTTCTTGGCATGAATGTTACTGCTGCCCAGGGGTATAGTAACTTAGTCACTCTACCACAAGGAAAACTTTCTAAGTTTTCTTTTGTTTGTAATAAAATCCAAAAATTTGATGTAAAGGGGCAGGAAATCATCAAAACCTCCTTTTTCTGGGCCAATTTTGCCTTTGGAGTTTCATAGCCCTCTTTCAAGCACACTACAGAGGAAGGGAAAATTGATAAATCATGAAGAAAGAAAACCACACAGAGCTATGAATCTTGTCATTTTCTTCTCTCTGAAGAAATTACTCAAATAATTTGGAATGACTAAGGCCCATGCAGGAGAGGCAGCCAACAGTTCCCAAATCTGGATAACCATTTAGCAATAATGTGAAAGGTGGTCTAATACAGGACCTTAAAATGGTGCCCAGTGGGTTACAATGAGCAAACATATGGCAATGGAAACTGGATTAGCATATAGCATCTTTTAAAAATTATACTAAAAAGTCAGATTATGAGTTCTGTTTTGTTTTTATCTCAACTCTATAGATAAAATAAACGTGATGATTAAAATCTCCATCTGAAGACTAGACAGTAAAATATCTAGAAAATCTCACAGATTGAATTCCTTTTGATAGTTTTTCCCCTCACAAGAGTTTGAGTAGTCCCATGTATCCCTCCTACTTATCTCTATTTAAGTGATACATAACAACCACACCTAGAAGCCTTGGGAGACCATCCAGGACTATCTTCAGAAAGAGGAAATCTTGCCAAGGCCTAGGAAGATTCATGATCTATAATGTTTGAGTTAGATTTGCAACAACTTATGGATTTTTCAGATACAGCCTCAGAGACAAATGAAAGGCCAAAGGCTACTTTTTTCTTAATCTAGAATCTTAACAATACAAATAAAGCTGTTTCAGTCTCTCATGATCTGGGATACTATATGCGTGAGAACGCAAACTGTTGTCTCTCCGTCCGAACAGCTGGACAAGCTGGTATGAAGAAACAGTCACTGAGGATTTTGGAATGTCCAGTTGTGCCTGAACAGATTTGATAGATGAAGAAAATAGCTTTTTACTTCATATTTGGTTTTGTTTTCTTATTGTATGGCCCAGATTCCCTGAGGAAAGAGTTGCTATTTTGTACATTTAAAAACCCTAAAAGTAATTTTACTGCTGCTTTTTTTTCTCAGTTGCTCTGCTTCGGTCAGAGTCATAGGCATACATACAAAGATAGGGCTGCCTCCATGCAAAATGCGGGTAACCCTTCTGTTTTCAGCTGTTTTTGGCACCTCTCACTTGCTATCTCCCAACTATGCAGGGGGAGTTCCTTGGTAGGGCTCTTCTTCCCCCCAAATATGTCTGTCATGGGTCCAATGCTCTAAAGTTCATGCATTCTATTTTCCAAAATGACAGGAGTCAAGATAAGGAAAAAACTAGCTCCCTTCATTTTAATAGTTTTCTTGAGATGACAGACAGGCAGATGGAGACATGGAAAGAGACTGAAAGAGAGGAGAGAGACAGAGACAGAGACAGAGACAGAGACAGAGACAAATAATTTAGTTGGACTAGTTCTCAAACAAGAGATAATCATATCATTGGTTATCTTCTACTCTAAGTTCTTCTGGCTTGGTAGGACCTACCAGAACCTACACCCTGCTGAGATAGCCTTCAGGAACCCAGAATTATCTTCAGACAATAATGAGCTATCAAAGATCTTTAGCTGAGGAAAGAGTAACCTATGGTGAGAATAATTGACATGGCAAAAGATTGATCCTCTTATTTGAGGGCAGATGAGGACCTTGTGATACAATGTCATTGTATCACAGAGACAGCCCTTCATTGCTTACATATAGGACCAGCCCTATCTGTAGACAATATGTTCCTTGGCCTCTGTAAGTGTTTGTTTCTTCATCTGTACAGTAATATGGTTGAACTAAATAATAGATTAAGGTCAAACTTTAAAATTTTTAAGAAATAGCTGCAGTACTGCTGTGTAGAGGGGTGACCTTGGAGTCAAGACTGGGGTTCCATTGCTACCTTTCATACATACTAGTTGGAAAAATATGGGCAAGGTACTTAGCCTCTTAGTGTACCAGGAAGGTCTTTAAGACTATGATTTTAAAGATGTGCTTCTGTTCCACACAGATATAAGGAATTTCCATATCAGGATTTCCCTTCATAGATTAAGTCACAAACCCAGACCAATAGGGAAAAAAAGAAGACTGTTTTCTTCAAGTTTCAAGTATCTGGATAAGAACATGGAGATTCTTTTCAGGAAAATCAAAATTAATGAACTCTAAGTTTATATACTACAAAATATATTTAAAATACTGTCTTCTAACCATAGCGCCATGTACATAGTAGGTGCTTAATAAATCTTTGTTGAATTAAGTTGAATCATGTTGAATTCTTAGGCACAAAAATACATGAAAGAAAATAAAGGAGGGGAAAAGGAAAGGCTAGTTATAAGGGTCAATGGTTGTTGCTGTTGCTGCTGCTGCACAGCTGCTGCTGCTGTTGCTTTTATGTCTACCCAATCATTCAAAGAATCATCCCATGAAAAAGGAAGTAAATGTCAGATCCACTTTTAGGAAAGTGTACAGATATAGCTTCACATAATTCACGGTCAGGAAAAGAAAGGTATACAATATTTGAACACATAATTCTGGACCTTTTTTGCTGTGCAGCATCTCATGAGATAATCCAAGAGGAAATAATAATGGAATGTGGCACACAATTGGCATTTAATCTATGCCTAATGATTGAGTATAAGAAATATACCACCTCCTCCTCAAAGATGAGATTCATTGATGTGAACACAAGAATTAGGAAAGAATCTTATTTAGTGAATGGAAATGGCTTAACCATAAAAGCTTCTGGGTGGAAATTAGAGATCATAAATATTTAGTTTACACCTCAAATGTCATCAGTGTAAGGAATTCTCAGTGTGGAAACTCCTTCCATCAATGCAAGTCTTCTATAACCTATATTTGTAAAGATTTGTTTGGGGGCAATGAGAGATTATGACTTGCTCATGGTTGCACAACTAATAAGTGTCTAAGGCAATACTTAAGTCTTCATGACAGTCAAGTAGGCACTTTATCCAGTATGTGATTGGGATATTTCTCCTGGAAAATATTCTAAAATCACTGAAATTTCACATGATACAATATCACATTTATTTTAACCAAACCGGGATCTTTGGAGAACAGTACAAATCCATGAGGTACCATCTTTGCATAATTATTTCAGGTTTCTTCTAAATAATAAGCCCAAATTCTTAGGCTGATGTAGAGAGAGTAGCAATCTATGGTCTAACTCCCTTATTTGGTAAGTGGGAAAAAGTAAAGCTACAGATATAATGAATTTCCCAAAATAGCACAGTTCGTGAATGGCAAAAATAGACCCATGTATATAATTCAAGTCAGGTTCTACAGTGAGAGTAGCCTTTCCCAAATAAAAAAAGAAAATATTTCAATTTATACAGAGTCTGTATTTATAAAGATGTCTGCACATCACAAATTACTATCCAAAAGGAAGCTGTTATGTACTGTTTGTGTACTCCATTGAAGAAAATTGATTCTCTTTGTGCCCCAATCTTATTATCGAATGGGCTCAAAAAATAGTCTCTTTTTTAAGGATAGTTGGATGACAAGGGTATTTTGAGTGCAGGAGCAAAGTTGGCATTTGCTCTGTTAAGAGTTTACAAAGTAAAATAAGTCTTAGGAATAGAAAAAGAATCTTGTAGACACATATTAGACTATAAGTTTCCTTCCCCAGGAGAAAGAAATCCAGTTGGTACATTACTATTACTTGCTTTGAGGATACCCTTTAAAAAGCTGTTGGTGGTCCCTTCAGTAAAATGCTTTTGAAGCAAGTATTTCCAAATATCTTAGGAAGGGCAAAATCCTTCTTTCCTCAACAGGTGAAAAGTCTCCAATTTGACATGGATCCTTATTCAACAGGAGACCAATCTCACAAGGTATGCCCATGTAATGAAACACTCTATCAACATCTCAGGTAAGTACCAACATCCTGGGGACTTGATTTAAAGAACACCCCCTATTCTGTGGAATGCCAGTGGTTGTAGGCACTGAAGAGACATTTTAAAAGCAGAAATTAAAACTGCACTTGATACTTTAAATGAGATTTATGAAAATAATACAGAGTGAGAGTGAAAATGGGTTTTGTTGGTTTAACCTGAGCCTGTGATATATTCACCCAAACTCTCCCTTGGACCCCGGCTTTGCTAAAGAACTGTCTGCTTTATTTGGAACACAGCAAACATTTCTAAGTCTGATTTTGAAGGTTGTTTTCTAGAAAGGTTTATGGTCACAGCTGCAGTAGTTATGGGTCGGTTTATAGTGCTTTGCCCATCGATAGGCCCATATGTCCAACAGAGTCTGTTTGATACCATACCTTCCACAGGCACGGAGCAGTCCTTGAGGTGTGCCTATAAACCTGCCATTAAATGTGCCAGCTGTACTCATAAACTTACATTAGCGGCCTCAATCCGCCTGCCTTACAAAAAGTCATTGGCAATAAATCTACGGTCAGTCCATATATGTACTTTTAAGTATTTTTTACACTTCTGAAAAGAAAATATAAAATATCTCCAAGCTTTTTCTTTTGTGATCTTGACTGAAATAAGAGCTGATTTCTTTAGGGTATATAAACAATTTCTTTAAAGGCCCCATTTTCCTTTGTTTTCCACTCTGTCCATCCTCTTTGACATTCCCCTTCCCCCCACCCCTTAACCCTGCTTTAAAAAAAAGAAGGGAAAAAATATGCATGATGATGAAAAACTTTGTACTCTGATAGAAATAATATAGAACAGGGAGTTAGGGGCCTGGGGTTCTAGTCCATGTGCAGTCTAGGCCAAAGCTCTTTATCTTCCAGAGCTGTGGTTTCCTCCTATGTAAAGATGAGGGAACTAAGGCCTTTTCCAACTTTAATGCCCATGAGTCTGTGAATACCATTCAAGGATTCCCTCTAGCAAAACATCTCCACATGCCCATGACTGTCCGTACTATGTGATTCTAGCTTACAACCTCCCATGCCATGCGGTGGTCGTAGCGGGGTCTACCCAGTAAGCTCGGGGAATGCGAAGGGAGCATAAAAGTCATCTATTGGCTGTTCTTCTTCCTCACCAAGTGACCAGGTCACCTTATATGGTATTCCTTTTCTTTTTAACATAATTCGTGCCACTTGTTCTTCAGAATTCCTTATTTCTCTTTCCAACTATACTTGCTAAGAGTTATGTGAGCTTTGATATGATAATCTCTTGATTATTTCAATAAGTTTAAAGAACATTTAGTTTCTAATTTTCTCTTAATGCAAAAGGATGCATGCATAGATACTGCCTCATTGAACAGGAGTGCCAGTTTGGATATTCATTTGTCCCACATTTATTTTCCTTTCACAAAGTCAGCACAAATTACTATGCTGACCTAGAATAAGGGAGACTTCAAAGACTTGTTTATGATCCAAAGAGCCTGGTGGTGGTGGTGGTCTCCTTTTAGTTCACCTAACCTTCTTGACTGCTAAGACAGTCTTCCAGCAGTAAGAATGTCTTCCAACCTGACCTGCTCACAAGTAAACAATAAAATATTTATTTATATTTATAAATAAATTTATATTTAAATATAAATAAATAGATAAATAAAAAACAAATAAATTTATATTTAGATACATTCACTGGCTACAGACTTCAAACTCAAAATATCTATTTTGACTTTTGAAAAAAAGTGATTTGCAGTTTTACTGGTTTAGTGATCTCTTAGTGAGGAACTTCTCTACCAATATAATGACCTTCTCCATAACTAATGGTCTGGGGGAATTGATGAGGGTGCTGAGAAGTTAAGTGATTGGTCTAAGGTCACACAGTCTGCGTGTGTCAGAGTTAAGACTCAAACCAAGATCCTTAAGCCCTCACATTAGAATGAAAAGATTTGAATGGAAAATTCTCCTTCCAAAGCTATGCATGATCAAAAGAGAAGCTTATTTGATTCAAATGATTCCTATTACTTTGACAGGTGGAAGTGGAATTAGAGCTCACTTAGCTCAGTTTTGGCTAAACTCTGTTTCCTGGCTAACCTGTGTTTCCTAGTAACTGTTTCACCTATTTTAGCTGTTTTCTTAGATATTAGAAACAATGCGACCATACACCATATCTAACCAGTAGCCAGAAAGGACAGAGTCCTTTCAACCTTCAAAGCATAGTAATAAGTTCTCTCCCTCCCTTTCCACTCTCACGGTTGTCCTCTCTAGTTCATGCCCCTTGCTGTCTTCTTATAGCTAAACAACTTCTTGGTTTCTCTGCTTTTAAGACTCTTCTCCTAGTCACTCATCCTGCACACCCCTGCCCCAGGCATTTTGCCATAGACCTTGATTCTAGTACACTTACTTAGCTCCCCCAAAGCCCTTGAGGGTCACTTTATTAGCTGCCCCTAACAACATCTAGGTGAGATAGGTGGGGGTTTGGACCTTTCCCAAATGGAGGGCCAGAGGCCAGAGGAGACCCAGGCAATCTGGAGTCGGCCACTGCCTCCACCCAGGGACAGGAGGGTCCAGCTTCTACCACCATCCCCGGCCCCTGCCAACATCTAGAGTCTCCTCCTACCGCAGCCTCTTAGAGTGATGCTCACAGAAGGCTCTCAGGGGGTCGGCTTGGTAGGAAGGAACCAGGCCGTCTCGTAATCTCGGAGTTAGCACTTCTGGGTCATGCAGCTGAAATCTGTGGGCTCAGTCTTCTGCCTTGGGGCGCTCTTGGGCTTCCTCCTGGGCGGGCGGGCTGGCTGTTACCAGCTCCAAAAGCTCAGGCGAGGCCTCCGTGAGGGAGGGTGGGTCTCCAGGACAGGCCGTGGCCTCCCGTCTCATCTCGGCCTTGCCAATCTCTTCTGCGGCCTTGATGGCATGTATTTTCTGGAGCTGCCTGGCCCCCCACAGCTGCATCTACTTTCTCGGACAAAACAGATTTTGCTTCAGCGGTGCACCCGCTGAGACAACGCTTCTCTGCATCGGAGTTCAATTTCTGAACCAACCAACCAACTCACTGCTCTTTGCCTAAAACTTCTTAACTTGGCATTCAAGGCCTTCTACAATCTAGTCGCAAACTACTTTTTAAACCCTAGCTACTACCATTCGAAAAAACAAAACCTACCCTCTAGTCAAACTGTACTTATAATCCCTGCAATGTTCTCGTAAGCACATTTGAAAATTAAGTGATGCTTGTTTCTTCAGCTACAAAATGAAAGCAGAGTCCTTCCAACACTTAACATTTGATGATTCTTTGACTTTCTTATCCCTAAAACACACGAATTATACCTCTAACTTAATTAGATACTTACCTTTCAATATAATTAATTGAAAAAGCATTTATTAAACCCTACTATATGCCAGGCACTGTTAGAGCTGCAAGGCAAACAATGGCAGAAACAAAGCCAGGTCCCTGTCATTGAGGGTCTTATTAATAATAATACCTGGAATTTTAATACTGATTTAAGCTTTATAAAGTATTTTACATATACTACCGCATTTACTCTTTCAGTAACATCTTGTTGCCTCAGTTTTCTCATCTATAAAATGGGGATAAGTATAGCACCTACATCCAAGGGCTATTGTGAGGATCAAGTGAGATAATAATTTATTTTTTATTTTTATTTTTTGCTTTTTTGAGGGGGGAGCGCAGGGCAGCTAGGGTTAAGTGACTTGCCCAAGGTCACACTGCTAATAAATGTTCAGTGTCTGAGGCCAAATTTGAACTCAGATCCTCCTAACTCCAGGGCTGGTGCTCTATTCACTGCTCCACTTAGCTGCCCCATGAAATAATAATTTAAAAGCTCTCAGCACAGTTCCTGGCACATAATAAGCAATGCATATATGTTAGCTATTATTATTATTTTTATTAATTATTATTATCATCCTCATCCTCTTCCACATTTTACCAATAAGGAAATAGAAACAGGTTAAATGACTTTCCCAGGGTCTCATAGCTAACAAATGTATGAGGTAGAACTTGAACCCAGGTCTTCTAACTCTTACTCTAATGCTTTCTCCAGTATGCCCCTCTGCCTCAGTAAATAAAACATGTCAGCATTTAAAATGTTTCATATAAAATCTTGTTTTTTTTGTTTGTTTTTCTGTTTTTAGTGGGTATCTTTCTTTGAACTCACAAAATAGCAACCATTTGAATGAGTGACTAAAGGACATAGCTTAGAAGAGGCTGGTTAGAGATTAAAACCTCTTCAAGAGAATAGAAGACTTCTATATGAATTAGTCAGAAGCCACACATAAGTCTGTCTTCATCCAAAAATCCTGTTAGAAAAGCAGTATCAAAGACTGCTTGTATTTTGAAAGGTTTACAAATGTAAACTCATTCAGTTACACAAATATAACAAGAGAGAAAAAGTGAACCATTCTTTTAGTAAACATGTGAGCTGCCCGTGTTCAGAAAGTTTTGTTTTGTACATTCTGTATTATGTTCCATCATTTCAAGCAAGTGTGACTCTTTGTGACCCTATTTGGAGGTTTCTTGGGGAAGATATTGGAGTGGTATGCCATTCTCTTTTCCATTTTATAGAAGGGGAAACTGATACACAGTTAAGTGTGTTTGCCCAAGGTCACACAAGCTGGATCTGAACTCTGGAAGATGCATCTTTCTCCCCCCCAAACCCCAAGTCCAACATATCACTTACCTCTACCTAAATCATGAGTCAGCTACATAGCCAAAAAGTTGAAGGAATGGACACAAAAGAAGCAGCCTAATCTATCAATGCTGGCCCTCCATTTGGGAATAATAAAGAAATGGGCATGGTCTGCTCTCAGGGAATTAAACCAAAGAATGTCATCACAAAGTTGGAGGGACCTCATAGACTAACTAGTTCAATGTGCACCTAAATACAGGTCAAAAAAAATCTTCAGTACGTCATCCCAAAAAGTGGTCATTCAGTCCTCGCTTGACAATATCTAGTGAGACAAAAACTCACCACCACCCCCCCAGACATTTCGTTCTTCTTTTGGATAGCTCTAATTGTTAGGACATTTTTCCTTATTTCAGAATCTTAATTTGCCACCCACTGCCCCTAGTTCTTTCCTCTGGAGCCAACCAGAACAAATCTAAGCTCTTTTCCATGTGATGGCCCTTCAAATACTTCAAATCTAGTCTGGGAGATGAAACATACATACACACACACTATTCCACATGAAAACAATTTCAAAGCAAAGGAGGCAGTCATGCAGAGGATTACAGAGTACCTCACAACCTTTGTTCTAGCAGGGTTTTTCATATGTGATATGTAAATTTAGAAGAAATTTCTTCAAAAACA
Organism: Pseudocheirus occidentalis; assembly: GCA_028646575.1. Taxonomy (NCBI): domain Eukaryota; kingdom Metazoa; phylum Chordata; class Mammalia; order Diprotodontia; family Pseudocheiridae; genus Pseudocheirus; species Pseudocheirus occidentalis. The sequence goes on from CM053593.1 coordinate 292,277,874, forward strand.
ACTTCTGTAAACAATGACTGATCTGGGTTCTTTTCCCTGCCTCATTCAAATTTGGGGAGGCACCAAGACCTTAAACCAATTAGAGGTATTTCCATTACTATCATCCATGTTCTTTGAGGAATACACAATAGTGGTACATACAGAAAGTGCCATGGTCTTATTGCAATAGCATCCATCAAATAAAAATGCTATGTGCCAAATTCAGGCTGAAAAATTGTGCATTGCTAGACACAACCACAGACTAAACACAGAGAATTGGGGTGACCTGGAAAGAACTCTTATAGAAACATCTTTTCATCTAACTCTGGTTTTTATAGCATTCTACTTCAGACAACTGATACCTATGTGCCCCTGGACAAGTTACTTAACCTCTCTCAACCCTTTTCTCATCTGTAAAATGTGGTTAACAATAGCAATTACCTTACAGAGTTGTTATGATTATGAGATGAGATAATATATGCAAAGTGCTTTGCAAATCTTAAAAAACTGTTTAAATTTTAACTATTATTATTATAGATATGAGAACTTGGGTGATAGAAGTGAAGTAACTTGCCCCAGCTTTCATGGCAGATCTTGCACTTGAACCCGGGTCATCTAATGCCAAGTTGTACAATTTGTGCTTTTACAAAGAGCCAGAGGTATTAAAATATAGATGGAAGAACTTAATCTAAAACTACATTTGCTCAGTTACAATTTAAAATTGCCCCTTTTGAACAGGATGAGCTATCTCTGACCCTTGTTGAACTGGCCCTGGCCCTTGCTGAAGTTTGAGAAGGAGGTAAGGTAGGAATCTTGAGACTGCATTTGATATTCAAGAACAGTCATGTTATGTGATCGGTGCACTTGGATTCTGTATAGACAAAGTCACATTTTTGTTTTCCTTACATAAATATTCACCTTTTTGAAGATTCTTCCTTGTATTATTATGTGTTTTTGGTTTCCAAAACATCTAGCATGGTATGTATATGACATGCACAGGAAGTACTTATAAATGCTTATTGATCTAGGAATTGATTTGTTTTCTGGGATATGGTTGATCAGTTTATGTGTCAGAGGCAGGACTTGAAGTCAGGTCTTTCTAATTCCAAAGATGGCCCCACACCAACAACTTGATGATACTGCTTCTAGAATTCAGCTTGCAAGCTAAGCACATATTGTAAAAACAGTTCAGTTTGCTTTCAAGTTACAGAATTTAGAAATCTGGACATTTCTAGTAAGAGTAATCACTCTGTGACTTTCAACCAAGTAAGCAAGCATTTGTTAAGCATTTACTATGTACCAAATGCTTTTTGATGCTCAGGAGTCAAAGAAAAAAAATCTCCTCAAAGAACTTATTTTCTAATGGAGAATACAACATATAAGAATATATAAACACATAAAAATAGATACAAGGTTGCTTGGGATAAGATCCTAGAAGCTTGGGGAGGCTAATTAAACTAGACTCATTGAGGGTAGGGATCACTTTTCTCTTATTCATATACCTGGAACTTAACACAGTGACTGGTGCTTAATAAATGTTGATTGAATTGAATTGAAAATTGTATAGATGGGGCGAAGCCAAACTTCACAGAACAAATCCTCTTAAAAGGTTTTGTTCTGTAAAACTTGGACTCACTCAAAAGGCCACACCCAAGAATCTAGAAGGTCACATATGGCCTTGAGGCTCCAGGTTTGCCACCTCTAGTATAGAAGGTGATGTCTGAGAACCTGGGTGGGAGAAGCAAATCAAGGCTTGAAGCAAATCCAGAATTCTAAAAGTAGAAATGAGGAAACAGAATATTCTAGATATGAGGAGCCTTTCCAAAGACTCCAAAGATCAGAAATGGAGTGTCTTGTGTGTAGAACCCAACTTATCCTGTATGACTGGACCACAGAGTGTATGTGAGGGAGTAATGTATAATAAGGCTGGAAGAATAGGATAGGGTTATGAAGAGCTTTAAGCGACAAACAAAAGAGTTCCTATATTATTCTTGAGGTAATAGGGAGACTCTAGAATTTATTGAATATTATGGGGAAAGGCGATGAGAGTAGACCCACATTTTAGAAAAATCATCATACCTTAATGACTGAGCAATTTCCTGAGAATCTCCCTTGCACTGCCACTATGCCTTAATACACCCCATAACTCTATCTGTCTCTTCCAACTATGTAGAACTCAAGCATAAACAGTAACATTTGCTGTTAGTGAGCGAATTTTATAGTAGGGATACATCGATGTATAAAGCAAGAGTGTCATAGATGGAACTCACACAACAGTCTTGTTTAATGTGCCAAGAGAGAAAATTACCTTTGCATGAAATTATTAGCAAATGATGACAGTAATAGACTGGGCTCTTCTCAGTGATGCAAGGTTAGAAGACAACTCTAAAAGACTCATGATGGAAAGGGATACTCACATCCAGAGAAAGAATTACAGAGTCTGAATGTAGATTGAAGCAAAATGCTTGCTCTCTTTCTTTTTCTTGTTTTGTTTTGTTTCCTCTTTCCCATTGTTCATCCCATTCAGTTATAATCCTCCCTTACAACCTAACTGATGTTGAATGTGAAGGTATTTGTAGATCCTATATTTGACTGCAAGCCGCTATAGGGGAAGGAGGAAAGGGAGGGAGAAAAAATTTGAAACTGAAGGGACTGTAGAACTGAATCTTGTAAACTAAAAGTAAACAAATAAATTAACAAAAAAATAAAATAATATTCATTGCTTTGTCCCTAATACTCCCATGATCCCAGAAAAACTGAGATAACTCATATTTATTCTAATCATTCCATCAGTTATGAATATTATTGAATGTCCACACATATTAATTACAGATGAAAGAAGGCAAAAAGTTCGCTGCCTTTCTATGTCAAGTTTCTACTTTCTCTGAGTATTGAGAAGCACTATGTCAATGCAGGACAGCTATCTGCCACAGTGAATAGATCATTGAGCTTGGAATGAGGAAGACATCTTCATAAGCTCAACTCCAGCACAGATACTTATTAGCTGTGTGACCCTGGGCAAGTCACTTAACTATTTTCCTCATCTGTGAAATGAACTGGAGAAAGAAATAGCAAACTACTCCAGTATCTTTACCAGGAACCCCCACCCCCGCAATGGGGTTACAAAGAGTCGGATGCAACTGGAACAAAACAAAGACAACATATTGTCTGGTTTCATTAGACAAAAGCACGGATCCTTGAGTCAAGCTGTAGCCATTGAAATTTAACTCAATTCAATAAGCATTTTATTAAGTGTATACTATGTAATAGATAAAAATGAAACAGCTCTTGCTCCCAAGAAGCTGATATTCTAGTGAAGGAAGATAACAGGTACATAGAAAATGAAATACAAAATACAAATGAAGTAATTTTCAGTGGAAGGGTATGAGGCATAGGGAGGAATTAGGATAGGTTCTGTGACAGGTAACATTCAGCCTGAGCTTTGTAGGAAGCTTGGCATTCTAAGAGGTGCAAGGGAAGAACAATGCAATTCTTGACTTCTTGCTCCTAGGCACAAGGGACAGCCTATAAAAAAGGCACAGAGACAGGAGTCAGAATGTTACCTGTGAGGCACCAATTTAGATGAAACACAGTGTATGAAGAAGAGTAAATGGGCAAAAAGTGTGGAAAGGTAGACTGGAGGAGTCAGGTTGTGAAGGGCTTTAATAACTAAAGAGGAAAAATGTGTATTTTGTCCTGCAAGCAAGAGGCTATTGCTAGAATTTTATAAGCAGTTGAGGGAAATGATTTGTACTTTAAGATCTGCACTTTAAGAATATCAATTTGGGGGGCAGCTAGGTGGTGCAGGGGCAGGTAGGTGGCGCAGGGGTGGCTAGGTGGCACAGTCAATAGAGCACTGGCCTTGGAGTCAGAAGGACCTGAGTTCAAATCCAGCCTCAGACACTCTACCCAAAAACTAGCCATGTGACCTTGGGCAAGTCACTTAACCCCAATTGCCCTCCAAAAAAATAAAAAATAAATAAATAAAATTTAAAAAAAATATCAGTTTAGGAAATGAATGTTGCAAACTAAAAATAAATAAATAAATTTTTAAAAAGACAATAATCCAAGATAATTCCAAGGGACCCATGATGCAAAATGCTCTCTACCTCCATAGAAAGAACTTGAAATAGAAATTGAAGCATACTATTAAAATTTTCTTTAATTTTATAAAAAGAACATCAATTCGGCAGCTGTTAGGAGGATGGTTCAAGAAGGAGAGAGATTGAAGGAAGGGAAAACAATTAAGGGCAGGGGAGGCAGAAGGGAATAAACATTTATTTAGCAACTACTACATGTCAGGCACTGTGCTAGGTGTTTTAAAAATATTATCTTATTTAATTCTCACAACAACCCTGAGATGTAGATTCTGCTATTATCCCCTTTTTACAATTACCAACTGAGGTAAACAGAGGCTAAGTGAATTGCCCAATATCAAACAGGTAATAAAGTCTGCCACTAGATTGAACTAGGTCTTCCTGACTCCAGGCCCAGCACTCTTCCCACTGTACCAGCTAAATGCCTGAAACTATAAGACTAAGACAATAGTCCAAGCAGAAGGATACGAGGGCCTAATCTAGGGTAGTATCCTAAGAGCAGAGAGAAGAGGGCCAGAAACAAACTCTATTGTTCAGGTAGAATTCACAGCTGACTGGATGTGAGGTATGAGAGAGAGGAGAAGAGTCAATGGTCCAGAGTTGTAAACCTGGATGACTGGAAGGATGATGGTCCTCTCAATAGAAAGAGAAGTTAGGAGGAGGGGAGGTTTTGAGGGAAAAGATAATGAGGTTGGTTTTGGTCATGCTTAATTTTAGATGCATATGAGACAGCTGGATGGAGATATCCAGTAGGCAACTGATGATGCAGTCCAGGGAGGGATCAGGAGAAAGCTTTAAGGCTAGATCTATAGACCAGGAATACATAAGTAGATAGATACATACATGCATACATACATACATATGCACATATATGTATGCATGTGTGTATTGCATACACATATGTATATGTGTACATGTATATACACATTTGTGCATTACTATATAATACTATATGTCTTTTACATATAACTATATATAACAATATAATGCTACATAACATAAAATACACATATATGTAGACATATAATCTGTCACACATAGTCTTATTGAAATTCCTGGATCACTGAGAACTTACATTATTCAACTATAGTTCAAGAGCTACCATATGTCAAAGAGAAGATTGGAATGTTTGTCTTCCAGATCCCAAGGCTGACCTTCTATATACCATGGTATATAGAGAGTGTGCTTTTCATATGTAGGTCATATATGAATTCATCATTGTAGGGAACTTGTGGTGAGAAATTTCCTCTGATGACAGAATGCAGAATCTTCTCTACAATTTATAGCCCCTCAATACATCAAGAAGCAAAATGACTTGCCGAGTATATGTCAGAGGTAGAGTCTGAACCCAGGTCTTCCTGACTACAGGGTCAGCTTTCTACCCATTCTACCACACTGCCTCGGGTCTTATCTATCAAGAGTTCTAAATGTATTATTAACATGGAGCCCTTTGGCAGCCTGATGAAATCTATGAATCCTTTCTCAGAACAACATTTTAAATAACTCAGGAAAATTAAATTTGATTTACAGATTAGTGAAAATAAAGATTACATATATATGTATATGTGTGTGTGTGGGTGTGTATACCCCATTCAAGTTCATAGATTGAAGTCTATCCACAGACCCCTTGGAGTATCCATGGATTTCAAGTTAGAAACACATTGTAGATGTGTATGTATGCATGTGTATTCATATATATGTTTATATGTATATATAGATAAATGCCCAGACATTACGATTATTGATTAGTAAAGTTTATTTGTGTTTTCTATGTAAAATGTGAATTTAAGCATTGTGTACAAGGAATTCTTGTGATGAATTGTTATCAATGAAATTTGTTTTCCTAGATTTTTAAAAACTCCCTACGATTGAGAATGACTTCCACATTAAAATCCACATTAAGAGGACCTACATTTAAGAAGAAACTGGTAAGAAGAGACCTATGGGCCAGTCCCTAAAAAGTAAACAGTTTGACCTACAATTTTAAAGCTTAATGAGGTCAAGGGAGTCTTTATTTGTTAAATCAACCTATGAGGAATAGGAATTGGAGCAGCCTTTAAAAGAGACTGATTTTCTCAGAAGGAGGGCTCCCTCTGTCCCAACGATGTCATATAATTAAAAGGTCACCAACCACAAATGCCACTGATGACTCTTATTCCTAGTTTAACTGTGGGTTTTTCTAAATGCTTATGTGGTGTGTGAATTATCTGCTGAAGGGCAGCCAATGGTGCCAGGTGAACAGTGCAAGCGACGTCAGCAGGGATGGAGTTTAGAAATGGAACTGCTGCCTTAAAATAGCCCAACTACATGAATCATAAAATGACTTCAGGGGAACTCTAATAGTTATGGATCGGGTACAAAGAAAAGCCTCCTGGGAAGGTACAAGGCTTAATCCAGAAACCAATGACCTTCCTTCTACTCCCCAGGAGGGTGAAATTCCTACATTACATGTCTAGCTTGCTTCTTATGTTCTCCCCTTATCAATGTTTTAAAGTGTTAATTTTGTAGACACCATTTAAATCTCCTTAAATCATTCAATAATTACTTAACTTTTTTAGAAATACTTACCTAATAAGAAGGAAATATCAAAAGACAAATTTGGAGGAGTCAAAAATATTAAAGCCCAACTTTTTAAAAACATTTTAGGAGCAAGACATTAAAGGAAAGGACACACAAAAAAATTCTTTTCCGTGTTGGTAATTCTGTCCTACCCATATGGGATCACTGTATGCTAGGGGGAATATAAAAATAAACAAAAACTGAAAAAAATAGCAGTTACTATTTAAATATAATTTGCCAAATGTTTTGTCTGTGTGGAAACTCCACTGACCACAATCCATCTATGACTTATAGTTTTAGAAAGCTGTCTAAGACTCAAGCAACTTATTTGAACATGTTACATAGATAATAAACATCAAAGACAAGCTTTGAACTTGTGCCTTCCTGAATTCAGGTCAATTTATTCAATCTACTATACTATGCTGCCTCTTATGTCATTTTCAAAAGAGATTTGTTTAAAAAAAGGCAAAGAGAATCAACATAAAAATATGATATTGAAATTAATATAGAAAAATAGTTATTTTTTGCTCTTCAAGAGTGATTTAACTTGTTGTGACTTGCACTGGAAAATAGTTGAATCTATTATCTTTATGACAACTTGCTGTATTTAATTAAATGTGATAGTTTTATTGGAAAAATAAGCTTAGTCTGTAACCTTAACAAATAGCATCATTCAAACAATAAATAAGCACTTATGTGCCAGGCAGTATAAAATTAGCAATATCAGAGCTGGCCCTCCAACTCCAATCTATTGTCCTACAACATTTGAACACTTTGCTTCTCAAATTACTTCCTTTAGTGAACTTTGAGCCATGAAGAATATATCGTAAGTGAGACTTTGTCCTTAGAGACTTTCTTAGCTTCTCTACCTGCTGATGCCTTACCTAAAATTTTACCTTTATTTACTGTGTATATAGCATATACTTGTATGTGCATATGTTGTCGTCTCTAATAAAATATGCTTCTTGAGAGCAAGAACCCTTTGATTTTTGTTTGAATATCTACCAAGTGCCTTGTGTAGTGCCTGGTAGATAGTAGGTGCCTAATTAACATCTGGTTTTTGATGGATTAATTTAATGAAAACATATCCTGTCCTTCTGTCTCACCAAAGCTGCTTTTTAAAAATCCCTAGCATCTGCCACTTCTTTCAAAAATACATCAATCCATAACTGAGAAAATGAAAATGAAAAAAGCAAAACATGAGGAAAGATATTGTATGTGTTTGGGAAAGAACTGACTTTCACTTTCAGCTACCCATAGGGCAACCATTACTCTATATCTTCATAACAAAAGGCAATGGAATTATAGTAGCAATGCATGCAGTTAATTCAAAGAGATATCAAATGCCATCTTGTCCAATCTCCTCATTTTACAGATGGAAAAACTAAGGACCAGGGAAGTTAAACTCACATGATCATTGTCAGATATGGGATCTGAAACCCAGTCCTCAGATTCCAGAGCCTGTTTTCTTTCTACTATACTACACAATGATTGTCTTTAATTTTTCTGCTTGAGTTGTTTTCAAAAGAACATGATTCTATGGAAAATGAAACCCTCTCATTCCCACCTTTTCTGAGCAAAGGCAATTCTACATTCAGCCATATAATGTGAAATAATTACAGATGTCTGTCTACCTATAGCAGTAGATTTGCCACTAATGAAGTCATGGGTCTAGATCAGTGGTTCTCAACCTTAATAATGCCATGACCCTTTAATATTCATATGTGGGCATGTCTGCATGTGGCCTGACCCACCTAGAGACAGATAGAGGACTGTGGTGTCTTGGTTCCTAAGACCTATTTCTGATGGTCTTAGGCGACCCCTGTAACCCCTGTGAAAAGATTGTTTGACCCTCAAAGGGGCCGTGACCCACAGGTTGAGAACTGCTGATCTAGATGATGATTGAGGATGATGATGATCATCATCATCATGGTGATCATGATGATGGTGATCATGATGATGATGATGATGACATAAGTTGAGGCAGCATGATCTAGTAAAAAGAATACTATTGCTCAAATGAGGAGAATCCCAAGCTAAATCCTCCTTCTGATGCTTATTGAAACTTCTCTTTCCAAAGTTACCAGTGACCTTTTTAATGCCAAATCTAGTTACTTTTTTTCAATCCTTATCTTTACTCATCTCTCTACAACCTTTAATACTGCCAATCATCCTTTTCTCCTTGATATTCTTTTCTCTCTAGGTTTCAGGGACATTAGCATGGCCTCCTAGTTCTCCTCCTACTTGTCTGACTGTTCCTTATTAAAGTTTCCCCACCCCTCCTGCCCATCTTTCTCCCTAGTGTTTTGTCCTGCCTTTTTGTCCTGTTTACATCCGCTAACAGTGGGTGTCACCCAGGACTCTACTCTGGGACTTCTCCTTCTTCATCATTTCATTTAGTAATCCATTAGCTCCAACAAATTCAATGATCTTTTCTATGCTAGTGACTCTCAGATCTTCTGATCTAGCCTTAACCTTTCTCCTAACCTGTAGACTCAACTTGCCTCAGTATAGTTTATTTAAAGAAATTTTGCATCTCTACTATGTGGTTTAGAACATAAGGTACTCATCCAATAGATTTACAGTCTAAACTACATTCACTCCTCTTTTGGTTTGCTTTTTCTTGGGCAACATTTCAAAGAGTTAGTCTTTTGTTTAGGAGGATTATTCACTGAAACAACTGGCTTTTCATAAAGCATGATCCCTTTTAAATGAATTTACTTAATATTTTACTAAGCACCATCATTTCTATTTGAAGAGAGAGAGGGGAAAAAATTGTCCCATGGAAATGAAAATTCAATCACAAACAGAAAAATTTTACTAGATCAAAAAAGTGATGTGTTAACCAAAACTGAGGGATGAATTTTGCTTGTCAGGCTATTTCCAAAATACAGTTCTTTTCCCTGGTCTGTGAAACACATCTGTAGTTTCTTTGCTAACCATTTTCCAGCCTCTTTCATAAAAATAGAGTGATTGTGTTCTGGTGTTTTTCATTTTGAATACTTAGAGCATGTCTCCCATCTCATCCAGTCCCACGTTGTTAAATCTACCCTAGAAAGAGAGAGTGAGGACTCCAAAGACTGAGAATGGCAGCAGAAATTGCACTGCTTTCAATCCCTGCATATAAAAGCTCAGTCAAGGGGGAGGAGGTATGGGGGACTTTAGGGTGAGGTGCCTGGAGGTGGGGGAAGAGCTTATTAGAGTAGACTGGAAATGATACCTCAAAAATACAATTTGATATGAACCAATTCTTAAATGTCACCATCTCAGCAAGAAAGTTAGAATGGGAGAATAGAAGGAATTGAGGACCTGAAGGAAAAAGATGTGGGTTCTAGTCCCAACTTTGCCTCTGACCAGCTAGGTGACCTTTATTATGTTACTATCAACAACCCAAGAATTCATCTGTAAAATGAAGGAATTTCAGTAACCAGTCTCCTGAAAACCCCATGGCATGGTTGATAGAGTGCTAGAATTAGTTAGGAGAGACTTGGTTCCAAATCCTACCTCAGATACTTATTAGCTATGGGACCTCCCGAAGCCTCAATTTTCTCATCTTTAAAATTATGGATAATAACAGCACCTACCTCACAGGATCACTGTGAAAATTGAGTGGTATAATGTAAACCAAATATTTCAGAAACCAGAAATTGCTATGTAAATAGGAATTTATTATTTTAATTCCTTAACATTTCATCTAGTGCTACTATTCTATGATCACTAAATCATATACCTTTAAATAGACACTGGGTATAATGGCCACAGATATGTATGAACTATACCTTCAACTGATGGTCCAAAGCAAACAGGGTGGGGGTGAGGAGAGGGGAGCAAAAAGCAAGACCTCCTACTCCAGAAGGATACCTGCTCCCTGCTATAGTAAAAGTTAACACAATACAGAAGTCTTCCTAATATACAGGATCTGTGATTAACACTCTCCATCAATTCTGATTTTCCATATTTTTTTAGCAGGACCAGGTTTGCCAATAAACTGCCAGCTGTTAAAGTCACCAAGTATGTTTTCAACACCATCATCACATAGCAGGACCCCTACAAACATCCTGGGCATGCTTCTCTCTCATTGTTCTCTCTATGTCGTTTCAGAAGAAACCTGCTCTCTTAAACTACCTTTTCTGGGGTTCCATTGGTAATGAAGTCAGATTCAGTTACAAGCTTCAGTTGGTAAGTTAGCAGACTCAGGGACATTCTTGCATCTGAATCAGTCTCTTTTCTTTCTCAGTCTTGGAGATGATAAAAAATAAACACATCATTCTTTTTTCATCATGAGAGGTTGGAGTTAGCTACCAAACAGAAAACTGCTCACCAATCACCTGTCTTGCCAAGTGATGTTTCCTTGGGAATCTGGCTTGCCAAAGGGGGATTTTTTTTTTCATCAAGGAGGTAAGAGGAAAAGAAAAAAAAGAAATACTATTTTATTGGCCTCAGTAACTTGGAGAAAAAAAAGTACTTGGTCATAGGATTTCAAGCTGGAAAGAATCATAGATTTAGAGCTGAAAGAGAGCTTAAAGGCTGACACAGATAAGAAAACTGAAGCATAAAGAAGTTAAATCATTTGTTCAAAATCACACAGCTAGAAGTGTCAGAGGTGGGATTTGAACTCAGATCTCCCTGAGCCCAAGTCCAATATCCTATCCACTATTACATGTTGCCTTAAGCATCATCTAATTAGAAAACTGGACCAAGATGGTTAAGTGACTTGTTCAATGTCATGCAGGTAGCAAAATAATAGAGTAGGAATATGAACTCTGGTCCTGTGACCCCAAGTTAATATGTTAAGTTAAGTGTCTTGCCCAGGGTCACACAGCTAGTAAGTGTCTGAGGCAGGATTTTAACTCAGGTCATCCTGACAGCATCAGTGCTCTATCCACTGTGCCACCTAGCTGCTCCTAAGTGAAATTTTAATTACAACTGTAGTTGATAAAATCTTGTTCATAAGAGTCACAACTTCTTTCCACAACCAAAAAAAGAAGAAGTTAATTATGGGAGAAAACTATATAAAATACCATTTTATCAGGATTTGGAGAAATAGTTAGAGATTTAGTGAAAATCATGTGCTAACAGCTCTAACTTCTCAATAGCACTGAGCTTTGCCCCTGAGAAAACATTATTTTCAGCAAGCCACTGCTTGAGCTAAAATGCTGGTTTTGACAAGCTGTGCTCCTGGTAAAATGTTATTGTTGGCCAACACTGCTTGGAGGAGATGCTTTTCGAAGGCTCCCTCCTGAGTGGAGATGTGCAAATTGACTACAGCACCTGTGGGAGAGTCAGGTACCCCTGACCCAGATTTGTTCTGTTTTCTAGCACCCTGTCCCTTTGTTCTGTAATGAGAGCCAAATGTTCCCTTTCTACAATTCCTTTGGCCCTGTAATTTGATGCCAGACTCAGCAGCGAACGGGGCCTCCCCTCCTCTCCTCTCATGCTTTCCTACTCCTGGATTCTGTTGCTACCACTGCACATGAAATTGTAAAGCAGTTTTTAAAGACTTTCAGCTCTCATGGGGAGTGGGCTAACCTCAGTCATGGATAGCCCTTTTGCTCCCCATTTGTTGAAATGAGTGCCTGTCTGCCCCTCTCTAGGGAATGAGAGGATTCAGGAGAATTTTGAGAAACGCCAGTTTAGGACTCCAAGTCCTCTCCTGGCTACTCATTCCAGATAAGAGAAATCCTACTCTACCTTCAAAAGACATTTAAAAATGAAGACTCTGCAGCCTACCTCTGCAATTTCTTTCCCCACTTAGCAACCCCATCAGGAAATGCCAATGTCTAACCTAAGTCCTTCACACTGCAGTTTAAGAGCCTTTCTTCCAGCTCAATTCTGTTTCCTACTGAGTAAATATAAGGAACAGTTGAGTTCCGGCAAGGTATCAGAACAGCCCTTGATGAAAGTTGTTCTGCAAATGAGTTCCTCAATGATATTGGTACTTATGCATTTCAGACAATTAATTCAATACCCTAGTCTGACCTGTACTTGTCCAAAACCAGAGAGAAATCAATAATACAACTGTTATAGGCAGCAGGGGGAGGAGATATATATAACTCTCCATCAAAAGGCCTCATTGATGGCTTGTAATAACTGACTCAAAATTCTGACCTTATTTAAAAAGCAGCCTGAAAGAATTTGACAGATAGGTTAGGGAGATCTTTGAATCTATCAAATATAAACAAGTCTCATCATTTTTGTTCTCATTCAGTTGCTCATCTCACTCCTTTCCTTTCCAACAAGCTTCCCTTTTCCCATTGTAGCACTGGGCTAAGGAAACTATTATCTGTTGGAAGTCATTACAAGCAAATGCCATCTCTACTTTGAAAAAGCTTCATTTTGCTTCCAGCCACAAAAGTAACTGTGTGTGAAGCTGTACTAAGAATGGTATAGATGAATTGGGAAGATGCAAATTTTCACCCTGTAGCTACTTATAACTTGGGACAAACAGCATTTATCCAATACGGTGTAGTATAATATTCTGGTAGTACAGTCAGATAAGTTGAGTTCTTAAGTCCTAGGTCCATCATTTACCAACTATATGGCATTGAGCTAGTCCATTTCCCCATCTATAAAATTCCAGTGGCAATATTCTTATGTTATGGATTGTTGTGCCTAATACATCAAATGGGTGCTTAATTTATGCTTATTGATGGACTGATCAAATGAGATAGTGAATACAAGATATTTTGAGAACTCAGAAGTGTTATAAAAATGTAACACCAAAGCTAAAGTCTTCTGATCCAGCTTTAGAAGACTGGAGTGCATCCCGGGAAGGAGGTAATACTGGCCCCCTGAGAACAGCAACACTAACATTATCATTAATTCCCTATGGGTCTATTCCACATGAACTTATAGGACTTCATGCAGAGGTATTGGTTAAAAAAAAATTGAGGATCTGAACTGCAGTGCTTCCCTGGATGGTAGATCTCAAGTTACCATATTTTCCAATCTTATGATAGATATTTGAGTAAAATATCTTTAAGGCCTATGTCAGAGGTTGAACTTACTGGTTTAAGTGATAAAGATTATCCCTACCTATGAAACATCTAGATGAGCTTAAAATTTCTCAAGGAAGTTGTTGGTGTCTAAAGAAAAGTAGATACTGTGGTTCTGGAATGCCCAGATCTTCTAACACTCACTAAAATGTCAGCATTGACTGGAACTAACTCTCATCTTTTCAAAATGTTAATAGGTTGCTGCCTTGGGCCCAGTGCCTGACCACTCTTACATTCATGCAGACTGTATGGAGACTTATAAAAGGAGGGAGAAAAAGTACCAGTTAACATCATGAGAGCCCCAACTCTTCATCTTCTGATCTGAACACATGGACAGGAACTCTCTTCTTCCAAAGCCCTCACAAAGTCCCACCCCTCACACAGGCATGGAGCATTAAGTAATAAGTCTCCACCAATGAAGAAAGCCTCATGCAAATGAACCTTGAGGCACAATTTATGCTAATATAATTGCTGGGGAAGTAGTTCTACACAAAGATCAAAAAGCACGGAGAATATTGTTGTTGTTCATCCTTCATTTTTGAAGAGGACCAATGATACAATCATATCATGGGGTGATGTCTTGACTTATTAATGAACTGAATTTAAGTGAGGCAGGCTTGTGCAAAGTAATAGATTTTACTTTCTCTTCCAGAGTCATTGAAGTCCAGTGGCAAGATAAAAGCCAAGATGACTGGTGATGGCCTGAGATATAGTAGATGATCTTGGAGTCTTTGATGTCCAACAGTGAGACTAAGATGATTACATAAAGTAAATAAACCTAAGTGAATAGTGGTAACATAAAGCAAGAATTTGTAGATTTCTTTTACCATCACTCACTTTCCTTAAGATACTGAATGTATACTGACTTGTGTCCATAGATGACAGATAAACAGTGAAATGGGGAAAAAAAATGATCTCCACTTTCCAACAGTAAAATATGAGAAGATTGGAAAGGTATGAAGGGACCAGGTTATGAAGAGCTTTTAAAACCAAATAGAGTGTGTGTTTATTTGATCCTAAAGGTAACAGAGATCCACTGGAATTTTTTGGGTAGAGGGGGTGATACAGCCAGGTCTGTACTTTAGGAAGATCAATTTGATGGTTGAGATGGAGAGGAACTACAGTGGGGAAAGATTTGAGGAAGAGACCTATTAGACCAATTAGAAGGCTATTAGGATAGTCTAGAATCTTATGAGTAAGTAGGATCTTCACTAGAGTGGTGGCAGTATCAGAGAAGATAGGTAGAGAGATAGATAGACAGACAGACAGACAGATAGATATGAGAGAATTTGAAAGAGTAGAATCAACAAGATTTAGCAATATGGAAGGAGAAAGTTGAGAGTCAAGGATGATGTGTAGTTTTGTAGGCAAGCCTGGGTGATTCTAAGGACGGTGGTACCCTCAAAAATAATATAGAAGTTGAGAAAAGGGGATGTTTGAGGGGAAAGATCATGATTTGTTTTCTTCTTTCATTTTTCAGATTTCAGTATTCTTAAAAATACTTTGTTTTATTAGGGAAAACGTATTAATTTAAAATACAGGATAAATGTTATTTTTTTCAATTTAATCATATATTCATTTTGTTAGGAGAAAATGTCATTTAAAAGAGCCCCACAGTAAATTCCTATCAAATATGAGTGGTGTTTATTTGGTTTATTCCATTTTTGGAAACTTGAATATTTTCTATCTCTTTAGGAGGAAGTATGATACAAGGGGAAAAATAATCCAACTCTGAAGCAAGAGAACCTGAATTTGAATCCCAGCTCTATGACTTTCTAGCTATATGATTTAGGGTAAGTCACTTAACCTTGAAAGCTTTTAGATTTTTCCCTCTGTAAAATGAGGTCCCTACCTGCTCCAAATTTATGATCTGGATAGTAAATACAGGTATTCTTAAAGTAAATTTTCATGGGAGCTTTTAGAGCATAAACATAATTTAATTGTTATTTAATTATCATTTAATCAAACTAAGTAATAGCTTTCATTCATATAGTACTTTAAAGATTTGAATGAAGATATTTTGATTAGAAAATCCTATTGTTGTTGCTTTCATCCTTTTCCCCCTGGTCACTATGAAACTCATATTACTCTAAGACTTTCTTCAATACCTCCTTCTCCCAAGAATCTATTTCACTTTGATCATAATGGCATAGGGAATAATTCCACCCATCCCAGTCATAAAGATGATCCAGAAGGATGTTTAGAGAAATTAAATGAGAAGAGAAAACTAGGACAGAAGTCAAGGAAGAGAGAATATTTGAAATGGGATAGTTTCTTGTGAATATTAGAAGAAAAAGAGGAAAGATTCATAAAAAGAGATATATAGACTGATATTAGTGCCACAAGGTGACATAAAGTAAATATGAAGGAGTTTAAAATAAGACATTAGAGATAATTGAAATTCCCAACAATGTTCAACAGGACCTTTGCTTAAAGACATATAGTTTGACATAAAACACAGGTTGTAAGAGACAGGGAAACAACCAGTGATTTAGATATGAACAATATTTTAACAGAGCACTCAAAATGTCACTAATAAAGGGAAATAGTTGAACTTAAAAAAGAAGACTCTAGTGAATAGGAGCCATGCATTTATGAACCTTAAAGAGGTCAAAATATGATTCAGCAAGTATTTACTTTGTCCTCAGCACTGTCCTAAGCACTGGGAGGGATTCAAAAACATATGGCATGTTCCTGATCTTGGTCTTCAAGAAGATCACAGTGTTGCTGAGACAAACCATACAAATTAAAACTAAAAACCATACAAAAGGTAATACAACCAAGCACTGAAATAAATAATATAGACAAAAAGCATTAGAGAAGGTCGTTTATGGAGACCTTGTAAGCAAGCAGTAAGTTGGAACCTGCTAACTCAAATTCTGCTTCTTAGCATAATTTCTATATAGGATACTTGAAGTAATTAATAATATGAGATGCAAAATGTTTGTTTAGGGAATGGGCAAGAAAACAAGCTATAACCAAGGGATTATATGTCCAAAAAAAGTCAGAGTTCTTTTCTAAAAAGCTTCGTATGGAGTAAATTGGGATGAACCAATGGCTTTTCCCATGGTCTAGTGAAATGTCAAGTATGTCATATAGTCAACTTCTTGATAAAATTCATTAAGCATTCTTAAACAATGATTAGGATTAAAAATAGAACATCAGCAAGTAAAATGATGTTTAATTGTTCCATAATCACCTTACCTGAAATATCTGAATAGCTCATAAAATTCTAAACTCTTCCCTTCATTTTACAGATGAGGAGGAAACTGAGACCTAGCCAAGAGAGTGACTTTCCCAAGTTCACAAAGGTAAATGGTAAGTGGCAAGGCTAAGATTTGAACTAAACTTCTCTGACTACAAATCTGACACTACCACCTGAAATTACATGTGGCCATAATATTGCTGTTCTCACCAGAATGCAATCCAAGCTCTGCCCAACCATCAGAAATGATTTCTGCACAATTGCCCTTAGATATTTAATAGATGGTTTGGAACAACAGAATTGCCCCTGTCCCTTGATACTTCAAAAATATTTTTTGGTTCATTGGGGTGGTTATCGTGTTTTTGTATGTCTCACTTTAAGTAGGGAGTATTTATGAGTTTCCATGATCAACCAAAATCCAACTTGGTGAGGAGCTACTCCACTCTTAAACAGGCTGGTCTTGAAATGATATTTTCATTGTCAGGTCCAACTGGAACCCTTTCTTGCTTGTTAGAACCTTAAAAAGTTTGTCCTCTATTGAGATAGCCTTCAAGAATTTGGAGTCATCTCTGCCAGATAAGCCATTGGAATAAAGCTTTATTAGAAAAGAAATAGCCATCCATTGGATACTTTTTTTTCCTAGTATGTTTCACTTCCTGAAGGCAGTTTGATTATGGTATTCTTGGTTGTTGTTGTTCAGTTATTGTTCATTCATGCCTGACTCTTCATAACCCCACTCGTGGTTTTCTTAGCAAGGATGCTGAAATGATTTGACATTTCCTCCTCCAGCTCGTTTTACAGATAAGGAAACTGAGGCAAGCGGGATTAAAGACTTGCCCAGCATCTCACAGCTAGTAAGTGTCTGAGGCCAGATTTGAACTGAGGCAAATGAGCCTACCTGACCTCAGGTTCAGCACTCTACCAAACATTCCACCCAGCAAAGAAAGAAAGGAACTTAAAAGAAGAAAGTGCCTCAGATAATCACTGATAGTCATATAATGATAACTTCATGAAAAGGTTGCCAATAATATGAGAACAGTGAGTATTCATACATATATGCATGTATGTATGTACAGGGTAAATTGATGGGGGGTAGAAAAAGTGCAAACATCTATTGATGATGGTATAGAGTTAACTGTCAGTTTTTAGATAATTCTTCCTCCCAAAAATTACTGATGAGCCATAAGTGAAGCATTTATCTATATGAAACCATGAACTCAACAGATGTATTCTAAGGTCTGACTGTATCTTTCTGTCATATCTAATTTTGCTGCACTTGGACAGATCTAGCTGGTCTCTGACATGGTCCAAAATTTAGATCCCCCAGCATTCAACTCAAATTTGTTTACCGTGCAATACTATTCCAAGAATAATTTTCACTTGCCTTGGCTCATCAAAACCTATACTGGACAGCATAGTGATTTTTAATCTCTTTGCCATATCTATAAAAAGACCTTACTAGATACCTCCCACCCAAGGCCAGCCCTATCCAAAACTGGGAAGGAGCCAAAGTTTATCTTTGACACCTCCATCTTCCAATTGTGTGCCATTTCCTTTCTCACTTCAGATTTCCAATGATATTTTCTCTTTCCCTTTCACACTATAAAAAAAATCCCAAGAAAACATAATGAGATTTGTTCATGCTACAGTGTAAATGGCCAAAAAGAGTGAATGGTTATCTTTCCCAGAGATAATTACATTTATCCAGCTAGGTGGTATAAAGGACTGATCAATGGACTTAGAATCAAGAAGAACTGAGGTCATATCCTACCTCAGACATTTAATAGCAAGTCATTCGGTTTCTCTCTGCCTCAATTTACCCATCTGCAAAATAGGAATAATGGTAATAAATGACCTTAAAGTGTTGTTATGAAGATCCAAAGAGGGAACATTTGTGAAGCGCTTTTCAAATCTTAACACACTATATAAATGCTAGTGATTATTAACCAGCCCCAAAAGCTTCAGGATTGTAGTTATAATTTAAGGCATTTTAGGCATCTTTCAGAAAGTAAAGAAGGTATTTAGGGGGAGTAGAGCTTTCCTGACACCTTTCCTCCAGCCAAAAGTAGATCACCCATCTAGGTGGCTCCTTATGTTCCTAGGTTCAAAGATTCAGAGCTGTGAGTGACCAAAGCAGACTTGTACATGAAACTTCTTATCTTACAGATAAGGAAACTGAGTCTAGAAAGGTGAAAGCCTTAAAGTTTGCATAGGAATAAATGGAAGACTCTATGTTCTTAAGGCTCCAAGTCCATTATACACTTTCCACCACAACATGGAATTCCATCCACGTATCAGACCATCCTTTCCCCCACATCCAACAGGATGACTTTTCTGCTATCAGAAGTTGCAACCTGAATGAATGATAGTCTCTGGAATGTCCCTTTGGTTCTGCATGTCCACATTTCATACAGAGGTCTCAACAGACGCATTTCCCAGTTACCACCTGAAATTACATGTGGCCATAATATTGCTGTTCTCACCAGAATGCAATCCAAGCTCTGCCCAACCATCAGAAATGATTTCTGCACAATTGCCCTTAGATATTTAATAGATGGTTTGGAACAACAGAATTGCCCCTGTGCCTCCTACCCAACTGAGTACCCATTTACTAATGTGGCCCCTTTTCTGTGTCTGGAAATAAGAAGGGTGCCAGATCAAAGACTTAAGAGCTCCAAATCAGAGAGCCTGCTGATTTAAGCATGCTGGCCCTTCATGAGGACTTGTAATACAGCTTGCTGTTCAGTCCACAAAGGAAATTAGAATAATATAGGACAGACTATATGAGGTTTGAGTAACCATTACAGTCAATCTTGTCGACTCCCATATGCTTCAAAGGCATGGGACTTTTCACTCTCACTCCCCCCTCCCTTTTTTTTCTTTTCCAAACTGGCATTTACCAAAATAAAAAAGGAAATGAAATGATATGAACCACTTTTATGCAGTATAGTTGGTCTGGCTTATGCTCCCAGTAATCTGTATGTGTATTCATTTTATGGCCTAGAATATTATGATTATAACTCATCTTTTTAAGCTGAGATGAAAATGGAGTGGAAGCAAGGAGAGGAAAGGAAACATTGAAATTATGGATGAAACTTCAGTGTGAAACTCTTTAAAGTTCTTAGAGATTGCAAGTGTCGTGATCTAATACAAGGAATGTATGAGTATGGACAGACAAGGGAAAGTTGGAGATTTCTCTTGGACCTGGTTTTTCTAGGTTTTTTCAGGCTTAAGTGAGGCCCTTACTGCTGTTTGAACTTGAGGGTTTTTTGTGGTCTCTATATGATAAAGGGGTTATTACACAGTGATCCTTAAATGTTTAGGTCAGCTGTGGCAATCAATCAATGGACACTTTGCCTTTGGCAACATATGTGTCCAGAATGAGGGAGAAAAAAATCCTTGGCAGACCCAAGTTAGTTAGTAATGACAGAGTAACCTCTATGTCAAGTAATATACTTGATAAATTTTGCATGTGCCCTTGACTGACAGAAACTCTGGCTTCCTGTGCAAGTAGCTTCAAAGAACACAGAAAACTCTTTCTTCTCCTCAGAAAAAGATTAGTGAAATCAAATGCAGTCTATCTGCCCAGGACCCTGGGAAATCTTAGGAGGGAGGCCGTTTTTCAATGACCACATCTGCTGTTTTTCTAGTGCTTTATTTCTGCTATATTCAATAGTGTTTTCATTCTTAGTAGTGATAGGATGCTTGGCATGAGCTCACTACAAAAGCAAGAAGTCCTGTCATTGAGTGGTTATATATTTAATTTGTGTTGCCACTGGCTGATGATCCCTCTCTTTTGGGCTCAGCAAGGTGTTAGGGGCAGCTTTTTGTTCAGTCTTTTCGGATGTGGTCATTGGCTGTCCACTTTCTTTCATCCCTTCACTTGACGAACAGGCAACAAGTATTTATTAATCCCTTACTATCTGCAGGGTACTGTCTTTGTTCACTGCTAAGCTTATGCTGCAATTTCTGCAACTCTATTTTCACTACTCTTCTGAAAATGAGAGTGTTGTTACTCCACGGCTCACGCTAGAAATACGGTGTGAGAAGACTATACTCATTCATTAATCAAACATCAGACAAAGCATTTATTATGTCAAAGACACTGGACTGCAAGGTCAAGGATTCATTAATACAACATGGCAGCCAAAAATGAGATCAGATGAGATACCGTATGTCAAGCACTTTGTAAACCTTAAAGTGATACATCAATAATAGCTATTATTATTACTATTTTTAAAAGTAACACAATCTTAAACTGTAGTAAGAAAGGCAAACCATTGGGTCTAGGGAAATGGTAGGCTCAGCTTACTGCATATTACATCTAGAATGGCATATTCAGTTTTGGGTGCTACATATTTGAAAGATCTACCAGCTAGCTGGAAAGTTCCTGGAGCAAACTGATCATTATGTCAAGGGAAGAGAACTATCACAAAAGGTTTATTAAAGGAACTGGGAATGCTTAACCTGGTGAAGTTAATATTGGGGGAGAGGGTGTGAGGGGATGATAACTATCACCAAGTAATTTAAGATATTTCTATGAAACAGAGAATAACATCGTTTTCCTTGATCATAGAAGGAAAAACTAAGAAAAGGAAAGAAGAAAACAAACATTTATTAAGCACCTACTATGTTCCAGGTACGAGCTAAGGTTTTATAAATATCTCATTTGATCTTTGCAACAACACTGAGAGATAGATGCCCTTATTATTATCTTCATGTTATAGTTGAGGAAATTAAGGCGATAAAGGTTAAATGACTTATCCAGGGTCACACACCTAGTAAATGTCTTAAGTCAAATTCGAACTCAGGTCTTCCTGAGTTCAGGTCCAGCATGCTATCCATTGTGCCACCTGGAGAAATTTTGAGAAATAAGTAGACAATCCAGAGAAAATGATTTAGGCTTTAAGTAAAGGAAAACTTTCTCATCATTAAAGTTATCCCCAAAACCAAATGGGCTGCCTCCAAAAATAGTGCAACTATCATAACTTGAGGTCTTCAAGAGAAGGCTGATCAGTTACTGGGAATATTATAGAGGAAATACTATTTGTGTATGGTTTGGATTCGTTGTCCACTGGAGTCCCCTTCAAACTCTGATATTCTGTTATATACTAGGAATACAGAGCTGCACACAGACAAAACACACTGGACCTGGGGCATGGTGGGGAAGGACGAGGGTGAGAGGATTCATTTTAGGCCTAAAGGATGGCTCAAGCAAATGCAAGGAGAGAAGAGAGGGTAAGGTTCAAACAAGGGCTAGGGAGTTCAAATTTGTTTGAAACATTGTATAAAATGGATTCCCATGTTGAATTTTCATAGGAGGAGAATAACTTAAGACCAGAAAGGTAGTTTGAAACAATGTAGTAAAAGGCCTTGCATGCCATGATGAGAAGTTTCTATCATATGTTTCTTTGCTCTCTTTCCCTTTGTTCTGGGGGAAAATTAGAAAAGACATTAAACTAGTTTTGCAAAAAGAAAAATAACTGAATGGTGAGTTGGGCAAAGTTTAAATAGAGTTTTCCTAATTAACTGAATCTGATCTCTGAATTGTAGATAACTATAGTATCATGGATTATTTTCCAATAATTGTAAATGCTTCTCGTTAGCAACAACAACAACAACCACCTTTTTAACATCAATGACTGGCCAGTGATGCCATAAGATCTCAGATCTTGGAAATCCACAGTATCTGAAGAATCAAACTTGAACTTGCTGAAAGGCAATGGAGAGAGTACATTGGAGCATATTTCCAACAATGGTCTATCCACAAGAGGCTGTACGAGGAAAAGTATTGAAGAGATGTGATTATATAAGGAGGTTATAACCCCAGTCCTAGAGGAAGAGTGGAATGCTAGGCTTGGATCTATATGACATAAAATGACTCAAAAGAAGGCTTCAGCGTATTGGGTACGGATCTCTGTACAAGATCTAGGACAGAATATGGACACGAGTGACATGGGAGAAACAGAAAGAATGAATGAAAGAACAAGTGAGAAAGCATTTATTTTGAGCTTCCTACATGCAAAGGACTGTGCTAAGCTTCTGAAGCAGCCAGGTGGCTTGTTTCCTTTCTTTTCTTCCTTCCTAAGCTCTTGTTTAGGAGGGAGTCCAAAGGCCCAGGAGATCTTAAGGCAAAGTGGCAAAGCAGACGACAATGAATCAGTCCCCTTTTATAGAGGAGAAAATCAAGGTTCATATCACTAGCAAGTGTCAGAGTGGGGACTTGAAATTATATTACTTGAGTTATAAGGCAGGGCTTTTTCTACTTCACCATCTCTGTTTCTCAAAGAAAAAAAAATATGTGTAGAAAGCAGTCATTTTATCAACATCTCTAAAGGGAGGGGGGAAAGGAACTTTAAACAAACATTTATATTACAGTGGCAAGTGAAACTGCTCATCAGCAATAGTGGGCAGTTTATGGTATAATTTGGCAAGAAGAGAACATACAGTGCAAGTCACCACTGGCTTCTAAAGATCAAAACCAACCAGCTCTATAATCGAGTGTTCAAACATTCTCATTTCAGAGAGAGGGAGTTTATTTGTTTCTGAAACAGCTAATTTGGTATTCACATAAATATGTCCTTAACTTTTCTTCTAACACAAGTATGAATTCCTCAGTGGCCACAAGGGCCAAGTTTATACTTAACCATAGTGGGAGGGTTGATCAAAATGCCATTTTCCTATTACTGAACTTTTATTTTTGTTTGTTTAAAAAATTTTTAGATTTCTAAGGGACATGTGAAATGATTATACAGGCAACCCACTAGTAATCAGGGTGCACCCGCCCTTTATGCAAATAGTTGATAAATACATTTTGTGCAAAATAAACCCCTTGCCAAAAGAATTAGTTTTTTTTTATATTTTAAAATATACATGTATCTTATCTTATGCTTGAAGAAAATGAAATCTAAAAAATTTGAATCTCCAAAAATGAGGGCATGAGGAAAAAACACTGTTACTCTTAAGAGATATAGAAGCTCTGTGTGTGTGTGTGTGTGTGTGTGTGTGCGTGTGCGTGTGCGTGCATTTTAGAAAGAATGCTGGATCTGGAATTGAAGGACCTGGGTTCAAGTATCAGATGTTCTAAAGTCTCTTTTGGTTCTAAATCTTTGGGATTCTGGTCTCTGCCTCCAATGGGTAGTCTGGAGCAAATTATGAAACCGTTCTGGATGCCATAGCATATACTGGAAGGTAAGAAAGCTGTAGGATTAAATAACTTTGACACATATATAAGCTATGTGACCAAGCCCTTAAGACACTTAACTTTCTAAGCCTCTTTCCTTTTCTGTAAAAAATGAAACATCAATACCCATACTGCCAACACAGAATTGCTGTGAATCTTAAATGAGATAATAGTGCATAGGTGGCATTATCTGTTTAATGGACAACTAATCTGAGCTATCTATGTTAGTTAGTCCGTTCAGTTAGTCTGAATTCTTATGGAAATGCCTCAGCAAGGGTAATCTTTGGAGAAATATCTTCTAGAGATTTGGGGGCTATATCTCAAGAGATATACTTAACATTTGTAGAGTCATTTTTGAATTTTAAATGTCTGTATCAGTGTCAGTTATTAACTTTAATTTTCTCATCTGTAAAACTAAGGTGCTGGACTAAATGAGAGACTTTTTAATCTTTTTTTGTGACATTGACTCCTTTGGGATCTGGTGAAGTCTTATAGACCCCTTAATTTTTGGTGCATAAAACAAAATACATAAGACTACAAAGGAAATTAATTATATTGAAATACCACTATCATTTTTTTTAAGTTCACAGTATCTCTGAACTAAATAATCTCTAAGGGACTTTTGAAACTAAGAACCTCTAGTATAGGAAAAAATAAAAGCTTTAAAAAGTTACTACAAGACATAGGGCAATGAAGGCTCAGTTTCAAAAGAAGTGAGATCAATTTGCTAAAGCTGCCGTCATTTTTCTCTTTCTAGAAATAAAGTGTATGGACACATCTATCTAATGTGCAAATAACTGTTGATTTCTTTCAGTTTTGTCAAGCTACAAGTCAATTTATTCTTTGAAAACAGGGACAGAAAGAAAAGCATATCTAAATCAGTCATTTTAGTTTTGAATAGTTAGTTCTTAGACTGAGTTCTCTAGTCATAAGCAAAAAAAAAGGTTCATTCACCAACCCTGCTGAGATACAGTAGCTCTCATGACAATGTTTGTGATCCTAATGTCAGTGCATGTGAATACTGAAGTCTAATCCTGCCAGTGAACAGGAAGTAAACTATTTACCTAGGATGGCCTGAAAGAATTAGCTCAGATGTTGTTGCATTCACTACTCTTTGCCTGAGGACAAAACCAAGTACATCGGATTATTCATATTTAAAGAGAATTTAGCTTTGTGTTAATATTGATAGAAAATCAAAATATAAAACTAAATGCCTTTCTCAGAATTTTAGCTGCTTTTTTTTTTGCAAAAGTTAGATAACTACTCGTCAAATAAACTAAGGGATTCTTTTTTGGGTATGGATAGGACTAGACTGCCATTGGAGTCTCTGTTAATTATAAGATGTTGTGGTTCAGTCCATAGTCAGTTAATAAATATTAAACACCTGCTACATACCAGGCATTATGCTAAATGCTAGAGATAAGAAAAAAAGGCAAAAGTCAATCCTTGACCTCTAGGACCTTACAATCTAATAAGCAAGGCAAGATGCAAACAACTATGTACCAAAACTCCCTAAAGAGGATAAATATGAAATAATCAACAGAAGGAAGGTTAGTGCCTTTTAAGAGGAATTTAAGAGGGATTGGGAAAGACTTTCTATAGAAGACTGAATTTTAGCTGGAACTTGTAGGAAGCCAGGGAAACTAGGAAGTAGAGGTGAGGAGGGAAAACATTCCAGGAATAGGAGACAAGTATGTTTCTGTTATAAATGTTTGTTGAATTTTTTTTAATCAGAATTTTATGGTAAACACTTTTTTTCAGAAGGCATCAAAATCCAGATGAAAATCTAAAACTTTAAAGATGGACAGGTTCTAAGAAACTAAAAAGTAGGTTTTTACTACTTTCCCAGCAGTAATTTCTTCATGAATTTTTACCATTGCCCACCACTTTACAAAAGCAAAACTGAAGCACAAAGTTGAAAACCTTAGAACAAAACCCAGGTCTCCTCACTATTAGCCTAATGCTTGATCTCTTACCAGCAAACAGAAGTCAGAGAGGGCAGAACTAAGAGCAAAAAGGCAAATGTAGGTCCTCCCTCCCTGCCCCTGATCATTCTTATCCCCTCCCCTTCCCTTCCTCCCCTCCTCCTCACCCCTCCTTTCTCTCTCTCTCTCTCTCTCTCTCTCTCTCTCTCTCTCTCTCTCTCTCTCTCTCTCTCTCTCTCTCTCTCTCTCTCTCTCTCTTTCTCTCTCCCTCTGTCCTTCATAGAGATCTTTGGCAAAAGCCAGATGACTAAGTGTTGGCTGTGTTGCAATGAGATTCCCTTTCTTTTATGCATTGGACTTGATGGCCCTGAGGTCCCTTCTGAGAGTCTGTGTTTTGGCAAAACGTTGACTCTCATGAAAAGTTTGTTTATGAACCATGGTTTATGTAAATTACAACCCCTCTACATGAAAGTTTTAGTCTGCTGGAACAGCATATGTATCCTTTGAATTTTCTTTTTTAATGTATGTGGCTACCAGATGATGAGATCTTTTTTTCCATGTTCTAAAAGAGAATCTAGTCAATAGCATAATGATAAGTCAGTGAGCAAAATATTTTCTTTAAGACCAAATTCTTATTTTTGCATCTTGGCCAAGTTATATGCTTAGTAGGTCTGTCATTCTTTTCCTTTTTTTTTCCTTTTGCTTCTCAATAAAAAAATTAAAGTGGGAACTAATATTCTCTACTTGACACCAAAGTCCTTCTTCAATCTCTCCAAATGCCTTTCCAACTATCCTCTCACATCTTTATAATAAAAATGTGGTCAGAATATAATTTTAAACAGGATGAAAGATTAAACAAACAAAAAATAATGAAAAGTCAAAATATGCACACTGTGCAAAAACATGGTCCCATAGATTTTGCCTTCTATAAACTTCACCCTGCCTATGTGGGTTTTAACATATTTCCATGGCTTTAAATAGGAAAACATCTTAAGGCTCAGCCCATGGGAAACCCAAGCTTGATTAGTTTTCCCTTTTACTACAGCCTGCAGAGTGTAAAACACAGCACATCAGAATTGAATTTGTCATCTCCAGACCTCACAGGAATTTTAGGAACTAAATAGTTAGGAAGCCATCCTGGTACTTCTCTTTGCTTTAATCAAAGTAGAAGTTTCAATTTAAACATTCAGGAAATCTCCCTTATTTAAAGCAATCAACTCGTTGCTGACAAGGTCTGGCTTTACTATGTTTAATTTTTTGGCATCAGGCAAAACTTGATTGGTCGCAGCCAGTGCATGGAAAGGTCCTCCTCTTGCCTCAAAGAAGAGAAAAATTCCAGATCTTTGCTGCATCATACACAAGGGTTGAAGATATTTATGCATTTTCAAATCAGCAATACATTAGCACAAAACCTCAACTGGAAAATGGAGCTAATGTTTGAAACCAAGGGAAGATTTCAGAGTCAAACAACTGTCACAAATACAAGGCACTCAGCTGGCAAGGGATATTTTGAGTCAAAGTTTATAATATTTCTTTTCCCCTTCCAATTTCTTTTCTGCTTTCAGATGTGTGGCAAGTTACAAATCTGCATTGTATTTTCAAGATTCCAACCTACTGTGGGTCAAATAAAAAACAGATTTCTTCTTAGGGTGCTACTCTGATGTGCTTAAAAAATGGAGCAGCAGGAAATCCCTAGAAAATTTTATGGGAGAGTCCTTTATCATCAGACGATAGAAGCAATTACTTGCTGTAATTACAGAAATGTAGAGGAAAAATACCTTGCAAACCAAAGTAGTTGTGATTGGAAATGAAGAAACAGTGAGTACAAAGATTGTTCAGCAAGGAAGTGGGGATTTGAGAAACCGATTAGGAGTTCTGTCACTGTTTCATCTCTTAACCTGAAGTACTTAAAGAAGGGGAGAATTGAGGCTCAGAATATTCAGTTTGCTTATCCCCTGTAGGTCCAGTCAAAACATTACCAGGAGCTTCCATAATAAAATGCTGACCTATTCAAAATACTCTGCTCTTCACTAAGATGATTAACCTTTACAAATATAGTGGGACATAGTGGGAAAAAGCCAGCTTGACCAATATCTACATAGTCATATGATTTCTAATAAGTTCATTTCTCTGAACATCAGTTTCCTCATGTGCAAAATAGGCATAATAACATTTCAGGTATTCTTAACCTGGAATCAATGAACTTAAAAAATATTTTTGTACTTTAGTATAATTCATTTTCTTGGTAATAACATGTATTTTATGCATTTAAAAGCATTATTCCAAGAAATTCCATACTTGTCACCAGAATGCCAAGGGAGTCCATGATACACACACAAAAAAGGTAAAGAATCACTGGCTTAGACTACTTATATCACAGGTATATTGGGAGAATCAAATGAAATAATGTATACGAATGATTATATGGATGTACTATTATTAATTTTGAATTTTAACAAGAATTTTTTAACTCAAAAAATAGACATATATCAAGTAGGTTGCCTCTTGGGCATTTCCTGAATCAAACATAAATCATATTATGTTAAAAACTGCTAAAAACATGTCTCACAATTAAAAGAGTAGAATTAATTTTTTCATATTATCAAAATATTTCAAACTCAGTGAGACCTTAGGAAGTCAATAATATTAAATAATGTAGAGGATTTGGGCATATCTAACCTATTCATTCCTATGTTCTTAGAGTTCGAAATTGAACATCAAACTATATAGTGAAAGATTCTCTTCTTCCCTTAAGTACCTATGTGGAGGGTAGATGACAAATAGTTTATCACTTTCTCCTCAAGATGTCAATGAACTTACAATCAGAGATAAAATGCAGATCAGAAAATGAACTGAGGAATTTGCCTATATGTTATTCCTGGATTTCTGCAGTTTTTATTGGAATATTGAACTTTTTACTATTGTTCCTGGTGTTTCCAGTCAAATGGATGGTGTAGAGTCAAAGTATTAGAGGATTTTGTCTCTACGAAAAATATCATTTACAAAATGTTGCAAAATGATAGCATAAATTGTATCCCAGTGACAGTGACAAAAATACTTCTTTGCTTTTACTTAACTGTATACTGTTTGACAGTTCTTTATTTAATCACACATACAAATAGCTAAAATATGAAAATTGTTCATACAATACTACAGAAAAGGAGATTCTCAGCAACAGACTTCTTCAGCTAGGTAAAATGCCTGTCCCACCTTCGTCTTTCTGAAGTGGTATACCACAGACCAAAGCCCATGGGCAAGAACTCACTTCGCTAAGATGTATACCATACACCACAAGAATGCTGCAACCCTTTCTGAAGGATGATGTAATATGTGAGCCAAGTATATTATATTACTGGGTTTTCTGTAATTTTCCTTGTAACTGTCATAATTCAGATATGATAAGTGGGGACAACTATTTGATATATTGTATTTTATTTCCTGGTCATGCATCATCTAAGCCAGAGTTCCTCCCAAGTGTGGTCTAGAGAGCCCTAGGGGTTCCCTGGCCAGGATACAGAGCAACAAGAAAGAGGGGATAAGGGACTACTATTGGAACTGAGGGTAGCTTTTGCTGCCTATGAAAAGCAGCTGGACGGAGCAGTTTTTTGAAGACATCAGTGATTCTAACCATTCTTAGGTATGTGGACACCTCTTCAATGTCAAAAAATTCTGCAGACCACCGCATGATAATAGTTGTAACTCTTAATATCCAGTGATTGGTGCTATAACTGGTGATTTTTGAAGCAGAGATAACACAAACCATGCCCTGGAACAGTTAACATGAAATGCAACCTCAAACAAATTTTGGGACACCAGCTTCCTGGACAGACACGATTGCTGAATAGGGTAAAGGACAGGATTGAGCAAGGAAGCTCATTAGGGGTGTAGGTGCTAGAGGAAAGAAGTATGATGTAGCTTCTTCCACCATTGAAATTCATTGATTCACCCAAGTAACTCTATCATCAATATTCCCTCTTTAAGGATGCAGGTTGCAACCTTTGGGACCTCACCATCTCTATACTTGCTACCAACTAGGAATAAAGAAATCTAAATGAGTCCATGGTTGGAGTAAGGAGGTCATTTATTTTACTAGAGAGTAATCTCTGGAACAGAAGTGACCTGAGGGTTAGTGTCTGGAAAAACACTTCCTCATTCTGTAAGTGGCCTGGCCCAAAGACTCCACTAAAGCAACGGCTTGATATCTGCCCTTTCAGGGACATAGATAGTCCTTACTTCCTTTTTGTACTTTAGTATAATTCATTTTCTTAGTAATAACATGCATTTTATGCATTTAAAAGCAGTATTCCAAGAATTCCATAGTTGTCAGGGAGTTCATGATACACACAAAAAAGATAAAGAATCACTGGCTTAATACACATATGAATATATACCTCCTCAGAGATTAAGAATCAAATGAAAATTATCTTTTTTTTTTGCTTTTTTTTGGGATTAAGTGACTAGCCCAAAGTCACACTGCTAGTAAGTGTGTCAAGTGTCTGAGTCCAAATTTGAACTCAGGTCCTTCCGACTCCAGGGCTGGTGCTTTATTCACTGTTCCACCTAGCTGCCCAAAATTATCTTTACTACCACAAAAGGGTATGACTATGTGCTCACCCTATGGCTACACTCCGAAATTCTGAGACAGTTGCAGATAGCCGAGGTCCAAGAACGTTTCTCTCCTTCCCTAACCACAATGCCCTGTGCTTCCTCATACTCCTCTGTATCTGTCCCATCCTTCTGGTCTCCCTATCTATTTTTCTATTATGCCCTCTGGAACCCTTTTTGTAGTTTTATCAAAATACCCTTCATTTGAGAACTGTGCTCATCCTCCGGAAATGATTTTGTGTATACTTTAAATTTACTTATTAAACAAACATATATACATATTGGTCTTCTTCCCCCACAAAAAAAAGGAATAAGACTCATTGAAGGCAAGTACTGGTTTAATTTTTCTTTGTCTCTAGTGCATAGCACAGGATGTAGCACATAGTAGGTACTTAATAAATTCCAACTGAATTATTGAATTGATCTCATCTGTCTGCTTGTTCTCTGTTACTTTTGTCCATGTCCTCTCCCAAGTTCATCACAGGGAATCTTCCTAATGTGTTAGGGACCATCCTCATATTCTTCATATTGTATGGACTCCAGTGGAACTTAAGATCTATCTATGAGCTCTCCCTTCTTCTTGCTCCATGGCTAGACAATATATTTTCCAAGCCAAACATTTCTTTGACACTGCTCTTTTATGCCATTTTTATTTGAAAAAATTCTCCCTGCTAAGAACTAAATTCTATTTTTTTCCCTAAGCTGTTGATAGATGGCAAGTGCTTTCAACACCCTCTAAAATCAGCATCTTGGGGAAATGCCCTAGTTGTTCCACCTTAGTTATGGTCCTATCAAATGAGACAATACATTCAATTCATTTTTAAAAATATTCATTTAATGCTGGGCATGGTGGCCCACACATGTAGTCCCTAATGTCTGGTGGATTGCTTGAGTTTAGGAGTTCTGAAATGAAGTAGAGTTAATTTTGATTGGGTGTTTGCATTAAGTCCAGCATCCATATGGTGAGTCTCCAGGGAGAAGAAATCTACCAAGCTGCCTGAGGAGGGATAAACTGGAGTAGGTTGGGAAAATGGAGCCATTTAAAGCCGCAGATTGGGATTAGTCTTGCAAGTGGCTGCTATAATTCTAACCTGAATGAGATACGGAGACAAAGTCTCTAAAACAAAACTCAAATCTCCTAGATTTGATGAACAAAAACAAACAAAACAAGCAAAAAGTAATTTAGAGTATGCTGTTTATGAAGTGCTAGAGGCATTGTGGTTGTTGTTAGGATAAAGTGATGATTACAAGCACATATGAATTCAGTGATACTTATAAGTTAATTTGTACATTGTTGATCTCAACAGCATTTATATACATTTGAAAAATGGTATCTGTGAGACATTCAGTTGAACGTATGCTCAATACTTTATTATATTGATTGCACTGCATACATCACTAGAGCTAAATAAAGATCAAAATGACAGTGTTTGATATGAATATGGGTCCATGGTCCTTATGCACTAACTGTGGGACCCCCATTGTTCTATAGACTATAGGTTGTGAACTCTGGAATAGAGTAAATGATCAATTTGTTGAGGACTGACATTTCTGTAAAAACACCAAACCATTACTTAAGCCACCTGAAGAGACAGAAAACAGGCATATAAATTGAATAATGGCACCTGAAAGCTTGTTACTACACACATGCACATGCACACACACATATATACACAGACATAAATATATAGATACATGTGTATATATATACATATATGTATGTGTGTATGTAAGTGTGTATATGTTTACATCACTTTCCTTGATTGTCAAATAAAGATACTAGATTACATGACTTCTCAGATCTCTGCAAACCCTAGATCTGTGATCCTTTGATCCCCAACAAGTCATTCTGCTTTACTTTGAGCTGCATTTAGCTACTACTTCATTGTTTCATAGGGATTGATTGGTCTGGAGATTTGTCACCCCAATATGAATTTGAGATTCCTGCAGGTAGGAACCTGTTTTTTGTTACCTTCCATGATATCTAACTTAGTAGATGCTTGATGAAAGCTTAGTTAATTAAAGAGAAAAGTAGGAGTGGCTAGGTGGCACAGTGACTAGAGCACCAGCCTGGAGTCAGGAGGACCTGATTTCAGATTTCAAAGGACCTCAGGCACTTAACACTTACCAGCCATGTGACCTTGGGCAAGTCACTTAACCCCAATTTCCTTGCCTTCCCCTCTCCAACAAAAAAGAAAAAAAACGGAAAAAAAGAAAATGAGATAATTGCTGATTAAAACTATTGAGGAATCCACAGTTTTGTCTGAAAAGTTTTATACATGTTCTACTAACAGCTATTGAAGCAGGAAACATCATCCTATCCTAAAAAGTATGGTGTATTTTACATTAAAATATCACAGGCCTAGAAAAATTACAAATGAATTTCAAAACCTATGACCCAGACATTGACAAAATATACCAATCCCCTACACTAGCTCTATGTATGCAGGACTCTCTCTTGCCCCAAATTGGAATAATAGTAATATAATTAAATTACATGTAGAAATATATCAGGCACACACATACTGACCTCCTCAGCCCTTTTAAATAAATCAGATGTTATTTGAAAACGATTGCAGTGGATTTTAGGTAATAGGTAAAAAATTTTAATAACTAAAATAATATCCACACAAATAATATTTTATGTTACTAAACTTAGTATACTCAACTCACCACACAAATGGTCACATATTCAAATAACTTCAACATAAAGGAAACCAGACATCGGGCCAAAAAATAAAATCAGGCAGGTCTGAAATACATTAAATAAGTGTGAATTCTCCTGCCAGTTTAGCTTTCTATTAGATTTTTCCAAGAATTTTCATTCATGAAGGAACATTTGCTATAGGAATGTATGTATATGTGTATGTATGTTCTCTGGGGCTCATAAGGAATAAGGAGGATCACACTTGTTTTCCTCTCATACTGATGTATTTTATAAGCAGCAACCATTGCCGTCTAATCTGTAGTATGTCCGGTTGAGTGACAACCTCTAAATTTCATCCATTAGTGTCCATCTTGGCCAGATATTGCAAATGGACAATGAACTGGGCCCAGAGTTCAACAAGAGGGAGAAAAAAAGCAAGATCACTTTTGAGAATCTACAAAGACCCCAAGATGATCCTAAGCTTCTCACTGAAAGGAAGATGTGCATTTTAAGCATCAGTGATCTGCTGAGGATTTTGTATGGCTGCGAATCATGGAATCCTAATATCTCTAAAGAATTGAAGGGTGATACAGAAGTACATGGGTGGGCTTCAGCCAGAATCAGCATTTTGAGGGAAAACAAGTATAGGTGATATCATCAAAATAGAAGGATCAAATGAGATGGACTGACTTCCTGGTGAATATAAGGGATTACTCATGAACTGTATGCACCATTATTAAGTTTGGGATAACAGGTCTTGAGGAAAGCCCCTCTCCAGCATGTTGGGTAGAACCATTTTGTTTGACTTACAGGAAAACATGAATAAGAGTTATACTGGATAGCAGGAAAGGATGGGTCACAATTCACATTGCTGGAGAGAAAAAAGCAAGTGGATGAAATCATGGATCTATTCGCATACCCAATGTTTGAGGGACCATGATCCTATTAATAACTTATGTTAATAAGGCATTTTAAGGTTTACAGAGGTTTTTCCTCATAATATCCATGTAAAATGGGAAGTGAGAGCACACTTTTCCCCATTTTGCAGACTATGAAACTAGATTAAGAAAAGTGAGCAAGACAAATTTATACATCTATTAAGCACTGTCATCAAACTCAGGATTCATGATTCCTAGGCCAGTGGCTTCTTCTACTCCACTACATGGATATCCTCATTCCAGCAAAGAATTCTAATCCCTTCTGTCTGCCCTTTCTGTGCTTTTCCTTAAAATTCAGAGATGTCATATTCAAATAGGAAGGGTACTGCTTTGGTTCCCAAACATCTTTGGGTGATCATCCCCCTTTAAAACAATTTACTTAGCACCCCCAGGAAATCTGCTTTTTAAACCCTTTAATGTTTTTTTTTAATTTGCATGATTTCAAACTATTACCACCCCCCAGATCATTCCAAAGCTCCCCACCCCAGGAGATATTATTGCCCATTTTGTGAACCTATGCCACTCGAACCATACCACTATCTCTGCTGTCTGTGTATTGACTTAGAAATCCACGTGTTAACATTATTTACATTCTATTGTATTTTATTTATTTTGTTAAATATTTCATTATTACATTTTAATACGGTTCTAGTGGGGCATGTTTGACGTCTCTGTTGTAACTCTTCAGTCTCATCTCAACTGCATTCTAAACATTCTTGTGTCAAATACCAGGTGTCTGTTGCACATATGTGAAGAGGAATAGGTGATAGTATTAGTGAATGCATCAGGGCAGATGCCGAGGGATGGCAAAGCTAGAGAATTTGTGATCCCAGTTATTCACAATAATGGTGAACAAAAGCAACCCTTACATAGAAGAGCAGCAGTTTCATAGATCTCAGCCTTAGGACAATCAGATAGCCCATCAGTTAACAAACATTTAAGTGATTAAATGTCTACTATGTTCCAGGCACAGTGCTAAATGCTAGAAATACAAAGAAAGGTGAAAAAAAAAGTCCCTCTTCTCAAGATGTTCACAATTGAATGGAAGTGATAACACACAAATAATTATGTACGAATAAGCTGTATTCAAGATAAATTGTAAATTATCAGAAGAAAGGCACTAGAATTAGGTGGGATTGAGAAAGTCTTCCTGTAGACTATCTTGTAGGAATTGTAACTAGAATGTGAAGGAAACCAGGCAGGAATAGCGAAGGACAACCTTCTAAGCATGGTGGACAACCAGTGAAAATGCACAGAGTTTAAAGAGGGGGTATTTTATTCAAGGAATAGCAAGGAGACCCATGTTACTGAATCTCAGATTGTGTGAGGTAAGATATAGGGGCGGGGGTGGAATGTGAGGAATTAGAAGACCTAAAATATAGTAGGGGATGGAGGAAGGAGAGGGAACAGGTTACTAAAGGCTTTGAATACCAAAGAGGGAATTTTATATTTGGTCTTGGAAATGTCAGGAAGACTTTGGCGATTTTTGAGTAGAGAAGGTAACATGGAAAGACCTGTGCATTTAGGGCACAAGTGAGTCAAAGCTATACAAGGATTAGGTCTGACAGCAGGGAGAATCTTATAGACCCTTGCTTTTACTGCTGAGACCTTTCATCCAGTTCATTGCAAGACCCCAATCTGGGGTTCCCAAGATGGCTTCCTGATCTCCCTAGTCTTAGTACCCTTGGTGATGATGTAGGACAAATCTCATCTTTGTTTATCCTTTATATCCAATGTAGAAAAGGATATGCCTCAGCCATGCATTATAAGGTTGGGACAGTCACATAGGTGCCACCTACTCTACAAGGTTGCTATTAAGAAAGCATTTTGCAGACCTTAAATTGCTACAAAGATGTCAATTATTACTTCATAGATCAACACTGCAATAAAAAATTCAAAAGAAACCAGGAGGCAGCACAGTACCCTGGAAACAGCATTGGTTTGGAAGTTAGAGATCCTGGGTTCTCATCCTACCTCTGATACTTTATTAATTGCATGATCTTGGATAAATCATTTAACCTCCTTGGGCCCTCATCAGTAAAAATGAAGTGGTTGGGCTAGAAGAGCTCTGAGGTCCCTTCCAGCTCTTGATCTATAATCAGAGGAAATAATAATGTGTAACTATGTGGACAATGGATAGAGCAGTGAGACTGAAGTCAGGAAGACCTGACTTCAAATCTGACCTCATACATTTACTAACTGTGTGACCCTGGACAAGTCACTTAACCCTGTTTGCCTTAGTTTTATCATCTGTAAAATAAGCTGGTGAAGAAAATGGAAAACCACACCAGTATCTTTTTTAAAAAATCCACAGTGGGGTCAAGGACAGTCAGACATGACTGAAAATGACTGAACAAAAACAAAATAATAATGGCAGGGTTTGATAATCATTCCTGTGCTGAGAGCTTCTTTATTTTCTATCAACGTCATCTCAAACTATTGGTTTGTGGGTTGTTACAGTAGCTTGGTTTATTCCACTGGACCTAATGGACAAGATTGCTATCGAGCTCAGGGGACATTTGATATTTAGCCTCATTTGAAGCTGGGCCAGAGAGCTTAAGAATTTTCAGCCAACTTTAATTTGACCTAGTGAGTAACTTTTATGGACATTAAACCTCCTTACATTTAAACATTGCAGGCAGAAGAGAGGAGTCTACTGTCAACAGTCATTTCAAGGACTGACTGAAAGTGCTCTTTTCCTGCATCTTGTACACAATGGCTAGGAATGAAACTCAGCTAGTTTCAGGGTTAAGTTCCTTGTGTCACACTGGTACAGTATTTGCAATAGGCTCTCCAAAAGAAAATTTGCAGATCAGGTTACCAATGATAAGCCATGTAGTTCATCTATAGAGAACAGAAACTACTGTGAGACCAAGAAGCTGTAGAGTTCATTACGATAGACTAATCTAAAGGTCCAGCCTGCTGCTTTCTGCAGGCACATTCCCATATCTAGTTGGTGATCTCCTCTGTCTGGAATGAAATTTGCCCAAGCTGAAGATCTACTTTCACTCAGAAGTTTTCCACTCAGCTAACCTACTTAGTAGAACTATACTTCATATGATTCTGAAGGCAAAAAAAGGCATTTATCACCAAGGGTTCTACTTAGCTTTCACTGCATCAAACAGAAATGACCATTGAAAACCATGTCCCTAGCTCCCCAAATCTCAATCCTTGTCCAGACTACTAGGCATACTGGTCTTTGGATATTCACTTCATAAAATGAAGGTAAATAAACTTTTGTGCACATGTTAAAATTCTCTTTCGGAGAGACAGGAGAGTTATGTAAAGTGAAAATAGGAGGACTGGAACAGACACACAATAGAAAACAAAAAATTAATTAAAAAATAAACTCTGTTGCTTTGAGATAGAAACACTCATAGAGACACAAAAAGCAGACAGAGATACAGTTTGAGAGATAGAGACAGAGACAAAAGCAAACAGGGGGAGGGAGAAAGAGAGACAGAGACAGACTGACTGACAGAAACAAAAAGACAGAGAGACAGAGAGAGACAGAGACAGAGAGAGACAAAGAGACAGAGGCAGAGGGAGACAGAGGGAGAGAGAGAGAGAGAGGTGGAGAGGGAGGGAGGAGGAGGAGGAGGAGGAGAGAGAGAGAGAGAGAGAGAGAGAGAGAGAGAGAGAGAGAGAGAGAGAGAGAGAGACATGCCTCCAAACACTGGCTCTTCTTCTCTTCCACCTTCTCAAAGACCCTTCCAATGTTGCACGATGCCAAATAATCTCTTTACTCAGGGATCTTCCTCCTATACTTTTCTGCAAATGCAGACACATAAATTAGAATCAGAAGGAAAAACCAGAGCCCAAACTATCCCTATATCCTTTTTTTTTCCATATTTCATACACAGATAACTATTTAACAAAGGACAGGCAAGGGAAATAATGAAGGACCTTTCAGTTACAGCCTCACAATTCAAGTAACATAACATCCCTGAGATTCAGTTTCTTTGCTCATAAAATGGAGATAAAATTTACCTCACAGAATTATGGAAAAATCTCAAGAGTTAATATGTGTAAAGTACTTTGCAAGACATAAAGTGCTATAAAATTATTATTTATTGTGTTACTATTATTACTAGAGATGACCAGTCCAATTTCCAACCCAGTTCAAGAGTCTGTCTACAGCATTCTCACCAAATACACATCCAGCCTCACTTGAAGACTTTCAGTGAAAGACAGCAAACTCACTACTTTGCCAAACAATCTATTTTACTGTTGCACAATTATATCAATATGGCAAGAAGGCAGGGCAAGTGAGTTGTGGTAGTGGGAAGGTAGCAACGTACCTGAAAAGCCTCCTTTCTATGTTGGGACTGACTATAGCCAACACAAAAAAGGAAAGAAAAGAAGGGTCCCACTGCTCCAATTTGAAACTAGTCCTAATAATATTTCTTGTTCAGAGTCCTATTATGGTTTTGGAGAAAAGAGAGAAGAGAGAAAACTTATCTTGTCACAGTGGCATGACTATATGGCTTACATTCTTAGGTGTCTCTTCCTTTGTGTCTGTTGATACATTGTCCCTGTGCTGTATGTGTTCCTCCAAGGGAGTTTTATGTGCTTAGCTATACTATAGAGCTGTCTAACATCTGGAGCATAGAAAATACCCATGGGATTTGTCAGAAATGGATCTGTATCACATGGGTGACTGACAAGCACATCTTTGAAACATCTTATAAACCATTCCATCTTCCCTTAAGTACATGTCAAAGAAAAAAACATGAGTTTGTGTAGTCCTGTTTCCTTTGTAGCCTTAAATATTTTATCTTATGCATTTAAAAACATTATTCTAAGAAGTGGTCCATAATTCTCAACAGAATGCCAAAGAAAAGAAGGAGGAAGAAGAGGAGGAGGAGAAGGAGGAGGACGAGGAGGAGGAGGAGGAACAAAAATAACACCTTCTTGCCAGCTTTGCTGTGAGAATTAAATGAGCTAATATTTCTAAAGTGTTTATCAGAATGTCTGGCACATAGTAGATATTATACAAATGATTGGTATTATTACTATTAATGTTAATATTTAAAAATAGATTAAGAACTACAGATCTAATAAAGCAGTAGTCACTTAAAATTTCAACCAATATTCTTCAATTCCCTCTTTGACCCCTTATCTCAGGAATGAAAGGGATTCCTTCCCACAGTTGACATCTTAATTCTTCCTGAATGGAAAAGAGAGTATTGCCCTTAGATGGGTCATGATACCAATTGCTTCTGGGAAATGGGCAGGGGAGAGGCAAAGACAGGAGGTTACCACCTCTAATTGACATTCAAGTATCTTTGACTTTTTTTCTTGACCTTTTATACTTTCCTAAAGGGAAAAGTACTGAAAATGCCTTGAGACTTGAGAATATTAATTTCTTAATATTTTCAGGTCAGAGTAAATATTCTTCCCTACAAGTCTTGGAGTTAAGGGCATCCTAAGAGTCAGAAAGTCTTTATACTCATAGAATTCTGCCTCCTAGTATTTTTCTTCTACTCATCTATCGTGCTTCTACACTCTGGAGCACAGTGAATAATCTACTTTTTCCATATGCCAGTCTTTCAGATATTTGTCTACTGAGTTTTCCCTTATTTCAATTTGTTACAATTCAAGGGGCATTTCTTAAACACCTATTGTGTTCAAGGCAATGGAGATACAAAGACAAAAAGTAACAGACTCTGCTATCTAGGAGCTTACATTCTACTGGGTGACAAACTCAGGTGAACAAGAAGTAAATTTAACTGTAATGAGGTGATTTGGAAAGATCCCATGTAGGAGATATTTGAACAGAACTTTGCAGAAAGCTAGAGACTATACAGGGAAAAGACGGAAAGAATTGCATATGTTCAAAGGCATGCAAGCAGGAAATTGGATGTGAAATTATTCCATCCACATGACAGCTTTCCCCATCATTGTTCAGATGTATCACTGGTCACATAAGAAATCAAATGGGAATATTCTCAGAGTCTTGTGGAAGCCCCAGATGACATGAGAAGACCAGCCATAGAATCTATGAAAAACACTTAACCCAAATTTTACAGTACGGTACTATAAACACACCATAAACATTTCTTCTCTGGTATGAGAGGAGGGCCAAAAAATCTGGAAGGGATAAGTGTAATGTGGAGGTGTAATGCCATGCATGAGCGGCTTCCCAAAAGAATGCTACCTTGAACAGCTTTTAAGGTTCTGATTATACAGTATAGTAAACGCTCCATTTATTCAATAACAAATCAAAGCAAACATTCACAACAAATCACAATATAATATTTACAACATTACATCTTATCACAGAAAATCACAATATAGTGTTCACAACAGCTTAACATTAAAATGGCCATATGTTTTCACCAAAGTGGCCACAGTATTTAGAATAAAGAAAAAAAGAACAATCATCTGGTGTCCCTAAGAGGGTTTGTCTCCTTAGTCATTCAGCCATCTCAAAATACAATAGTCAGTCTTCCACTCACCAGGCAATCATAGGTTAACTTAATCAATCACTTATCTAGCAATCAGTCAGTATAATTAATCACTAAATACAATCATTAGAAAATTACACAAACCTTCCACCCCTCAGTCTCTAGTAAACTTCAATTTCATCACAGCATTTAATATCCAAAGAGAGACCTTTTCTTCATCTTGACTCAGGGTGGTCTCTCAGATTTCCTAGATCCCCTTCCATGGTCCCAGTTCCTACCTGAATCCACCAGTTACGTGGATTCAGAGGCACACAGTTCCCAGGTCCTTGTCTAGTCCTCTGGGCAGTTCCTGCTAGACACTGAAGTTCACATCTCAAAACTTTCACAATTTCTGTTCCCAGGAACTCAAGGATCAACCAAGCCACAAACAAACAGAATCTTATTCTGGTCATGCTTATTCAGGTCCAGTCTTCCTGCAGTTCAGCTTGCCCTAGAACCCAGAAGAAATCTTAGCCTTCTAGGTGTCCTTCTAGGCAACAACTTCAGCCTTCACTAGATTCTAGTCTCAAGGAAATCCTTTCTTAGTTCTCAGTCAGCTTCCAGATGCTCACTGAGAGAAACTCTCTCTCTCTGTCTCTCTCTCTCTCTCTCTCTCTCTCTCTCTCTCTCTCTCTGTCTCTCTCTCTGTCTCTCTGTCTCTCTCTCTGTCTCTCTCTCTGTCTCTCTGTCTGTCTCTCTCTGTCTCTCTCTCTCTGTCTCTCTCTCTCTGTCTCTCTCTCTCTGTCTCTCTCTGTCTCTGTCTCTCTCTCTCTCTCCCCTCCACCAGGAGCCCACCAGGAGAAAAATTCTAATTCTGCCTCTCTGGGGTTTTTCTTATATATACGCACACACAGCATTGGCTTCCTGTTATGTCAGCAACAGAAGTCAGAGTTCATACCCTCTTCCTCTTTCACAGAGGCTTGACTAAGGGCTAAGTACCTGCTTACTTGACATAACAAAAAGGAGTCTTCAAATTTAAATTAATTACCATTACAGGAGGGAATAGCTTGCAGGTCAGTTTGATTGGAACAGAGGACACATGAAGGGAAGTAATCTAAGTAGTTTCCCATTTTATCCTAGAGATAATAAGGAACCACTAAGGCTTCATGAGTATGTAAGTGGCATGCACAGAATTGAATGTGAATATGACAGGTGTGTGGAGAATGGATTCAAAAGGGAAGAAGCACAGAGACCAGTTAGGAAGAGGTTCTTCTCTAGATTAAACAGTCTGCACAGCTAGTCTTTATATGACACGATTGCCAGGCTTCTCAGCAGCCTAATTGCTATCCTGGCTTTAGTTTGTCCATGTCCTCTTAAAGTAGGGCATCCAAAATGAAACCCGATAGTGTAAATGTGGTCTAATCAGTGTAGAGCACAGCACTGGTCTGGTGCTTCTCTTGTTCTATTCGCATCACTTCCTTGTGATGCCTCATGAAACAAAAGAGACAGTCTGAGCACTAGATTGGTAACCCCAATATCTAAAACAGCAAATAAATGAGAAGCCTAAACAACATGGAGGAATAAAGCGATAATTTGGTGTAGATCGATTATGACATTTTTCTGGAAAGACATTGACAGAAAAATTGCCCAAGGATTCATTAATAGGTACTGCTGCCATAATAAACTGGTTATTTAAATATTTTTCCTTATTAATAAGTACGATTGGTAGCAAGACCTAATCAATGAATGCTTGGACAACTTTTATATCAACATGAATAAGAAGTGTCCTGGCTAATGAGGCATGGAGGACTTGTGAACTATGTCTGAAAAGAAAAAGCAAAGGAATTCATTAAAATATCAGAGAAAGAAAGACTTACCATTGCCTTTTTAACAGCTCCTTCATAATGTTGATTCTCTGATAGTCAGTATAAATACTTTTGGTTTGGTTCTTTTACTGTTGTTTTACTTGAGCTGCTGCCTAGTTGTACACAGATGTGTGATTGATTTTTTTAACCAAAATGTGGAACTTCACGTTTATCACTATTAAATTTCATCCAAATTTCATCTGGCCCATTTTTACTAGCCCAAAGCAATTGTTTAGACTTTGCTTCCATCATTCATTATATCAATTATCTGTCCCAGCTTCATTCCATTTGAATATTTGATAAGCATGACAATTATACCCTCACCCAAGTTATTTATATTAAAAAAATGCTTCTGAAGAAAGATTAATGTCACATTAATCAGGATATAGTTTAAGGAATCTCCCTTCTCCCAATACTATCATGCCATCTACTTTCCAAAAGGGAGCCAGTTCCATCTTTGGTCCTCTTTTGGTTCTGA
Source organism: Pseudocheirus occidentalis (assembly GCA_028646575.1). Lineage (NCBI taxonomy): Eukaryota > Metazoa > Chordata > Mammalia > Diprotodontia > Pseudocheiridae > Pseudocheirus > Pseudocheirus occidentalis. Next base: position 292,320,739 of record CM053593.1, read on the forward strand.
ATAATTTTTTTAAGTCATATGTTTTGTCTTTAATATATGTCTCAACCATCACTTAGCCCATTTGGAGTATTAATCCCTCAGACACTATTCTTAGAGGTTCAGGAAAATCTTTTGTGTTATTCTTGGGTACATCCCCGCTATATATTCTATCTTCTATGTATGTGTTTTTATTGTCAGATTTAATCAGAGAACTCTCCAGGAAGCTGCCCCAAGATCTTCAGAGATCCCTCCTGTCTGTGTTTAACTCATTTCATTCGTTATTTTATTGCCAGAACTTTATTTTGGAGGAGCCTACCTTTCATCTTGAAATATTTTAGCTTTGAGAATTTCAGGATATTAGATCATAACTATTTTTTCTCTGAATTTTTTTCACTTAATGCAATGCAAATTTTTCACAGTCACACCATTTTAAAGAACAGCTTGATGATTGTAATAGAGACCCACCCCATGCCACTCCCTCCATGTTCAGAAGCACAGAGACATGTCCAAGTTCCTTTTATAAGAATGCTCATAGTAGTTCCCTTTTGGCCACTCCTTCATCATACTTATGGGGCCTCTGTCTCCCATTAACCTCTGAGTAGTCCTGAGACAATGCTTGGTGTCACTTTACTTTTCATGCTGCCAAACATAAAGAGTGCTGGGCTTAAAGTCAAGATGACCTAATTATGAATCCTGCCTCTGATACTTATGAGCTGAAGGACTCTGAAGAAGTTAACACAACCTTTCTAGGTCTTAGTTTCCTTATCTTAAAAATGGGGTTAATTATAGTCTTCTTTCATAGAGCAGTTTTGTGTGTGTGTGTGTGTGTGTGTGTGTGTGTGTGTGTGTGAAATAATGTATATAAAACCTTTGGAAAAAACCTTACTCTATAAATAGTAGCTGTTGTCTTCCACATGTGGACCTCCTTTTCTGTCTATGCCTCAGTTGTCCCTTTCCTCATCTCCAACTACTTTTCTTCTATCTCATGGCTTCTACCTCCAGACTTTTTAGTGACAACTAAGCTTTGCTCCAGGTTATGTTCTTTGTCCAAGAAGAGCAAAATTATTATATGTCCACCTGTCCCTCCCACTTCCATGTTTATGCTCACCTTATTTCTCTGGCATACACTACCTTCTCTCTGTAAAATTGTGGGTCCTTTTTCCTTCAAAATACTAGAAATACTTTCTCCCACTTGGTTCTGACTACAACTCACAACCCTTTGTAACTCTCATGTACAGCTGTAACACGTTAAGTATATGTTTACATGCCGTGTGGGTGTTTACAGCATTCTTTGTTATCTTGTTTTCATTTAATTCTGTCTTGTCTCAGCTCTACCATTGTATTATCGAAGTGGTTAAAGGAAAGGACCAGGGTGTCTTCACAGCTACTCAGCACACAATGAATGAATCAGCAAATCACTGCCTGATTCACCAAGTCCTTTGTTTGGTTTCTGATGTCTTCCAGTTTTTTGCTTTTTTTTATTTTCAAGAGCACTAGCAGGGCAGAGGGGTTCAATAAAGAGAAGCCCTTACAATGTAATTGTCTTCACCTGAAAGTATATAACTAGGAAACTGGATGGAGTTTACCACTTGTGCCATGTCTTTCTGTGTTTTCTTCCTATCTCCAGTCCCAGAATCCCTTTTTCTCTTGTTCTCACCACATGTTGCCAGAGTCTTTACACCATTTAAGGACTATCTCTAACCTTCCCTAACCCAAGCATGACCATTTGGTAAGTTCCCCAGGGACCAGAATTACCTCCCCCTCTTCCATATTCCATTAAGACTCAGTAAAATTAATGAGAAATATCTGATTGCACTACTTAATGCTACAGTGTCAATGACAGAAAGCTGGATTAAGAGATTGTTAGCTCTCCAAGTGTATTTTTATTTTTAAGAGAGCTAATTAATTCATAGAAGTGATTCTATAGTAATAGAATTCAAGGAGACATATTTTTGGACAGGGAAACCTTCCTGGAATCCCTCTAGTTATTTCATGGTCTACTTTGCTTATGGGCAAGACAAGTTCTGTCACCAATCAGGTTATGCTTCTTCCAGAGTCTCTTTCTGACTTCTTTGACCCTTAGAGCCTTTTCAGTTCAGAGAACTTTCTAAAGTACAGAAAAAGAGAAATGAGAGTGCCAGACAAGTTTTCTTATTTCTTTCCACAGAGAATTTAAGTTGCATTTTTAAAAGGCAGTTATATAGAGACAAAAGTAAATGAACCTACTCATCATAGTTTATGCCTTTCTAGGATGAGCAGTTCCCAAGCGAGCTAATTTAATTATCTCACAAGACAAAGACACAAAGAGGATACACATACAGATCCTAATGCAGAACAGCTAAAAATATATCTAAGTTCGAAAATGGTTTATAATTCTGTTTTCACTTTGTAATTCTGGCTTGTAGCCAGGTACAAAGATGAAACTCATTTGCCAACCAAATGCATGCCAAGATCATCTCAACCTCAAATCTCACAGCAAAAATTCTGGTTAAACTACCATTAACCCATATCCCCCTTCCATTGAAAGCCTCGCTAAAATTCTGTGCATTTCCATTTCTTTTCCCCTTCAGCAAACAATTTCTATGTCTTTGGGACTGTATTCTGAGAACCAGAATCCATCATCTCATGCCAAATTTATTTCTTTTCACACTTAGAGCAATCTGTGTATTTTATAGTTCAGCTTTATCCAGGCCTTCATTATTTTTAAAGGCTCCTTTTTTATATTTCTTCTCCCTATTGTTTCTACAAGAGTGTTTCTCAAATCCTTCTCAGTCAGCTAAGGTTGACTGTGTATTATGTCCAACATACAGAGTATGAGATCAGATATGCTATGGAATTCCTTCTGATCCAAGCCAAAGATAGATTGCTAAAATTTGAAATAATACTTTTTTTCAGTAGATCTGTGATACCAATGGAGTGGGTAACACTTCTACCAGTACAGATCACAAAACCTCTACACCCACCCAACGTCTTCCTATCTCCATGTCCTGTACTTTGTCAGCAGCAGCAGCAGCAGCATTGCTTTTATTATTAATGATGATGATAGCTAGAAATAATATGGCACTTTAAGGTTTGCGAAGTACTTTACATATATTATCTGATTTGATCTTCACAGCCACACTATGAAATAGGTGCTATAATTATCACCATTTTACAGATGAAGAAACTGAAGCTGAGTAAGGCTAAATATTTTGGCCAGGGTCATATATAGCTAATAAATTTTAGAGTCAGGATTCAAATTCTTGATTTCATGTCCACCACTCTCTACAGTGAGCTAAGAAGCTGCCTCTTAGGTTGCCACTTAGGCTGCCTTACCCCACATGTCCCTTTCTAGTATCCCTAATAAATCACCTGTGAAACCTACCCATTCTAGTCTCAAGTTTTCACCAGGAATATTCTCATTGGAAGATTGCCAAGTTTAGGCAGTAAAACAACTGAACTCTCCCAACATTCTCTACCAGGCAGTTTTAAAATAACTATTCAAATAAAATTTGGACTGAAAGAGACAAGAGGTCAGAGTGAGTTATTTTTCCAGCCTAAGACAAGTGAGGAGGTCAACAGGAGAGTTCCGTTACACCATAGAGGAAGTCAACTCAGAGTGCAACAATAACACCAACAATGGGTTTTGGATGCAAGTGCTACAGTAGAAGTTTAGAAGCAGCTTCAGGAGCTCTCAGACATGAGATAGTAAGTTGGAAGAGGGAGGAATTAGGGGGTAGATAGAGTGGTGAGACAATTGCTCAGAAAGAGCACTTGTGATCAGTCACAGGGGAGTAGGAGCTCTGGTCATATTTCCAAAGCACAAAGGATCAGTAGTAGTTGTGGCTGCAGAAGAACAGGGGAAGTGCTCTCAGTTTGAGGGCCAAAAGGAGTTATAATGCTGGTGGCGACAGGGAATTAATGGCCCTTCCTAGGTAAACTATATAGAGCAGACCAGGAAAGCAATGACCACATTTTTTTTCCTAAATTATTCCATCTTGAAAGCAGTGAAAACTTGCAGACCCCCAGAACTAGCTCTGAAAATAGCAGCATGAAAAAGCCTGAAGCTTGAAACAATGCCTCCATGCTCCCAGGTGAGCAAAGTCCAACTTTAAGACAAAGCTGGAAATCAAGAAACAGGCTGGGAAAATGAGCAAACAACAAAATAAGAACTTGCCCATAAAGAGCTACCACAGGGACAGGAAAGTCCAAGATATACACTCAGAAGAAAACAATGTGAAAAACAATTACAGGCAAAGTCTCAAAGAAACATGCTAATTGGACTCAAAACAAACAATGATTCCTAGAAGAATTAAAGAAAGAGATGAGAGGTAGAGGAAAAATTTGGAGAATAAATTATAGTGATGCAAGAAAATTATGAAAAGAGAATTAACAGCTTGTAATAGTGACAAAAATTATGGAAGAAAACAGCACCTTAAAAAACAGAAGTGGCACAAAAATCCACTAAAGAAAAAAAACTCCTTGAAAGCAGAATAGGTAAAAGGAAGCACAAAAAAATCACTGAAGAAAAAAGATCCCTTAAGAAGCAGAACTGGTCAAATAGGAAAAGAGGAGCAAAAGCTCACTGAAGAAAAAAAAATCCTTAAAAATTAAAACTGGGGGGGTGGCTAGGTGGCGCAGTGAATAGAGCACCGGCCCTGGAGTCAGGAGTACCTGAGTTCAAATCCGGCCTCAGACACTTAACACAAAAAACTAGCTGTGTGACCTTGGGCAAGTCACTTAACCCCAACTGCCCTCCAAAAAGCAAAAAAAAAAAAACATTAAAACTGGGAAAGTAGAAACTAATGACTTCAAAAGACACTGAGAAATAATAAAGCAAAGTGAAAGGAATGGGGAAAAAAAGAAAATGTGAAATACCTCATAAGAAAAACAATGAATCTGGAAAATAAATTGAGGAGAGATCATTTAAAATTTATTGGACTACCTAAAAGTCATGATTTAAAAAAGAAGCTAAGCATCATGTTTCAAGAAATTATGAAAGACAAGTGCCCTTATATCAAGAGGGCAAAATAGAAATTGAAAGATTTCATTCTCATCAAAATTAAGTCAAGGGGGTGGCTAGGTGGCACAGTCGATAGAGCACCGGCCTTGGAGTCAGAAGGACCTGAGTTCAAATCCAGCCTGAGACATTCTACCCCCCCCGAAAAAAAACTAGCCATGTGATCTTGGGCAAGTCAAAAAAAAAGAAGAAAATTAATTCAAAGAGAGAAATACACAGACACGCACGTGCGTGAGCACTCAGATGGGTATAGAAATCTATTTTTCTCAACAGGAAAGTATAAGGGGAATGGGATAAGAGAAAGGAGAGAAGGGATATTAAAAGGGAGGACAGATTGAGGGAAGCAGTGGTCAAAAGGTAAATAGATTTTTGAAGAGGTAAAAGATGAAGAGAGATGAATAAACAGAAGGAAAAAAGGATAGAGGAAAGACAGTTACTAATCATAACTGTGAATGCGAATGGAATGACCTCGCCCAAAAATGGAAGTGGGTAGCAAGATGGATTGGCTCTTTTTGTGATGGCAAAGAATTGAAAATTAATGGAATGTTCATCAACTGGGGAATGGCTGAATGATTTGTGGAATGTGATTGTAATGGAGTATATTTGTGATATAAAAAATAATGAAGAGAGTGGTTTCAGAAAAATAGAAAAAAAAAACTATGGCAAGAAAGACCTATGATCTAATGGAAAGTGAAATGAGAAGAACCAGGAGATCCTTCAGTATAATAATAGCAATGTTGTAATGATGATCAGCTGTGAAAGACTTGGCTACTCTGATCAATACAGTGATCCAAGATAACTCCAAAGGACTCATGATGAAAAAGTGCTATCCATCTACAGAGAAAAAATTGATGTAATTTTCTCACTTTATTCTATTTTTGCAATATGGTTAATATAGAAATATATTTTGCATGATTCTCACATATAATTGATATCATTTGCCTTGTCAATGGGGAGAGGAGGGGCAAGAGGGAGAGAGAGAATTTGGAACTCAAAATTTAAAAAGAAAAAAATGCTAAAAAAGAAGTAAATTTTAAAAATTGAATTCGTGTTGCCTGCATATACTCTTTTCATGAAGTTTTTGTAGAGACAAAAAACAAGCATATGGTCAGGAAAAAAAAATAAATATCAGTAGATACTGATATCTTAATTATCTTGGGAGAGAGGGTGGCAAAAAACATGTTCTGTCATGTTTTCTTTTCCTTCAGAATCTCTTCTTTTTGAGGATATTAACAATTGTGTTATGTCCAGCACACATTTCTTCTCATTTACTCAGCTATAGGCATTTACCAACTGCATTTTTTTTCCAAGTTCCATCGTCAGTTCCTCTGATTGAAAAGCTCCAGTGATAGGGACCCTATTGCCTCCTGGGGCAGTATTACACTTTAGGATAGTTTTGGTGGCTAGAAAATCTTTCCTTATATGAAAATGAACTGCATCTACCTTCCTTTAATTTTCAGCCTTTCTCAACTTATCTTAACCTGACCTTTCTTGTCTTCACTAACCTTTGGTTAACTTTGTAGTCCTTTGTATCTTGTTGTGTGCTTTTAAAAACATTATTCTGAGAAGTATCTACATGGTTCACCAGACCACGAAGGGGGTAGACTAAGAGCTATTGGTCTATTGTCTCTCATCTCTATGACTTTAAAGAACTTATTCATAATGTTTGGCTGATCAATAAAACTTTGGCATCCTTGACTTCTTGATTATATAACATATTTTTCACCATATCTTTTCTATGGGCCTTCTTCCAAATTAAAATCAATAAGGCTCAATATACATAAATATGCATATGTATATATACATACATATATATATACTATATATATAGAAAGAGAGAGAGAGAGAGAGACTTTGGATGATCTTGTCAGTTTCTTCTCCTTTTCATCCTCTCTTACAAAAGTTAAAGCATGATCTGCAATTACCTTCACAGTAGTATAAGGTAAGATGTAACAGATTTTCCATTAAATTTGATTATTGCCTTTGGACTCATGATGAAGCCAACTCCTTTATTTACCTCTCTCAGGAGGACCCATAAGGCAACATTGATTCTCAACATATGTTCTCTGATTCATAAATAGTAAGAATGCCAAAGAGATTCAATTTAGTGCCTCTAGTAGTCTGTTAGCTCATTGACTTGTTGGACAAATATTTCACATTGAGTACAAACAACTAAAGTAATGTTGGATGTTGTTATTAAATATTATGATTCTTAGGTCTTTTTTCTGTCACCATCACTTCAGAAGAAAGAGGGGGCTGCAGAGGATTCAAAGCTTCTTTGTTCTGTTATATATTTCATGAGTTGTGACATGATAAGAAACTGCAAAAACAACAGTAACACTAACAACATATTTGAGATGTCCTTCTATCTAAACTGATACTCAGAGAGTAAGCACTATCTGCTTCAATCTGTCATCAATAGGTTATCTACCATTTTTTCAAGGCATATATTACCTTAAAAACTTATTAATAATTTTGCCTCCATTCAGAAACTGGTGATTTGTTCACGTTTTATTCCAGAGTACTGTTTTGGAGCAACGTATCTTTCTTTTGCAAATAGGCCTTTTCTTGCCCCTCCCTTCCCTTCCCTTTCCTTTTCCCTTCCCTTCCCTTCCCTTCCTTTCCCTTCCCTTCCCTTCCCTTTTCCCTTCCTTTCCCTTCCCTTCCCTTCCCTTCCCCTTCCCTTTTCCCTTCCCTTTTCCCTTCCCTTCCCTCCCCTTTTCCCTTCCCTTTTCCCTTCCCTTCCCTTTCCTTCCCTTCCCTTTTCCCTTCCCTTCCCTTTCCTTCCCTTCCCTTTTCCCTTCCCTTCCCTTCCCTTCCCTTTTCCCTTCCCTTTTCCCTTCCCTTTTCCCTTCCCTTTTCCCTTCCCTTCCCTTCCCTTCCCTTCCCTTTCCTCAGTATCAATAGCTCAAACTTTAGTACGTTACTGTAAAACATGGACTTTTTATCATGGAATCAAATGACTTTGACAGAATGGTTTTTTTCACAGTTCATAAAGAAACAGTATGCTATGATCAAAAGTCATTTCTTTTTTTTAACTGCTTGGGATTTTCCTTCTTTTAGTGAAATAAATACAAACAACTGCAAAACAAACTACTACAAAGGTTTCTTAAGGATAATATTGCTACATACACACAAAAAAGCAATTGAACCTTGGTAAACAAAGTATACTTTCACCTCCTCTTTCCATTTTTTCCCTTTCTTCATTTTAACAAAATGGTTTTGAAGTCATATCTTCTGTCTCTATTTTTTCCCCTTTTCTGTTAACAGTTTCGTCAAATTACAAATTTCCAAAACAACCCTACTCAAAAGCCCTTTAATTTTCAGTTAAAATGCATATTGTTTCTCCTTTTTTTCCCTCTCCTTTTTAACTTTCGAACAGTGATGATCTCAAGACTGTTCTAAAGTTCAAAACCACTAAGCAATCATAGGCTTAAAGACAAAGTCATTCTTGTTTTGAATATTCAAGCCCTCTACCTATCAGAAGCTAAAATGTTTATACTTTCACCTATGACTTTTGGCATTTTTTTCCTTCCCTTTAAAAAAATTTAGTAATGTATTTTGTTTTAATATTACTCATATTTCCCAATATATTCCCCCCACATTCCCCTCCTAGATAATCATCATCACGTATAGCAAAGAATAAAAAGAGATGGGCAAGTTTTAGCAAAATTAATAAACATATTTAAAAAGCTTGACATAGTATACAGCAATCTACACTCATGGTTCCCCACACCTTCATAGAAAAGAAGAAAGTGTTGTTTCCTTTATCTCTATCCCTTGGGGACAAGCTTAATCATTATAATCTTAACTCATTCAATTTCAATTGTTTTGTGGCTCTTTCCATTTGTGTTGTTGTGAAACTTTATATATGTAGTTTTCTAGGTTCTAGTTACTTCAC
>CM053593.1:292329717-292340719 GCA_028646575.1 Pseudocheirus occidentalis
TCTCTCTCTCTCTCTCTCTCTCTCTCTCTCTCTCTCTCTCTCTCTCTCTCTCTCTCTCTCTCTCTCTCTCTCTCTCTCTCTCTCTCTCTCTCTCTCTCTCTCTCTTTCCAAAAACCTTAAGGCCATTTCACTGTGGGGCTCATAGATTGTACAATAGGTCCTTCCCCAAACACCCTTAAATGGCTATATTTTGGGCCCTCCTTCCTCAGATTGAATGTAAATAGTAACATTGTCTCTCCTCTACCAGTTTGATTTTTTTTATTAAAGGTGCTATCCCTTGACTCACTTCTTAAAGAGGTCTCTTCACTGAATGGGAGCTACCTCACTCAAAGCAAGAACCTGAAAGACCTTAGCCTACAAGGGCCAGGGTCTTTCATTACATCCTGGGCCATCTCTAGCCGTCCTGATGAATATCTGGCCATTGAAACCAGATGGTTCTGGAGGACAAAGTGAAGATGGTAACCTTGCTCAGCCTTCCTTCACTCACATCAAAGTCAATTGCAAGTCATTATCATCTCCCTGATGTCATGGTCCTCTCAGAAAACAAAGGACAAATACAACATAACAATCTCATATTCATGTACTGCAACTTATTTAGTTCTTCCCCTCCCCCAAAAATTAATGGGCATATACTTTGTTTCCAATTCTTTATTACTACAAAAGTGGTGCCATACTTGGTTAACTTTCTTTTTATCATTGATCATTGATCTTTGGGTTATATCGATTGTAGTAAGATATCTGGGTCAAAAGATAAGAACATTTTATTTAGTCTCAGTGTAATTCCAAATTGCTTTCTAGAATGGTTGAACCAATTTACAGCTCTACCAACTATGCATTAGTGGGTTTATCTTTCTATAAGCCCCCATAGTCGATTATTCTTATCTTTTGTCCTTTTTGTCAATATGCTTGCTCAGTTCAAGTTCATTTAAGCAATCATCAAATATTTTGTCTCTTGAATAACCTACCTCTATTGAGCTAGCATCCATACCTTGGACAAAAACTTAATTGTGTTTTTCTCTTCATTATTTGGGCTTTCTTAATGTTTTCTGGACATTAATAGCTAACTAAGTGTCTCAGTGGATAGAGCACTGGGTATGGTGTCAAGAAGGCCTGAATTCAAATCTGCTTTCAGCAATTTACTGCTGTGTGACTCTATGCAAAACAATTTATCTCTATCTGTTTGAATTTCCTCAGTGGTAAAATGGTAATAATAAGAGCACCTACCTCCCAGGGTTATTATGAAGATTAAAGGAAATAATATTTGTGAACCAGCTGGCAAGCATAAATGCTTAATAAATGCACAAATGCTCATTTTCAAACATTTTCAATTTTTTTAAATCTGACGAGAGGATAAAGACTGCAAGGTTTTGACTTGCTTCCAAATAAAAGTCAAATTACTGAATCAAATGAATGCCTTTCACTCATTCAGATGGTATGGAATTGATTCTGGGATCATCTATGGAACTGACTTCTGAATATTCTAATACTATGAATTCCCAAGATACTCTAATAGTTTCCCTTTTTGAAGAAAACAAGGAACTTGGAGAAAAAAGAAAGAAAGCTTTTGCCTCTCTGATTCTAGGTAAGTTCTTTCATTTTTTTTAAAGTTCTTTCACTTTTCTGGGTCTCTAAATACTCCTCTCTAAAATGTAAATTATATTAGATGATTTCTGAATTCCCTTCCAAATTTATCATTCTAAGATTCTGGGACAAAATTTTCTCATTCTATAAAATAGCCTAATACAGTTGTGTCAAATTATGCAGGGCATTCCAAAAGTATTAGTGCAGTTTAAAACTGTTAAAACTTTAAACTGCACTAAGAGTTTTGGAAAACCTGGCAAATAATCATGTAAAAAATGTGTGTTCATATAAAATAAGAGCAATGCATTCAGTTTCATTACCCATGATGGACTTTAACAGACTTCAGGATAGAGTGAGTAACCCTTTTCTCCAACTTTACTATCTCTTTCAGATACTACAGACACTTAGTTGGAAGACCAAGCTGTCAGTATTTGCTCTAATATTAATTCACATTTTTATTGCCTTAAGTGCAAAGGGTGAAGTTAAAAGTTAATTTGAAGTAAAAATTAAAGTGAGTTCGTTGTTGTTGTTGTTTGGTCATGCCTGACTCTTCATGACCCCAACTTTTTTTTCTTAGCAAAAATACTGAGTGGTTTGTCATTTCCCTCTCCAGCTAATTGTACAGATGAAGAAACTGAGATAAACAAGGTTAAATGACTTGCCTAGGATCAAACAGCTAGTAAACATCTGAGGCTAGATTTGAACCTAGGTCCTCATGACTCCAGGACTGGCAGTCTATCCGATTTTCCATCTAGGTTTACATATACTTTTCAAAGTGTTTTTAAATACTGTCTCCACTTCGGAGGTGATAAACTGATTCTCAGAAAGGTAAAGAGACTTCCCCAAAGTCATAAACTAGGTGATGTTGAAGGAAGGACTTAACCCCAATTATCTGACTTGAAATCTCATGTTGTCGCCTCCATTATGTTTTTTAAACATTACCATTATGTTTTTTAAAAATTTACCCTCTTCCTCTAAGCATCTCCCACAGATTCTGTGTATTGTTTAATCAACAGAGGCAGCAATATAGTGGCATTAATTTGTACATTACCTAATCAACAAACTTCCCCATTTTACAGATGAGGAAATTGAGGGTCAGAGGGTATAAATTATTTATCCAAAGTTCCAAAGACAGTAAGTGGAAGAGCCAGAATTGAAACTTAAACCCTATGACTTCAAAATGAGCATTCTTTTTCATAAACCACATTAATCTACAGCAGGACAGTATCACCAAAATTGGGATTTAGGATATAATCTATTTTACCAGTAATGAGTGATATAGTAGCTATCACTACACTACTCTGCTTAACTAGACACAAGGAGAATAGACAAATAATAGGATACCCAAGCAAGTATTCTATGGAGAATTGGAGTGAGAGAACCAAAAGTAGGGAGAAGTCCTTTTGAGGATGCATTTTTAAAAATAATTTTAAATCACCCCTGGAAAAATATGGCAGCAAAGAGGCCATTCAAAATTCCTTTGGAGCACTCACCCAAGAAGTCTTTATTTTAAGTGCCTAGCATGTGGAGAACACCATTTTAGGGTCCACATATTAAACACATACACACACACACATACTTAGGCTGTTACAGTGTGGAGGGGGACATAATTAGGAAAAATTTGTTAAAATGTTTACAAAATATACTCTTTTCATTTTGGGATTCCTCAGCTGGCTGTTTATTTCATGGATGGAAATTTTAATGCAATTATGAAACTATGCAATGTATGGCAAGTTAAGTTCACACTTAGGGTAAAGAGTCAAAACTGCTATTTTTGTATATTCTCTTCTATATGTGATGGTGATTAGTTAATTTATAAGGAATTTGAATAATGGAAAGATTTACATCCACTCTTTCAGCAGGCCCATCCTTTAGACCAGTGGTTCTCAACCCATGAGTTGCGACCCCTTCAGGGGTCCAACGGAGTTGCCTTAGACCATTGGAAAGCACATATTTCCAGTGGTCTTAGCAACTGAGACACTGCTCCCCTCTCCTCCAGGCGGGTCCGCCCACATGCAGATATGCCCACATATTAAAGGGTCACAGCATTAGGAAGGTTGAGAACCACTGCTTTAGACAAACATAAGCTTGGGAGCTATTATACCAATGACTACATTGATCTAGATCTAAGAATGGGTAGCTGACCATCATTTCTTTACTTAAGTTAGTAGAGGACTGTAAGACTGATGTAATTTTCATAATCATATCCCCAGTGCCCAGCACAATGCTCTGCTCATAATTGGAACTTAGTAAATATTGGTTGAATTGAATAAAATTGATCTTTGAAATGCAACAGCACTTTACGTAGATATTATTATTAGCTCTCAGCATTCCTATCCCCATTGTAATGGTTTGTAGTCTAGTTACTATCTCATTCTGCAATCTGGCTCCCAAACAACCTGACTTTCTCCTTAATTAATAATGTCAGCAGTTATAGGATGCAAAATAATTCCAAAAACAAACTTTCCTAGATGAAGTTCTGAGTAAAATTAATTTTAGCATCTGATTGCTTTAGAATAAAATCCGTATTTCTCACCTTGCTATTCTTTATAATCTGTTCTCTATAGTCCCATTCTAACTTTTCATCTAAATGTGTTAATTTATCACTCGTCTCAATTCAAGTAGCACTTGTTTCATTCTTTGAGGCAGACAGGTGATGTAATGAATGGAATGCTGGACCTGTAGTTAGGAAGATCTGAGTTTAAATACAACCATAGAAATTCTCTGCCTGTATGACTCCAGTACCTCTCTCTTTCCTTAATCTATGCTAAGGTCAGACTAGAAATTTGCTGTTTGAGGCTAGGTATCACAGTGAATAGAGCACCCACCCTGGAGTCAGGAGGACCTGAGTTTAAATTCGACCTCAGACACTTAACACTAGCCCTGTGACCTTGGGCAAGTCACTTAACCCCAATTGCCCTGCCCTCCACCCTCCAAAAAGCAAAAAAAAATTGCTGTTTTCTTTTGACTTCGTACCTTTACACATGCTATCATTCCTAGAATATAAATGCCCCTAATTTTTCACTTGCTGAAATACTTCTTTACATTAAAAACTCATCTCAGGTTCTACCTTCTTCATGAATTATTTTCTGGTCACCTAGTTAAAAGTGATCCCTTCCCAAAACATCTCTCAAGCATCTCTGTCTGACTTCTTTTTGGTGAGTGGGGTAGGGACAGTGTAGAGATATAATTTCACTGAAATGAAGAAAAACAGGTGTGAAAAATCCTTCCAATAGTGCATATTAACCACTTTTCCGTATCTTATAGTTTGACCTCTACTAATATTTTGTATACGTTTTACCCTCACACTTTTGTCCTCTACTAGATAGTAAGATTATAGAGTACATTATCCCACACTGATACTTCATCATGTCATGGAAGTTATCCTGGTTTCTGTGGGCTTACCAGAATGGTATATAAGTTCTGGGCAGCTCCATGCAACCTGGAAAGGCCTCAAGTAAGGTCCCAATAACAGAATACCCCTCTTTTATGAAGGTCCTGGCATTCAGTAGAGTTTATCTGTCATATGAGGACCAGATTAGCTAGATTTCATAATCCAAAGATTTCATAATCATAATACTAATTAGCCCAGTGATGAATTTTTTCTGCCCTCTACTAAGATGACTCTGTATCAGTGGAGGAAGTGATACGGCACAGCAGAAAAAAATGCTGAAGAGTCATAGAACTCAGATTTGAATCCCAGCTCTACCATTTTCTAAGACTTCTGTGACCCCGGGCAAATAATTTAACTTCTCTTGGTCTGTTTTCTCTTCTGTAAAATGAGAAGGTGACCTATGAGGCTTCTTCCAACTCTAAATCAAGAATGCCTCAATAGCTCCTACTGTAGAAGGATTTCTGCCAATGAAATCACAAATCTTTGAAGTTCTGTAGTATGCACTTTATAGGAGCAGATGTGTTACCCTACAAAAGGACAAATAGTGAAATATTTTGTTTACTTGCCAGTTACTTTACTCTACACTTCTAAAGGTAAGACACTACTATTATTAAAGTTTATTATTCATGAAAGACAAATAGATTCATATTGCAACATACTCTAAAGCATCTAAACGAAAATGGAGGAAAACCATTTCTGTAATATTACAAAATGCTGCATATTTAGTTGTTTAATGCAAAATTGCCTTCTTTTGTTGTTATCACATTGATAATTTATTACTGTATGAGCAGGGTCATAATATGTAATATGATGTTTAGAAATGGGGGCTGAAAGTCAAACACTCTCAACCTTTATGCTTTAGATAACAGGTCTCATTAAAAAAAAGGGGGGGGTTACATAGATAGCCTCAAAGGTCCCTTCTTGATTTAAATCTATAAATCTACAGTATGATCATTCAGACAGTATATACATTACACATACATGACAGAAAATGAGCCTGTACCCTGTATGCTTAGAGTGAAAAACAAATTCCAGAAGACCTGTAGCAACTCCTTCAACTCAACCTCATAGTTCCTTGATCAAAAGACAGAAAGTTGTGTTCCTAGACATCCTTTTAGTCACTGTCTAAATGGTTTTGCTTATTTCATGCTGTAGTAGTATATTCAAGTCTTCCTAAGTTTCTCTATATTTTTCATATTGCATTTTTTCTAATGACCCAAGAGTATTCCCTTACATTCATATAACAATAATTTCTTCAATCATGCCCTAACTGATGGACACGCACTTTGTTCCTAGTTGTTGGCTATAAATATTTTTGTTTATGTGGACCCTTCCCTTCTGCCATTTACCACTTTGAACTATATGCCTAGTAATTATAGCATTGTGTCAAATTCACATTTAAGTGAATTTAGGAATATAATCTCCAATTGTTTTCAAGAACAGTTGAATGAATCCCCACACAGCTCCCCAAATCATGCATTGATATGTCTGATATTCCACAGTTCCTCCAACAATTTTTATGTTTTCCCCATTTTATCAACCTGTTGATTATGTTGCAAAACCATAGCATTTTTTTAACTTGTCACTTTTTATTTGTGACTTGGAAATTTTTTTGTATAGATGACCTCCAGAGAGTCATCCAAAACTTTATCTTATAGCCAAGCAATATGTGCATAAAGTAAACATATAGCTAGCAGCAAATAATTTCACTAAAAGTTAAGAAGGAGGCATTTCATCATATGTGAAACTACATAAGCAAGTTACAAATTGCAAAATCCAAATGTATCCATTGTACACCATTTTCTGGCTCCTGAAAATTTTGGGTACAAAGATAATTACATATCTATAATGTCACAGTGTAAATAATACTTAGTCAGATTTTCCCCGAGTATATGTTACTGTTTGGGAATGAATTAGGCACTTTGGGAAGCACATTAACTCCTTTAAGATACTAGGATATCATTAACTGCACACCAACTATAATTTGCTAACTGGGACCTTAGTGTACCTCGAAATGGGCCTAAATTACCCCTACAGAAAAACTTTCATCGTGGGAGGATTCCAATGAAGGCAATGTAACATTACATTGCTCGGACAGTATCAATTTGTGAATGGGTGATAAAGTGCATAATCTTGCAAATATTTTTAATTGAAGCTTTGCCAGCTGCCTCTTTCCTGGCAAACTGTAATGGAAAGAACCATTTAGAAACAGCTGGTGTGGGTTTAAATCCTGATTCTGCTGCTTGCTACACTAAGTAATTTGGGACAAATTCTTCCCCTCCTCTGAGTTTCTTTCCTAAATTGTGAAACTGCAAGGTAAGTCAGATGAAGTCTTAAGGTCCATCTCAGCTCTAGAACATAGGTGATGGTGTTTGTGAGTAAATTCTTAAAGGATACAAGGGAAAGGATGAGTGAGTGAATGCATGAATGGTGCATACTATGCATACCAAGACAGGACCTCTCCTTAAGAAACTTACATTCTGAAGAGGGACACAAGTTACAAGCAACATTTCAATTTTCATGCTGAGCAGTAATAATTTACATTTATATGTTATATTTTTACCAGACTTATGATAAAGTCATCATCACCTTAAAGCTCAAAGGAATTTTATTTTTCAGTCATTGTCTGACTCTTCATGACCCCATTTGGGATTTCCTTGGCCAAGATACTGAATGGAGTGGTTGGCAGTTTTCTTCTCCAGCTCATTTTACAGATAAGAAACTGAGGCAAACAGGGTTAAGTGACTTGCTCAGGATCACACAGCTGGTAAGTGTTTGAGGTTGGATTTGAACGCAGGTCTTCCTGACTCCAGGTCCAACACTTTCCACTGTGCTACTTAGCTGCCAAGGGATCTACCTAAGGTCATATAGCTGGTAAGTGATGGAACTGGGACTTGAACCCACATGTTCTGCCTCCAGATGCAATATTCTTTTCATCATACTTCACTGCTTTTGGTGTCTTATTGAATATTTACCACAGCTTTGTGAAGTAGGTAATAAAAGTATTATTATCAAATTTATGGATGAGGTCATTGAGACTCAGAGAATTTAAATGACAAAAGTTATTAAGCCCAGTCCTCTTCCTATCATACCACACTGTTAAAGAGGAGGAAAAGTTGATAATTGCATTTAAAATGAAATCATTACAATTGATTTCCCTGACCTAATGTTAGTCTGATAATAGGAGTCAAGAGAAGTAAGCTTCAAAGAACTGAATAATTGAGCTCAAAAAAAATCCAATTGTATTCATTACAATGAATTGCATTACTTTTATCATTATAATTTAACTTCTAAACCAATGACACATGTTGTGGTGATTGCTCACATCATTTACAGAATCCATATATTTTCAGTGTTGAATCCAAAGTGAGCTGTCATCTAATGCGATAAACTTCAGAGATAACACTCCACCACTTTAAACCCTTCTACCAACGTTCATTTTGGCCTTCTTTAGTCTCACAACAGAACTCAGAATCTTATCCTCAGTCTTATAGGCTGGTAGGTGACTTTAATTTTATCTTGCCAAAAAACAGGTCACCAAACTGCTTCATAGCCTGTTCATAGCAGGAGCAATATTCTAACTCTGCCTCCCAAAGCATGTTGGGATGTTTTTGTTTTTCCTTAAAAGGCATTGATACATTCCCCAAGATTTGGTTGGCTCAGGGGACTAAAAGCCCACACTGCTGACAGGTACTTCCTCATTACCTGAGCACAAAGCACCTAGGAGGAGTGCCAAGGGTTTCTGAGACTAGGCTTATGAAGCACAATGGGTAACTAAAGCAAGGGAACTTCAGTAAAATTAAGGTGTTCACAATGCCTTATCTTTATTGAATGTCCTGCTATGGCTAAGCAAATCTCTTCTTGTTAACTCTTGAATGACTCATTGGTACCTCATTTTGTTCTAATATTGAATCTAAGCTACCAGGGCACTATGCCACATGTACTTTGGTCCTCTACTTGCCACTAGAGTCCTGTGGGGGACTGGGCTCAGACAGATAAGATTCCACTTTAACTTGCACAAAAGTGAGTCGCCATAGCATTTCGCAACCATTTAGAAGCATTCTATTTGTCTCCTGTACCTTCTGCCTTTACCCAAGTCTAGTTCTCCTAACTGTATTATCTTCCTTATTCAAATGTAAACTCTTTGAAGGCAGGGAGGGCAGTCTTACTTCTGTATTTATATCTGCATTTATATTTATATATATATAATATATTATATATTTATATAGTATTATATATATTATATATCACATAATATATATATATAATATATAAATATATATTTACATCTGTATTTATATTAGCACACTGTTTAGCATATAAGTTCTAAATAAATGCTTTTGAATTCATTTCCCCTAAAATCTAGCATAACCCTTTTTAAATACTACTCATTTCATATTTTTTATTACAGGAATGTATTTTCTCTTATGTAGGGCATTCTATCATTTGTATATGCTCTTTGAACTGTTACTTTTTTTAGTAGTGACGATGAGTGGGAGCTGAATGATCCACATTCTCTTTTCTATTTTCCCATTAGGAGACTTCTCTTTCTGCTCTCATTTTATTTTTTCAAAATTTTATTTTTGGCTCAAATACCAGAATACAAATATAGAATAGAGAAAAGAAATGAAAACATTCCATAAACTTAAATATTGGAACTTAAATATGAAGTTAAAAAGAAAAAAGAACATGTTGTGTGCACAGCAAAACATAACAGAGGATTCAAAGTATGTAACAATAAATGTTCATTTCAAGAAAGCCTATATGACAAATAATACTCATTGTGCTGAGAACTGTCCATCATGTAGTCCAATAATTTTTAAATGATCTTTCCTGGATCTATTTTCCAGGTCAGTGGTTTTTCCAATGAGGTATTTCACATTGCCTTCTATTTTTTTCATGTGTTTGGACCTGTTTAATAGTATCTTGATTTCTCATAAAGTCATTTGCTTTGATTTTACTCCAATCTAATTCTGAAGGAATTATTCTCTTCAGTAAGCTTTTGAAATTCTTTTTCCAAATGGCAAATTTGGGGGGCAGATCCAAGATGACAGTGTAGAAGCAGCAAGGTCCCGCAGCTCCCACACAGCCACCCTACATACCCATAAAATATGATGCTGGACAATTTCTAGGGCTCTCAAACTCACAAAAATACAGAAAACACATCTCTCGCTGAAGGCAGCTCAGCAGCAGGGGATCGTTGCAGCAGGATGCAACCCGAGGCCAGCCCAGCCTGAAACTGAAACCGCAGCTAGGTCCAGGGCAGTAGGAAGGAGCCCAGCCCAGCCAAGCCACAGCCAGTCTACAAGAGAGAAGATGTACAGCCCCCAGCAATTCCACATCTAGCAATGCACAAAAAATAGGGATTAGATAAAGGCAGCTCGGCAGGAGGGGTTCATCAAGCAGGCCTGCAGGTCAGGAGCCAAGACCAGCCCAGCCTGAAACCGCATGTGGCCAGGCTCCAGGGTGGCTGGGAGGAGCTGAGCCTCCCAAGCTGCAGCGACTTTACTTCAGAGAAGATCTACTGCACCTGGAGGCATCTTCACATCTACTAAGCCAGGATTAGAAATCAGTGAAAGTGAGTGAAGCTTTCAAGCTAAATTTGGGGGAGGAAAAGCAATTCAGCCAATCTACCCCCAGGGCAAGGAAGCAGTCAGAACTCCCACCACAAATTCTTCCAAGACGATTGAAAAATGCCTACAAGCCATAGATCAACTGAAAAAGGACTTTGAAAAACAAATAAGAGAAGTGGAGGAAAAATTTGGGAAGAGAAATAAAAATGATGCAAGAAAATCATGAAAGAGAGTCAACAACCTGACTGAAGAAAACAACACTTTAAAAAATAGATTAACACAAATGGCAAAAGAGGCCCAGAAAGCCAATGAGGAGAAGAATGCCTTAAAAAGTTGAATTTGAAAGATGGAAAAAGACCCCAAAAGAAAACACCTAGAAATGTTATTGCCAGGTTCCAGGTAAAGGAGAAAATATTACAGGCTTCCAAGAGAAAACCATTTGAATACTGCGGAA
>CM053593.1:292341219-292364601 GCA_028646575.1 Pseudocheirus occidentalis
TTTTTTCATATGGGACTCCTATTTAATTTGAGAGTAGTTAGCTCTTCAGAAATAGGAATTAAATCCAATATTCAGTTACATACACAGAAGACTCCTTGCCTTAGAAGAATGTAAAATGCACCTAAGAAAAGACTAAATCAATCAAACATTCAGTAAGTTGTTTGTGAAACAGCTACTATGTGCTAAACACAGATCACACAAGGACAAAAGTGAAACAGCCCTTGAGCTTACAGTCTATTGGGGAAAACAACATGTAAATATATAAACATGTACAGAACATATAACAAATAATATTGTTTTTGGAGGAAAGCATTAGCTATAAGAGTGATCGGTGAAATCTTTGAGAATGTGGTGTTTAAGCTAAATTTTGAAGGTAACCAGGTGTTCCAAGAGAATGAGTTGGACTGGGAGTCCTGTCTGTAAAAAGGCATGGACATGGGAGAAAAAAACATCATGTGTGGAAAAAACCAAATGGGCTTGTAGACTGAATAGAAAGCAGTAATGTGTAAGAAGCTGGAAAAATTGGAAAGGGACTAGATCGCAAAGATCATTAAATGACAATCAGAGGATTTTATATTTGAACTTGGGGTAATAGAAATAACTTAGAGAACAGGAGAAGAAAACAGGGTAGGGCATGAACTAACCTCAGACCACTTTCGAGAAGCTTCCAGTTTTAACTATTATTCTTTCTAACAAGGCAGTAAGCTCAATTGTTTCCATGATGTTAAAGGTCAGACAGTGCTACTGGAAATCTCTAAATTGAGTATGTCTAGCACTCTGGGGAAAAATCCTAGGGCACTCTGCCCTACTTATAATCCCAATGCAATGTCTTCTGCATCCTCCAAAAACTCAATTATTCTAATATATGCCAATGGATTCTTCAAAACAAGTAAAAGTCTTTCTTTCTTTTAAGTGTTCAATATTTAAGAGATGGAGCCTAGAACCAGGATTTCATTAAAATGGAGAACTAGGTAGGAAAATTGCCTCTATGAGTAGAAGTTTGCACTTTTTTTTGCAAGTATAGTCTTACAGAATTACATTGAGAATTTTTGTGAATTTATTCAGGGTCACATAGCCAGTATGGTCCAGAAGTAGGACTTAAATGCTGGTCTTCCTCACTCCAGGCCTAATTCTCTAGACACTACTCTATTACTGCCTCTCTTTTATGGTAAAATTGAAAGGATTTAAAGCAGCCTGCCATAAAGAATTTCATGAGTTTCATTCCCTTTAAAAAATATAATTTTCCATTTTTCTGAAGGCCAGCACACTTGAAACTTCAAATATTCTCCAAAAGTACTCCAGTGGTTTATTTGTACAGGAGTTAAAATCTGTCCCTATAGCTCTAAAAATGAATGGAGATTAGCTTTGGAGCACACAAAGGACACTCAATCTAGACTTTTGATCAATCTTTGGATCAAAGAAGGCAGGTTCCCAAAGAGAAACTTTATTAAACACAAAAGTGAATTGGTCAAAAGTACAGGCCCGAGCGAGAAAGCTCCTGCTCTCTTGATGATTACATGTCATGCCAATCCAAACTTGATTTCTCGATTCTAACAGTTAAACATCAATCAAACTGTATAGAGATATTGTATTGTAAAACAGGACCAAATATACCTCTACACAGAAAAAAATAAAGAAAATTAAATTAAACTAATTATAGTCTATTACTAATGGCAATTGAAAAACTCCTTTTACTGAGCAACAGGACCACATTGCTGAAGGCTCCCCATCCAAGTCCTCAGATAAAACAATTTAAAGAAATGTTACAGGTTAAATAATACATATTGAAGAAATTGTTTTACGTTAAATACCATAGCCTACATTGGATTTCAACCAAGTTTCTATTCTCTACAGGTTTGAGAGGAGACTTTCCTTTGCTGGGGGGTCAACAAAACTAGAATGAGTGGAAAGGTGTTCTGAAGCTTTTCACTGTATTCCCTGAGGAGTAACTCACTTTGACTGGAAAGGCTCACAAATGCTCCATGAATATTGGACATCCAAGCTTTGATTCTGTGCTTGCTTTGGTGAATACATCTGCTCACACTTCATCAGGATTGCCCAGGGATCCCAGTAAAATGATAATTACGTTGTGGGCTGGGGAGAAATGGACATAAATAAGCTACATAATTCCATTTCTTCTAACTTTCTCTCTTTATTTCCATATGTTCCAATCACATGGCACCAGCCCTGTCTCCTCAATCAGGCCATTTCTCTGAACTAGACAGCCTAATATATGGAAAGCCATATTTCTTGGGGCCCAGAGGCCTTGATTTTGCTCACGTGTGTTATTTTCTTCTGTAGTTCCTTTGTACATATGGAAAACAATTAGAAGCTGCTCCCCTTACCAGTCCTCTGAAAATAAGACTCATCCCAGGGGGCTCATTTTGGAGCGAAAGCTTTTGATGAATAGATGAACTTAAATAAAAAAGGGATTACAAAAGAGTAAACTAACTCCCTTCTCTTTCTTAATGTAACTGACATCTCCTGAAGAGATGATGGACAGAGTCCTGCTTTCAAAACAAAAATCCTAACCTAAAAGAAGATGATGGGTCAGATCTGGCCAAGTTTAGAAACCACTGAACTGCTGGAACATAAGGAAGTTCAAGTTTGCTTGCCCTCAGCAGAAGGTAAAATCAAATAGTTGACGGGAAAATAAAATCCAATAAGAAAGCTTATTGAAATTTGGAATTTGTCTCTTTTTCCCCCCAGCAGCTGTCTCCAACAAATTCACACTTATCTAAATGGAAACAAAATAAAAGTCAATGACCACATTTCTTATGAAATGCATAGTGTATATACTGGAGAAGGCAATCACTAGTCAAAATAGAGCTGGTTAAACTCAAAACATATGAAAAAAGTTGACTAGAGACCCAAGAAATTCAAAACAGGGACAAGTTAACCAATCTCTGTTCCTGACACATGACATGGCTGATTTCTCTTTTCTAATTGACAGTTTTGGTTAGAACCAGGTTATAGGGAATGGAAGGGTTCACCAGAGTTGTAACTATAGTATAGCCTCACTCTAGAGGAAAGAGTTAATAGTTAGACTTAGAGAAGTACTTTTCCCCCCTGACCATATTGGAGCCACTAAATCCAGAAATAAATTCATTAGGAGCTCAAATATCCCAATAATGAGATTGATGAGGGAAGGCATATTTAGTTTACAACTGTGATTCCAACCATATAGGAATTTCTCCATATGGTAGCTCCCTCCATGGATGTATATTAGAAACTCCTCTGTACCTTTTGTTTTGGGGAATTTTCCTGGGAATGCTGAAAGGCTAAGTTACTTGTTCATGATTACACCGTATATGTCAAAGGTAGGCACTGAATGTTTTTTGGTCTCCAAGACTGGTCCTGTATCTACAATGCTGCCTATTGAAGAGAATACTTGGAATTTCTAGAGAACTTTATGTTTCTAAAATCATGTTGATATTCATTATTTTATTTTAACTCTGAAAGAAATCCATAAGGTAGCTAAGCACAGACATTTTTTTGATCCATGAAAACAGAAACATCTAAATGATTTCTTCAAGGTCATACAACTAGTTAATAACAGACCCAGAATTAGAACTGGGGATTCTTGACTCCCAGGGCAGTATTTTTTCCACTACTCTGCAGTTGGCTATCAGTTCTTAGTGACAAGAATTAGGAGACAATTTGCTCAGTTCACCAATAAATCACTTTCTAAATGAGTTCTCTCTACTTTTAAAAGGAACTTTGTCCAAGGAAGAAAAAAGCAAAGGAACCCTAGGATCCTTTGTCTAGAATCAGTGTTTCTCCAAGAGACTATCTGATCCTTGTGAAGGCTGTTATCTGCAAAGTTTGCCCTAGAGATACAGATGTTAGCCTTTAGCTAAAGCATTTAGACATTTTCTATTATGTACCTCTGCTTACCTCAACATCACCAGTTCAGAAGAGCATCCTGACATTTCAGTCAATTACCAAACCATTAATAAATATTGACCACACACCTACTATGTGCTAAACACAGTGCTAAGTGATGGAAATTTAAAAGTACCCTAGGTCTCTCCCCCAACTGAGGCGATAAGACTGACAGTACACACAATACTATTAGCACAGCTCAGGTGACTCAGGGCTATACTTAAGAACAAATAGATGCTAACTTTAACTCTGAAGTGTTTTGATCTCAAGAGGCATAGTGGATAGAAAGCCTTAGTTTGAGTCACATGAACCTAAGAAGGTCATTTAAATTATATGAGCTTTTTCTTATAGGGAATAATATATATCTATGCCTACCTCCTAGAATTTTTATGGGGTTGAAATAAATTAATGCATCATTAAAAATTTTTGCAAACTTTAACATTCTGCAAAAACATCAGTCATTATCATAGTTTAGAGTAACATATATTCTGTTATAATATATTAATATATAGTATATTCGCTCCTTGAGGACAGGCACTATCTGATGTTTTTCTGTTTCCTCACGACCTAGCATAGAAACTAATATATATTATTTAATAAATACTGAATTGAACTTACTATTATGCAATCTGTTTTTCCCTTCAGTTCACTTTAGCTCAACTCTTACCATAAATGCTGCATTTTTATAATAGCCTTTTGTAGTTTTCGGCAAGGAAAGGAAGGAAGCAAATTTGTATTAAGCTCCTACTACATGCCAGGCACTGTGCTGAGTGCTTTACAAATATAACCCCATTTAATCCTCACAATAGCTGTGGGACAGAAGTGCTATTATTATCCAAATGCTATCATTTTAGAAACTGAGACAGAAAAAAGTTAAGCGACTTGTCAAGGTTCAGCAATTTGTAAGTGTTTGAAGAAAGATTTGAACTTGGGTCTTCCTGACTCCAAGCTCAGTGTTTTTTTACAATACATTTTACTATCTTGCTGTCTCTCTAGCAAGAAAATGAAATAAAGTGTATTATGTATATTTTTAATTTATTTATATTTATATGATTATATATATATATATAATTTTGTCAATTCAACACTCAGACATCTTTTTCTAACAAGGAATTGTCAAAATAATTATTATGAAGTTTTCATTTTATAGCTGAATAGGACTCCCTAGAGAGTCAAATCCTTTATTTTATAAAGGAGAAGACTGAGCTCTAGAGAGGAGATGTTTTGCCCAAACTTACAAAGTTAAGTAATGGTACCCGAATTAGAATCCAGGGGCTCTGACTCTAGATCCAGTGTTCTTTTCACTATCTTTTGACAGAAAAGTTGGAGTAAGAATAGTTTTCACATCAGTATACAAGCATGCATACATATATCTGTATACTTATATACATGTGCATGTGTATAATCTACATGCATACACATATATGGATGTATACAATGCATATATAAGTTCATGTGTGCATATATATGTAATATATGCACATATACATACATACATACAGAATAAGGTTTTTAATTTGAACATGAAAGTATACCTTGATTAACAGTTTAGCCAACTGAGTGAGAAAAATCCAGCAATAGGAGAAAAAAAAGGACTAAAGAAGCATGACTTGGATAAGACTTTGTTTGTGACTTGGTTGATCCTTGAGTTCCTGAGAACAAAAATTGTGAAGGTTTCAAGGTGTGCTGGGCCCTGTGAACTTCAGTGTGCAGCAGGAACTGCCTGTGAACTTCACTGTGTAGCAAGAACTGCCCAGAGGACTGGACAAGGACCTAGGAGCTGCCTGTCTCTGAATACAGGTGACTGATTGGTGGATTCAGTTAGAAGCTAGGACAATGGAAGGGGATCCAGAGAATCTGAGAGGCCACCCTGAGTCAAGATGAAGAAAAGGCTTCTCCTTGGATATTGAATGAAGTGATGAAATTGAAGTTTATTAGAGACCCAAAGGTAGAGAGTTTGTATAATTTTCTAATGATTGTATTTAGTGATTAATGATACTTAGTGACTGATTGCTAGATAAGTGACTGATTAAGTTAACCTATGATGAGTGGAACCTTCCATGAGTGGAAGATTGACTTGTATTGTGAAATTATTGAATGATTAAGTAAGGAGGCAAACCCCCTTAGGGATATCAGATGATTGTTCTTCTGTTCTTCCTTCTTAATACTGTGACCACTTTGGTGAAAACTACCTGGCCATTCTAATGATAAGCTGTTGTGATCTTCTGTGATAAGATGTGATGTTGTGAAGATATTGTGGTATGTTTTCTAGGTATAGAAACCTATACAGATCCTTGTCCAGTCCTCTGGGCAGTTCATGCTAACTGAAGTTCACAGGCAGTTCCTGCTGCACACTTAAGATGCAGCACATCTTGAAACCTTAACAATTTTTGTTCCCAGGAACTCAAGGATCAACCAAGCCACAAACAAAGTCTTATCCCAGTCATGTTTCTTTAGTCCTTTTTTTCTCCTATTGCTGGATTTTTCTCATTCAGCTGGCTAAATTGGTAATCAAGGTATACTTTCATGTTCAAATTATTGTGATTTTCTGTGATAAGATGTGATGCTGTGAATATAATATTGTGATTTTTGGTGAACGTTTGCCTTGATTTGTTATGGAATAAATGGAGTGCTCACTATACTATGTAATCAGAACCTTAAAAGCTGTTCACAGTAGCATTTTTCTGGGAAGCTGCTCATGCATGGCATTACAAGTGCCAGACCCAGAGTCAGAAAAACCTGAGTTCAAATCTGCCCTTAGACACTTATTAGGTGTTTGTGGGAAAGTCATTTAACCTCTTTGCCTCAGTTTCCTCATCTATAAAATGAACTGAAGAAGGAATAGGCAAATCACTCCAGCATCTTTGCCAAGAAAATCCAATCACCTCCTGAAAAAGGAAAACTTTTCAGAATATTGTAGCCAAATTCCAGAGTTCCTAGGTCAAGGAGAAAATATTGCAAGCAGGCAATTCAAGTATTGTGGAAACATAATCAGAAGATACACACACACACTCACACATACACACACATATATACATACATATATATAGACAAAGGGTACAGAGTGAGCTGAATATGAAGGGGTGATATCTAAAAATAAGATGAAGGGGTGAGAGAGGAATATATTGGGGGAAAAGAGAAAAGAAGAGAGAATGGAGTAAATTATCTCACATAAAAGAGGCAAGAAAAAGCTTTTACATTAGAGGGGAAGAGAGAGAAGCTAAGAGGGAATGAGTAAACTTTACTTTTATTGGATTTGACTTAAGGAGGGAATAACATACACACTCATTTGGGTATGGATATCTGTCTTACCATACAGGAAAGTAGGAGGGAGGGAGATAAGAGAAGAGGCAGTGATAGAAGACAGGGAAGACTGGGGGAGGCTGTAATCAGAAGCAAATATTCTTGAGGAGGGGGGTCAAAAGAGAGAATAGAGTAAATGGGGGTGGGATAGGATGGAGGGAAATATGGCTAGTCTTCTACAAGATGACTATTACAGAACTGTTTTATATGACTACATATGTACCACCTATATTGAATTGCTTGCCTTCTCAAGGAGACTGGGTGCGCAGGGAGGAAGGAAGAGAATTTGGAACTCAAAGTTTTTAAGAGAATATAAAAATTATTTTTATGTGCAATGAAGAAATAAGATATACAGACAATGAGATATAGAAACCTATCTTACCCTACAGGAAAATAGAAGGGAAGGGGATTGGGGGTGGGGGCATTTATAGGAGGGAGGGCAAATTGGGAGAAGGGATAATCAGAATGCATACCTTCTTGGGTTGGGGGGAGGTAAGAGAATGGGAGAAAATTTGCAACTCAAAATCTTGTGGAAGTGAATGTTAAAAACTAAAAATAAATTAATCAATAAAAAATAATCATTTTAAGTAGAAATATAAAAATAAAATGGAGTTTCTGGGAAGAACCAGATACTTAGAGGAAAGGGCCACAAGGGTAGGGTGATCTTACAGGGTGAAGAACTACAGGGAGAGAGTTCCAGGTTGAAAAGATTGTTGTGGTAGAAAAAAGTCCAGAAAATCAGGGGTAGTGCCCAGACATGGTTGGCCTGGTTGCTTTTCTTAAAATGGAGGTTCAAGGTTTTTAAACACAGGGAGTTCTCAGACTCACTCCATTAGATGAAAAGAGTGTTCATTCAATAAGAGGTTAGTTCTCTCTGATAGACTCATCATGACTACTGGGGCTTCTGAATTTCTTCATTGGATTTGTCAGATTGATAAACCTCATCTCCTCTTCTGAGTTGCTTGCTACATTAGTTCATGCCATATTATCTTTAAAAAAAATACTATCACAGAGAAATCCTACTTATAAATGACATATATAGTTAACCACTGAAAGACTCAGTAACACAAGGATGTCCTTTGGAACATGAAACTGTAGATACAATTGTTAGGTCTTAGATCTGGCTACCTATGCCTCTTTCTTACTTTCGTTTGCAGCTGTAATCTCTAGTTTAGTTCTTATGGTGAATGTCACATTCCATCTCTTTCCCCCTTAAATTGGTAATCATTAATGAATATTTTTATTAACATTATTAGGGCTTCTGAATGACTTCCACACGTAGTCATTGGTAGCAATTTGCCAGATGTCTGATTGATAAAGCCACAGTAAAGCTCTGTGAATCAGACTCAAACACCTCATTTTATACAGAGAAGGGTTCAGAAAGGTTGAAAGGCACTTCCCTGCTGTGGTAGATCAGCAGTTTTAAGAGTTCCAGGAGCACTAAACAATAAGTTCTTCAGAGTTCTTTTATCTCTAGTTCAGTTCTGGTTGCATTACACTGCATGGCCCAATAGATTAGCATCCTGGGCATGGCCCCCTCATTTCCTCTCCACTTCAGAATGGTATTTGTTTCATAGTCATGGCAAAAATGAGAAGCAGAGCCAAAAGAAAAATTTTCAGCTTCTGAATTTCTAGCTTATGATCTAAGAAAACAGAAATTTTCTATTTCTAATTCCACAGGCTGTTCCAATGTCTCATGGTCTGGTAGAGGACCCTCAATTCCTGGAAGAAAGGCCAACTCAGAATAAGCCCTTGAAGTTCCTACTAAGCTGAAAAGAACCATTAATAGGTTACATCCTTCAAGAACAAGCCTTGTAAAGTACAGGGAAGCTTATCATGTGCATGTTAGCCACCACATGATGATTTTATGATTGATCAAAGCAGCTAAGGAAACTGTCTTCATGTCTTAGCAAAGGCATGAAAGAACTATGTTCTGCATTGATGGAAGAGGTATCCAAACTGGAGAGGTCACAGATATTTTTAGGTACTGAAGAAGTGACTTCAGATTGATCTGGTTTTGGTATGACTTCCCAAACCTATAAAGGAATTATAGGAGGAAAGGAGTTTGCCCTGGTGTCTCCAGTGGTACTAGTGGACTAGCATTAAACTTAGAAACAAAGACCTGTATTTGAATATTGGATCCATTCCTACTATATGACAGTGGCCAAATCACATCACCTCTCTAGGACTCCGCTGCTATGATGTGCATGGAACAAAAGGGTGTTTGATAAGGAGGGACAATGAATGATGAGAATATTTCTTTAATGCAACATTACCTAGATCCTATCTAGATTTTTAGCTGAAGACTCCTTTGATTTGTTTTCTGCAAGCATTGGATGGTAGGAATGAAAAGGAAATTTCTGAACATAATTCAGATAAATTAGATGCAAATGCTGAAATGGAGAAAAAAAACTTTTTTTAGAAAAAGCAAGTTTTTTAAAGTCCATGAGCTTTATTAGATAGCTGACTAAGTACAAGTCATGGACTATAAACTAAAGAATTGACAAAAATATGGACCTGAAAGGAAGAAGTCACACTCTTGCTGATGACCAAATGATAGCACCAGATAATAGCAATACAAATACCTTGTCAAGATAGACACACTGAGCACAAATGCCTAACAGAGAGAGAGAGATGTAGCAGAGAAATCTGAAAAACAAAAGATGTCATTACAACAGTGACACAAACTTGTCCAGTGACATCATTAGAAGATACTGGAGGCAGCTAGGTGGCACAGGGAATAGAGCACTGGCCCTGGAGTCAGGAGGACCTGAGTTCAAATCCAGCCTCAGACACTTAACACAAAAAACTCGCCATGTGACCTTGGGCAAGTCACTTAACCCCAATTGCCCTCCAAAAAAAGAAGGAGAAGATACTGGCAACTCTGCAGCAATAGAAGTTATATATGTATCCCAAACATACATGACTTTCCATATGTATCCCTTGTGTGTGTGTCCCTGAGAAAAAGTGTACTCCACTGTGTATAGTGTGTCTGTCTTGTCTTCATGTGTTTATGCTGTTGGATTGAATATATTCTGTCTTGAGGTAGTGTGTACTCTGGTTAGTCTAGTAATAGTAAATATATCAATGGCGGCTCATGATTTTTTAACTGGATGCTCACTTACAAAGTATTTCATTTCTGGAGTAGTTTGCTAGGGATTCATGTGATTAGGAAGTGGCAACAGTTGTAATGCTTTAATCAAATCCTGAAATAAATTGGTTTTATGAACATTATGAAATGAGATAATATATCTAAAGTACCTTGAGAAATTCAAAGCACTGTATAAATGCTAATTATTATGGGTACTATTAATACCATACATAAAGCTAAATACAGGAAACATTTTTAGTCAGAGGATAATGGTGACTAAGAAAATGTGGTATTACAACAGAACATGTCAGGAAAATGGAGTTTGAGCTCTGGGACTTTATAGTTTTTATTCTGCCACTATGGTCTTAGAGAAATCAGTTCACATCCTTAAGCCTCAATCCTTTCATCTATAAAATAAGTATATTGGACTAGATGACATTCCCAAGTGTCCTTCAAGCTTAAAAATTCTATGGACATATTACTGGAAGATAAAAAAGAATTATCCCAAGGACAGCATAATACATTACCATAAACTTCTTTCTAATGAGTTTTGTAGACTTTCTTTAAAGAGAAACGAATGGTTGTAGCCACTTTTTTTTAAGTGTAACAGTTTAATTTCCAGAGTTGGAAAAAGAATATAACAGCCTAACAACGGCTTATGTTCATAGTTGGAAAAATAGTAAATCCATTTTCAGGTATGAAGATTATAGAAAAACGGATAAAATTCCGACAATAATAATTGAAGGAAGCTAAATTTGTCTGATATCTTTATTTTTCATAGAATAACATGTCTGGCAAAGAAGCAGAAATATTTTTTAAAATTTATTGATATCTAATTTTTCTATTATTTTTATTTCCAAATATATGCCTCCATCCCCTACTACCTCAGAATCTATACTTTGTAACAAAGAATAAAAAAATAAAGAGGAAAAAAAGCAATTCCAGAAAATGAACTAATGTAATCTGAGTCTAAGAATGTATACAGGAAGCTATCTTATGGTCCCCCAACTCTTCAAAAATTAAAAAAAAAATAAAGGAAGAGGGGATGGAGGTGCATTTTATCAACTCTTCTCCAAGGTCAAACTCTTAGGTCATTATAAGTACAGTAATTTAGTTTCATGATTTTATTCTTTCCAAGGACATTTTTGTAGTCATTATTTTCCTGTTTCCATCTTGTATGTTGTTTTATTTTCAGTTCTATTACTTTACTTTGCATCAATTCCTATAAGTCTTCCCTAGACTCCTCACATTCATCATTTCCTGCAACATAATAATATTCCTTTGCATCACTGTCCACAATTTGTAAGTCATTTTCAGTCGAAGATTATCTACTTTAGTTCCATTTCTTTGCTAACACATACCCTTAAAATGCTATTTTAAATATTTTGGTGACTATGGAACTTTTCCTCCCATATCCTTGACCTCCTTTGTGTACGTATGTAGCAATGGAATCTCTGGGTCAAAGGGTATGATATGATGAACTTATGTATTAATTGGACCAATGTGATTTAGTATAAATTAACAAGAGGCAATACGGTGGTGTAGAAACTACACTACATTAAGGTTCACAGCATATAGGTCTGAATCTTGGCTCTGCTATTTCCTATGTATGTGACAATGAGGAAGAAACTTCAGTTTTCACATCTATGAAAATAAAGGGTTAGATTGGATGATTTAATTATCTAATTCTATGTACATACAGAAATACTAGCTTGAAGAGAATTTGTTATTTTGAGTTAACTGCTTGGATCACGGAATTTAATATACACAAATAACACAGATAGGATGGTAATTAGCATCTGAGAAGACAAGAATTGGTTTTAAAATTCTATCACCAATTCAAATCAACCAACATTTTTTTGTATACCTACCATGTGTAAAGTACTTTACTAGGTTCTGGGAATATAAAGAGTAAAAAAAAAAAAAAAACCAGCTCCTAACTTTAAGAAGTTTAGATTCTATTGGGAAAACAAACTTTATGTACACAGATAAGTAAAAATAAAAGAAAAAATATACAAAGTAATTTGAAAGAGTTGGGAAAAGCACCAAACAATGAGAAATCAGAAGAGCTTCCTGTAAGATCTAGCACTTGAGCAGAACTTTAAAGGGATTCAAAATTTGGAGATGAGAAAAGAAATCTAGACAAATGTATGAAGATGTAGGAGATGGAAAGCCATGCATGGGGAACAGTAAATAGACCAGCATGGAAGGAATATAGGGTATATGTGGGAGAATAACTGGAATTAGATAGGCTGGAGTCATATTGGGGCAGGCTTTAAATACTAAAAATAAAAGGTTTTTATACGATTTTAGAAACAATGGGGAATCAGTGAAGTTTCTTGAGGAGGGGAATGAACTGGTCATGTTTATACTTTAGGATATTAATTTGGCAACTACGTAAGAGAGGGATTAAATAAAGGAGAGACTCAATGATCAATTTTGTACATAGAAGATAAAGTCCCTCTCTTGAAGAAAATTAAGCTAAAACTAAGACATATGTATATGATATATATCAACATACACAAGGGAAACAGGAATATATGCATATACATTCATACATGTATGCATACACGTATACAAATATATAGAATAAGTAGAAAACCATGACAATTTTCACACAAACTATGCAATATTTCCCTGGCAAAAAAAGAAGAAATTGACCAAACAGGGTGAAATAGAATACCTTAGGGAAGGATTTTTATAATTAATATGATGTATATTATTGCTTCATAAAAGAGATGAAAATTTTTGATAAATGTTATTACATTATATAAAGCCCCAACAGATTCCTGTTCAGTGTACAATCCCTACAAAACATTGTGAAAGTATAGTTTTCTGTTTGTTTTAAAAAAGTGGAAGAAGAGGCAAGTTTTATAAAATGCGGATGTTTTTCAGTGTTTTTACTCTGAGTTTTGTTGACATTTAAATTTGTTGTCATTTATAGAGTTGTAGTCATTGTGTGCTTCATTTACTCTGCAGTACTTCTTGAGTTTTTCCCATCTTCCTTTGAATTCTTCACATTCTTCATTATTTATGACACATAATATTCCACTACATTAATAGGGATGGAATTCATTAGGGATTGTGGCAACATAGGTCATTCTTTTCCTTTATAATCCCTGCCAAACCCACACTTCTTTCAAAATTCATGATTTCAATAGAGAACATCATCAATCATCCTTCAAAGTATATATAACCTCTTAGCTATCCTTGACACTTCCTTCTTCATTCTTTATATCTAATCATTTCCCAAGTCTTCACCAAATTGGACAACTGGCTGTTCCCTTCCATATCTGCACTCTTGCATAAGCAATTTTCTACATTTCAGATATGATTTGTCCACAGTTTCACCTTTCAGAATCCTTAACTATATTCAGGGATCACCTTATGATTGCCATGGTTTGGTACTTTCTAAAATTATCTTATATTTATTTACACTTTTCTATATTGTATGCCTCAATTAGAATACAAGTTCTCTGAGGGCAGGGTCTTTTTTTCTTTGTTTTGGTCTTTGTATCTCCATAAGCTAAAACAGTGCCTTGCACAAAATAGGAATCTAACACATTTGTTGGTTTGAATTATCTCCACTACTGCTCCCAAATTCCACTTTTCTTTCCCACCAGAAAGCCCTGGATTCCTGCCTTCCTCTTCCCCCATGTCTGTACTAGGTCTCTCAACACAGCTAAAGCTAAAAGGACAGAATCCTTTTTTTGAAGTATTTTACTAACATGCACTAGAGGGGAAAATGGTAGGAGGGGGCTACAATAACAAATCAAAGGGGAAAGTTTCAGAGTTTATATTGATCTTATCAGTCAATCTTGTCTTTCTTAGTTCCTCTTCCTTTTCCTGGCTGACTCCAAACTTCTACAAGCTTTTGTCCTCAGAGTCCATGGGCCCAATGCCCAAGCTAGATATTATCTCCATCTCTAGCCAATGGATTTAGTTTGGTAAAACTGTAAGGTTCTCAGTCCTTCTAGCATCTACATCTGTAATTCTTATCTCTGGGAATGAGGGCCCCAGGCTTTGACATGTGGAATGATTGATTTATTAATACATAGAGTAAACAAAGATGGATGTTGCCTTAATGGATTTTTATGGTAACTTCAAAAGGAAGGTTGCATAATTTAATCCTACTGATGCAAGAACTATGTGAATGTGTGTGTTGGTTTGTAGAATATCAGAGGTAGAGGGGACCTCAGAAGTCATTGAGTCTAATGAGTAGTTTACAAGAAATCCCCACTACAATATTTCCATACAATAGTCATCCAGTTCAGTATGTGCTTTATGATCTGCAGTAACAGAAAAACTACTTACTAACACTGGAGGTAGTCCCTTCTGTCTTTGAACAATTTTAATTATCTGAACATATCCCTTTCTGGTCTTATATATTTAATGACATGTCTGTATTATTGATTTCACACTTTCACACTTTCTGATTATGGACTCAGGTAGGAGGCTTGTGTTTCCCCTGATTCCTTGGATGAAAAATAGCCTTTCCTTTCTAATCTCCCCAAGATGTCTTGCTTTGTGGTTTGCCTTGAGCTCACCTTATGCCCTTCTACTCTGGTTTAGCATATCTCTCTCTTCCCTTTCTTAGAAATCCTGAGGTTCTGAACTTGGAAGCTTGCCTTTTGATGTGCCTTATTAACCATTCAGTTTGGTTTCAACTGATTACTTGCTGTGGTGGGCATTTTTTGGCATAAAAAGTCTTAAGCTTTGGAGAGACAAACTGAGTCAAGCAATCTGAGTCAAGCCAACAGAGTCAAGCTCTAAATCACTCCCTATATTTCATCTCTTGCTTTGGTACTGAGCTTCTGAATTTTTGTTTTGTAACTAGTTTTCCTACTTATTACAACCCCTTGGAATTCAGTGCTTTCAAGACACTCTGATGCCAACAATACCTGGCTTTTTCATTTGGACCCTTATCTTCTCCCTCTCAGGAATGGTGGCCCCTCCTTCAATCCAATGTTTGACTAATCACTAACTTGTGTCTGCCCTACCATCAGCAGGATATGACACTGGTTGCCCTTTCCGAAAGTTACTTTTTCTAGATCTTCCTATCCCCACCTCCCAACTCATTAGCAGATCAATGATAATACACCATGAGACCAGTAACTCCTTTACTTACTTCTTGTTGTTTGTTTCCACCTACCTCTGAGTCTCAGAGGACTAAGGCACCACTGAAGTCATATTTGGGGAAGATTACTTTCAGAATGCTGTATGCTTCCTTTCAAAAAAAAGAAATATTTGACACTTAAACATATAACATTAGACAGATGTTTAATCCTGTCTCACCTATAAAAAATGCAGAGCCATCTTCTAAAGGATAATGAAAAAGGATACAGTAAAATACAAAGAAACATGTAATATGAATAGCTAGCACTTGTATAGTGCTTTCAGGTTTGCAAAGTGTTTCATATACATTGCCTTGTTATTTCCTCACAACTACCTTGGAAGCCGGTGTTCTTATTATCACCATTTTACAGATGAAGAAATTGAGGCAGAAAGGTTAAGAAAATTGCTCCTCTTTTTCCGACTGGAATCATGGCGGGTGTAGAAGAAAAGAAGAAGCTACCACCTGTTCCAGAATCCCTTCTGAAAAAGTGGAAGGCTTTTGCAATACACTTGAAGACCAAATGCTTGAAGAAAAAGATGGCTATAAAAAAGGTACGTAAAATAAAGAGAAAACTTATCTATGAGAAAGCTAAAGCCTACCATAAGGAGCACAGACAGATGTACAGAAGTGAAATCTGACTGGCTAGAATGGCACACAAAGCTGGCAACTACTATGTACCTGCTGAACCCAAGTTGGCTTTTGTGATCAGTCAGAGGTATCCATGGTGTTAGCCCAAAGGTCCAAAAAGTATTGCAGCTTCTTCACCTTCGCCAAATCTTCATTGGCGCTTTTGTTAAGCTTAACAAGGCCTCGATTAACATGCTGAGGATTGTGGAAGCATACATTGCATGGGGTTATCCAAACCTGAAGTCTGTGAATGACTTGATTTACAAACATGTTTATGGCAAGATCAAGAAAAAGAGAACTGCCCTGATGGATAATGCCTTTATTGCAAAATCTTTTGGTAAATATGGAATCATCTGCATAGAAGATTTAATCCATGAGATCTACACTGTTGGCAAGCACTTCAAAACTGCCAACAACTTCCTGTTGCCGTTCAAATTATCTTCTCCACAAGGCAGAATGAAGAAAAAGACTACACATTTTGTGGAAGGTGGAGATGCTGGTAACAGGGAAGACCACATCAACAGGCTTATTCAAAGAATAAACTAAAGGTGAATTCATGATGATTATTTTTCTAATGGTCTGTTAATAAAAATGCCTATGACAAAATTGAAAAAAAAAGGATTGCTCAAGGTAACTCAGAGAATTTGTTTAAGAAGGATTTGAACTCAGGACTTCCTGATTTTAAGTCTAACATTCCTAGCATCCCTGCTCCATCTACCTGCCTGCAAGAGCTACATAAGCACAAGATGATAAAAGGATTGCAAAGGCATCAATATGGTGAAGAAAAATGGACCTGGTAACCATAGTGGAATACAAGTTAAATATGAATCAACAAAATAAGATTATTATTTTAAAAACAAATGACCTTAGAATCTATAAAAAGGTCTCTAATGTGTAGGTACCACAGAAAAATTTTCCTTTGGAATATTTTTACTAGAGAGTCTGATAGCATCCCACATTTGAACCCTGAATTGGCCCACAATAAGGGAAATGTCTGAAAGCATATCATCAAAATCATCAGTGAATATTGATGCCCCATGAATTTGGGGCACACAAGAATTTAAAATAATTCTCGTGTTATCAAAGTTCACAATCTAGACTCATGTAATATATAAGCACAGAGTATAGACAGACACACTTGCACACACACACATGTGCACACAGAGAGTATTGTATATATGCATGTGTGTATACATAATACACAAACACATATATGTTTGTATTACATATTACATACATATACATATCATATGTATATATTCAATAAATAGTAGTTGGGCAAAGGAAAGGTGAGGTGGACTAGAAATAAACATTTTCCCTAAATTGCATTTTTATTGGAGGGAATTCCCCCACTCACCCCTACCCATACTCTTTACAAGATGGCTTCCAGTATGTACTTCTTGTGGGCTCCATATCATTAGAAACGGAATCTGTAAAGGAAGGTAACTTATTTACCTGAAAGAAGCAGAAATTAGAGTACATAAGTAGATAGGTAAATTTCATCTAAGCCTTTATGAATATAAAATAATATCATGGGGTGGGGTAGTAAAGAGTGAGCCTTTAAAAATTTCAATAAAGAGACAGGGTAGGATGCTGCCTGAAGTACATCAAGATTTGAACTAGAGAGAGAATTTTTGCACTCTAAAAATTGAGAAATTCTGAAAGTTATTAGTAAGAGGGATTTTAGAACTTCTTTACATGAATATTGTTGAGTTTAGAGGAAAGAGATCTTTCTCTCATTTAAGGGAAAACTTTGAGCTAGATGATTCTTCCTCTCATGCTTTCTTCCTATGTGAACTTAGGTGTCACATAGGCTACCTAGAAACCTCAGTTTCCTCATCTGTAAAATGAAAGGTTTGGATTAGGTGACCTCCGGTTATGCTTCAGTTCTAGACCTATGACACCATAATCCTGTGTAACCTATGATCCTATGATCTCTAAGATCAAGGGTCTGATAGGTGCACACCTGTCTAGAAAAGAAGAAGAAGGACTAAAACAAATTTTCAAGTTTACTTTGTGCTATTTAAGCTGTGATTACTGCCAAAGTCAAGCAGAGTCTACCATTTAGTCTTCATTCTACTCTCAAATGACTGAAAGACCTCCAACACACCAAACTAAAACATTAAGATACATGAAATTACAGTGGTCTCTTGAATACAATCACATCAAAATCCCTCTGGATGTTAAAAACAAACAAACAACAACAAAAAAAAAACAACCGTGTCTCTGGCACTTGGAGTATCTCATATCTGCAGTCAGTACCAGGCAAATTTAGCCCTGGTGTAGCCCTAGTCCTCAAGCAGCAGTTTCAGATTACTGATGAGGTCTTTTGCTTCTTTAAAGGTGGTATTAAGAGTACCAAAGAGTTCTGAGCAATATCGTCTCTTTTTAGATCTGTCCATTCATCATCATATTGTGCCAGAATTTGTTAGGTAAACATGATTGACAGACAGCCATCTTTATCCTTTCTATGGCTGGAGGTCAGCACTGGTGGAAGGTAATGCTTTTTTAATGAGCTGTTAAAGGATTGGATTTCCTTTGTGTGGACTGCATGTTGCTTCTCTCTTAGCCAGCATCCAGAGTGGAGATATCCTTTTGCCTTCAGCATTCAGTATAACTCGGATGACTGAAGAACAGTCATAAAAGATTCATAGTGAAGCTGTTTAAAAAAAAAGTTACACTGATGGCCAAGAAGAAAAAAAAAGAAAAGAATCTAACCAGAAAAGATGACTGAGAGATCTCAGCAAGAAAGAATGAGGAAAAAAATTTAAAGATGACATTTGAATCTGTCATGAAAGGAAAACTATTTACTGCAATTCATTTGTCGCAAAAAATAAACTAAATATAACCTTTAAGTTTAAGGTGCAAATACAATTTCCCTCTGGTTCTTCCATTTTAAGGTAAAATAAACACCCCCAAATATTCTTGGTTTGGCACAGGAAGCAACAACAACAAAGCAGACATTCTTGCCTAATTCCAGTATTCTGTAGTACCATATTTACACAATGCTGCATCTTTTATGAAGTGGAACAATCACTTCAGAAGCAGTTTATATTTACTTTTCAAAATATTTATTTAGAAACATGTAAAAATGTTGTGAAAGGGGAAAATGGATATTTCTAAAATGTACACATTATAATGCTTTTTACTTAAATGCCAAAAAAATAGCTAAAAATTAACATCGACCTCTGCTATTAACTTTATCACCTTGTGAAACTTAAACTATTTTCATACCTCAGTTTCTCCTGTGTAAAATGAGGCAATTTAGCTAAATGATATCTAATGTCCCTTCCAACTGCAAGTTCTATGATCCCATCAGCACATTAATCAAATAGTATGAGGATGTTGTCAATTTCTGAATTGCATAGGTTATATAAGTATTAGTTGTCTGACTTTAGGTCGGGTTGTTAATGTAATCATTAACAATTGATTAGGATAATAAAATCTCACTTCCTAAATCAAATCAAATAATATCTTCTTTCTTTTGATTCATGAGTATAAATAAATAACATGGCTCATATTGTTTCTTCTTCCAAGCTTAGAGACTATAGAATTCAGCTGCCAAGTTATACCATAGGTTCATAGATTTATGACTGGAAATGTCGTTAGAGCTCATATAGCACAATACCTTCATTTGACAGAAAAGGACACTAAGGGACTGAAAAGTGAAACAATTGAGCTGCTAAGTGGCAAAGCTAAGATTCAAACCCAAGTCTTAACTTTCAAAGTCAGTGTTTTGTCCCTTTTGCCACAAATCCTTTCTTGTCCTCGGCCATCACATGATTTCACCTCACATGATACGCCTTGATTAAATATGTGGTTTTAATCATGCCTATGCTATAAATAGGTTGAATTCTTTAAAAAAAAAAAAAGTCTTTGCTTTAACAAGTTATTCATTGCTGTCTGAGTCCAATCGTCTCAAAGGAAGTCAAGCAAGTTTCACACTGTGATATTGTGAACCAAGGGGATCATATGCAAATAAGTTTATGGTACCTTTGACCCAGACAAGCCTCTTACACTCAATTTCATATACTTTTAACACAAAGAGAAAATCTCATCTCACATACTTAAAAGAACCATATACTACAATTTATAAGTAGATAAGAGATTTCTTCAGAATTATTCTTCTAAAAAAGAAAGGAATTTTATTCTCTACTGTCTCATATTAATATGTTATTTCAGGTAACCAGATTAATATGTTACTGCAAATAACAAAAGCTAAACATATTAACATATATTTAACAAAAGATAATAAGGAAAGAAAATACATAGTTTAGAAATTCAAGCACAAAAATTTATAGTGGTCCCCAAATTAGCTATGCTTGGGATAGCTTTGACGTTAGATGTACAATTATTTTCTCAATTTGTCAATAAACATTTATTAAATCCCTACTATGTGTCAGGCAGTGTGCTAAGTGCCATTGATACATGAGGCAAAAGACAGTCTCTGTCCTCAAGGAGCTAACAATCTAATAAGAACCCTACAATATCAGACAGAAATAATGATCTACACAGTATGAAACACAGAATACATTTAAAGTCATTTGGGTTTTTAGCCTGATAAGGCAAAATTCTTCTCACAAAAGGGTCATAATGACTGTCAGAAAATCTGTTTATCCCAGCTCCTACAAGTCATTGAAGCTCCAGCTCGACTCTGGTTCCATGGGTGGAGGTGAAGCAATGCACTAGGTAAAGTTTCAGTTTCCTCATAGCCCCGATTTCACCTGTTTAAACCAACTTATTTTCACAGCTAATTAGCATAATTGCTAACCACTTGCTTTTAACCAGATGCATGGCAAAGTTAGAAAGATGCCTTTCAAAGGGAAGGCAGGAGTGTGGGCAGAACTGGAACTAGCAATTTTTGCACCTAGGGCAAAGCAATACAAAAATCCATGTCCTCAAATCAACTTTTAAAGACAATTCAGTCAAAAGGAGAACTGAGGAAAAGGGGAAAGAGACCCCCAAAAAAAGATAATTGAGGAAACGTTCACCTAGGGTGCTGCTGCTGAGGGAAAGAATGGTCCCAACTGGTGACTTCCTATTTAAACCAATTATTTTTACTAAGAACATGCTAAATTCAATTCTTTCTAAACTGCTGGTGGCTGAAAGTGTTCTCCGTGCCCTCTCTAAATGTCCATGCCCTGGGGTGAAGACCAGTGCTCTCTAGGTCAGAGTGAAGGCACACAAGACGCCCCCAGGTGTAGAAGATCAGAACTGGCTTCTGTGGTTCACTTTTGCTTACTCATGGAACTCTCCCTCAGTCAGCTATGAGTCTCAGTGTTAACCCCCACCCAACCATTCCCGACTATGAGAGAGAAATAAATACTAGCTTCCCAAACGCGTCTCTTCTGTTTAAAGAAACTTGTCACATGAACAAATATTAACTGTGGTTTTCATTCTTGCTCTTTGCGCCTCCTTTTTTTTTTTTAGTTAAAAATAAAACACTGCTGCTTTGACTCTTCTGGCTTTCAATCTCATTAAAATACTCCACAGAAAGGGGTTTCACTAGAAATGTATAAACAAATGTGGCATTATGTGTCTCATTAGCTTGAAGAATACCAGCATAAGTGGTATCTGTGGGGTACAATAAGCCTCCCTTCCCCCTCTCACTTATATAATAAATCCCAGCATTCAAAAGACTAATCACTAAACACCATCTACAAAGCATCTTATTTCCTCATCAAATTTCCCTGCTGGGTTTAGCCATGCCTGTCAACTTCCCAGGTCCCCTCTTCAATAACTGGTTTATTCTTAGCATCCTGCCAATAAGCATTCCTAGGAGCAAACCCATGAAAGGATGAAGTCCAAATTTCTTTATCGCTTGCACTCCCAAGCAGGAGTTCCTGCTCACACTACTGGGAAAGGTCACAGGTAATTTTGGCTGCTATACTTTAGGATAGTAGGACTAAGAGTGCATGTTGGGCGTTTTTGTTTGCTATTCAGCTGACCACCAAAGACGACTTAGAGTTCAGTAAAATGGTTTTAAAAACAAATGGGCAAAAGTAGAACCAAAATTTCCTCCACCTCCCCTAAAACTTCAAGTTAAGTTGTTCGTATTCAATTTCAGTATCAGGACAAGTAGAATAATATTCTAAATTGTTCCAGCTATAGTCTTAGCTGGGCTACTTTTTTAATGAATACATACATTTATTTTGAAAATAACATTTTAGTATAGGAAGGTGTCATGTTAAAAGCATTGAAAGTGAAGGTTCTTTTAAAATAACTATTTTTATAGTGGAAATTCTATCTCTTCTGTCCTATGTGGCTTATTTGACATTACTATAAGAAGTCTTTTTGTGCTCTCAAAAGGAAAAAGGTTCTGGATAAATTGTAGAAATCTGGACTAGCTAGAAATCAGAATAATTTTACAAGATGAGGAAACATGGACTCAAAGAGGCTAACTGTTGGCTGGGAATCACCTATTCAGGAAAAAGTCATAGGTGGAATCCCAGTGCTTCCCTCTTTTGATTCTAAATTCTGCTGATTCTGTTTGAATCAGAATTGAAATTCTGACTTCAATAGACCACAATCTGTAGACCTCTAGTACAGAATAATAAGGTGATATGCTAAAAGCACCAGATGCAAAAGCCTTTTGAAATTATTTTACCTGGGAAATTTCATATCCTCTTTCCAATTTTGTATATAAGGTCTACTTATTTCATACAGCATCCTTTGTTGGGACTGTTTAAACCTGATTCTTCCTGTCTATAAGCAGGTTCTTCACACTGAAGGGGGCTTGTTCTTTCAAGCCACTAAAGAGAGTCATGTATTAAGTAGTTCAAGGATCTGAAAGAATTCATGTAGTTTTTAAGTATTCCATCCTACCTACTTGGGAGAAGATAATTATCAGGATGAGACCTTCAGAATTCATTATCCTTGAACTTCATTGAAATGCATTCAAAATAGTACTCACCATCCTTTACCTTAAGAATTCTTGGGGCAGATAGGTGGTACAGTGAATAGAGCACCAGTCCTGGAGTCAGGAGGACCTGAATTCATCTCTGGCCTCAGACACTTAACACTTATTAGCCATGTGACCTTGGGCAAGTCACTTAACCCCAATTGCCCTGCCTTCCCTGTAATGTTAATGAAATCAGAAGATCTTCCATGCCCCTTTCTATTGGCACCTACTAAAGATACTTAGCACCTCAAAGGCTTAGCTCCTTACTTCCAGTTAACTCCTTGGGAGTAATTCACACCTGAACAGGGAGGGGCTCATCGCAGCAGACTGGGAGCCGAAGCCAGCCTAGCCCAAAACTGAGGCCTGGCCCCAGGGTGGTTAGGAGAAGCCACAGCTGGAGTTGAGAGGAGAGTGGATTGGAAGCACCTGGGGCAATCTCCTCATTTATCAAGCCAGAAG
>CM053593.1:292365101-292384014 GCA_028646575.1 Pseudocheirus occidentalis
CTTCAGTCAGGTTGTTGACTCTCTTTTCCTGATTTTCTTGCATCATTCTCATTTCTCTTCCCAATTTTTCCTCCACTTCTCTTATTTGTTTTTCAAAGTCCTTTTTCAGTTGATCTATAGCTTGTAGGCAATCTTTGAGTGTCTTGGAAGCATTTGGTGTGGGAGTTCTGACTGTGTTGTGTTCCTCCCGTTCCATGCTTTGATCCTTTTTGTCCACAAAAAAAGGATTCTAGAGTTTTATTGCAGTTCTTATTTTGCTTCCTTTTCCTCATGTTGGCCAGTCAATTAACTGGTTGATTTTTTTAGGTCTGTGGAACTCTCCTTCCAGGGTGGAAAGCTCTGTCCCAAATTGCTGGGGTTTTCACAGCTGCTGGAACTATTAGGGGGTGCTGCATCCCCCACCAGCTTTGGTTTGCTGAAAGCGCACCCCAAGACCACCACCCAAGACCACGATCTGGATCCAGGCTGCTCAATGCAAGAGGCCTTGGCCCTGATCAATCATCTCAACCCCCCCTGTGGGGTCCGCAGGCCAGGAGCTCTGAAGCAGCCCAATGGGGGCAGTTGCCAGTTGCAGCAGATCCTGCCTTTCCCCTGCTGCTTCCTTGCCCTGGGGGAAGATTGGCCCACCTGATTTTCCTCCTCCCAATTTAGCTTGAAAGCTTCACTTTCACTGACTTTTCTCTAATCCTTCTTTTTACTGGCTTGATAGATGTGGAGATTTCTCCAGATCCTGTAGATCTGCTCTCTATAGACTCACACTACGGCTTGGTTCCTCCCGTCAACCCTGGGGCCTGGCCACGGTTTCCATTTCAGGCTGGGCTGACCTTGGCTCCCAGCCTGCCACGATGAGCCCCTCCTGCTGAGCTGCCTTCAGCAAGAGATGTGCTTTCTGCATTTTTGTGATTTGGGGAGCCCTAAAATTTGTTTAGAGTCATATTTTATGGGTATTTAGGGTGGCTGTGTGGGAGCTACAAAACTTTGCTCCTTCTATGCTGCCATCTTGGCTCTGTCCTCCAAGCTCAACTTTCTTTCTAGGAATTATAGGATAATGGTAAAAGTGCTAAATTTAAGTAATTTGTATCCAAATTCTGGTTCTGCCTTCTAATGGCTATATTGCTGTGGACAAGGTTCTTAATCTTTCAGTCTATTTCTGTAACATGAAGGCCAGGATATCACCAATATTTACCTCATTGACTTATTATGATGATCAC
Organism: Pseudocheirus occidentalis; assembly: GCA_028646575.1. Classification (NCBI taxonomy): domain Eukaryota; kingdom Metazoa; phylum Chordata; class Mammalia; order Diprotodontia; family Pseudocheiridae; genus Pseudocheirus; species Pseudocheirus occidentalis. Next base: position 292,366,313 of record CM053593.1, read on the forward strand.
TTAGAGGCTCATAGTCATTCGTCTTCCTCATACCTTTGTAATTAGGAAGATTACATTTTGATGCAGGCCTTCATCACCCTAATCCTGGTCTCCTGCAATAGCCTGCTACTTATTCTTCCTGCCACAAGACAGTCCCAATTCTGGTCTATCGTCTACTCAGCTTTCAAAATGATATTCTTAATTCACAAAACTAACCATATCCCCTCTTCCTCCTTTTTCAATAATCTCCAGTGGCTCCTTATCATCTTTAGGATAAAATATGAAATTTTGTGCTTGGTGTTTAAAGCTCTTCATTGCTTGTCTCTTTCCCATATTTCCAGGCTTCTTATACCATACACCCCACCATATACTCTGTGATTCAGTGACACTGATCTCTTTATTATTTCTCTGGTGTACCCAAACCCAAATCCCAGGTCACTACGCACCACCTGATTTGCGATCCACAATTAAGCCCCGTTTATATTTTGGTCTCTGTCCCTATCCTACTCCCTGTTATTGCTTGAAACAGCTTTAAGGCATGTCTTGGCATTTATCAGTGCAAAATTCCCTGCCCCCTCCTTCCTAAAATTAGCATTCTGTATATTTTCCTTGAATGGCCATAGATATAAAGTTCATATGACCCTGGCCTGTTTGAGGATTTTCCAGTCACACCTCCAGTTCCCCTTATCCCATGACCCTCCACCCTGTTCTGGAAAACACTGACTAAGATCTTCCACCCTGCTCTTCCAAGGGACACCTGAGTCACAGGAAGATTGCACCCTTGTACCCTTGTGCCATATTCCCAAAATTAGCCCTGACCTATAGATCCAACCAATGGCTTTACTTTGCTTCTGTACATCATGGCTTCTGCTAGCTCCCCTCCCAGATTGTGGCTTTTGTGGTTTTAGCCTTTATAACCAAAGTGGTGCCCCCAAAGGATCACTACCAATTTGAGTGAACACTCCAGTAGTTGGCCACTTGCTCAATAAATCCACACCTAAATTTTATCTTGAACCTAGGTCTTTGCTCGCTCTTATTCTCTGAACAACATCTCCAAGACTTCATTTCCCAACTCTGGGCATTTTCATTGATTCTACTCATTCCTGAAATATTTTCTATTCCTGCCATAAATTCCTTCAAGTTCCTCCTAAAATGTCATGCTGTACTAAAAACCTTTTATCTTTTTTAATAGTAATGCCTCACTCTGTTAATCATCTCTACTTCATTTTGTATTTTCATTTTGTATTGATTTTGTATTCGTCTTGCTTATACACAGTTGTTTGCATATTGCTTCCTTCATTAATGTGATAGTTCCTGGAGAGCAAGGGCTGTTTTGTTTCTTTGTTCTACTTTGAATGCATAATACTCAGTATAATCCTTGGGACATAGTAGGTACTTAATAAATGTTAGTAGTTAGGTGGTAGAGTAGAAAGAGTGCCAGAATCAATGCTAATGATTGGCTGACTTTTTAGACTGATTTCTGCCTATGGGTTCCTTTTCCTTTTACTACAAAGGTCATTTACAGCTCATTAGTCAATCAAAGGGCTCTTCTTCACCAGAGAGTGATGTATATAGGAAATATATTAATACTTGTGCATCTTCAGAAGTGAAGGGTCAGGACCCTTGATGACATACTGTATATCTGGAAACAAACTCACCAGACCTATATGCTCCTCAGAGTGGAGCCCCAGTGGCCAGACCCCCCATTACCTAGATGAGATATTTTGCATAGCTAAAGCTCTATATGAGTGCCTACTACTATTGTAAGTATTCATTTCCATTGAAAATAAATTAAAGCCACAAAACTGCCCAACCTTAAACATATTTTTATAAATAAATACAATAACTATGAAAAGGCTAATTAGATTTCTTCTGGGCATTATAGAATTGAAACTATGCAGATATTGAAGTACTACAATGCTTCAATATTAATACTGAGCATGAATATTCAATATATTACACTACAATGATACCTCAATGCTGAGGGAAGTACATCTAAACCACCAAAACCCATCATCACCTTTTCATCTTGCTTGACACTTTGTCCATTATATTAAAAGTATGAAACACCCCAGTAAACAAGACATATGTGAATATTATACACCAATTATCAGGGAGTAAAATCAAGATTACAGTGACCTCAGTGGTCCCCTTAGAGAACAGATATCCACATATTTGCTTCAGTGAATAAAATTTGAGGACTAATTGTATGGTACCAAATTTGGCTGAATATCAATTCCTTATAAATAAGTCCCTTTCCCTTTTCCCTCCTTGCAGGGTGGTTTTCATGCATATCATTCTCCTCTGTCTGGGGAGTCATGTACTTCACGAAGACATTTTTTGAGAGCTCTAGTTCCTGGAATGCCAGAGTTCTGAGTATCTCTTTGGAGGAAGTGATAAGGAAAGGTAGGGTTGGTAGATGAGGTAAATTGATCCTTTATTTCTAGAAAAAAAAAGTACCTTTCTTTCTTTAAATTACTTGTCTGTCTTAAACACATAAAAGAGACTAAAAGAAACAAACAAAAAATTTGGTAGTATCTAAATAGATACTGTGATATTGAACTGGACACTAAATTGACATTTTAAATCAGTATTTAATTTTGAACACTTAATCTAATACCAATGTTAAAGTTAAGTACACAAATTAGCTTAGATTAGATACTCAAAAATCAAGTGAATATAATTCCCACCTTTTACCAAAGGAGTTTAGCCACCCCCAAGATGAACTTCTCATCAGTACATTTCCCTTAAGAAAAAAACTCTATTGCACAGCAGAGCTACTTTAGAAATGAAGCGACAATTCATTGTTGCTGTTGTTTAGTCACATCTGACCCTTCATGACCCCATTTAGGTTTTCTTGGCAGAGATATTGGAGTGGTTTGTTATTTCCTTCTGCAGCTCATTTGACAGATGAGGAAACTGAGGCAAACAGGATTAATTGACTTGCCCGAGGTCACATAGCTGGTAAGTGTCTGAAGCCACATTTGAAATGGGGAAGATGAGTCTTCCTAACTTCTAATCTGACACTCTATCCTCTAGCTGCCCATGACAATGCAGAGTTATCTTGTAAATAGGTATGTGGTTACCCTCATTGAATTGTGATGTATGGTATGCTCCTAGGTTACTTCAAGGGCACAAATCAATGTAATTTACATTTACATAAGCAGATTAATTCAGAAATTACTTTTCAATAATTAAAAAGCAATGGATATTAATCATTTCTACTAGTAACTATCTGCTGAGAACTAGGCAAAGTTGGTGGGTTTTTAATAGAATTAGAGGGTTTTTTAGCTTACAGAGGTGAGAATTAGCAAGAGTCTCTTCAACAGGAATACAAATCATGTGCTTACATACACAGTGACATCAGCCAAATGAGTTGTATGAACCCTGGTTGGGTTTGTATCACACCCTCTGGAAAAGCATAAGTGCTTTATGGAATGTGTACTGCATAGTCTCACAGCTTGCTTGAGTTAGCCAGACCTTTCTGCTGACACTTCTAAAAACACTCTGTTCCTGTTGACTTTACATGTCTGCCCCCTCCTCTTTTTTAAGTTACCACACTCTGGTTGCCAGTATACACCAATACAGAGCTCCATTGGAATATGCAAAACAGCTTTTTAAGAACAAAAATCTAAACAAGGAAGAACAGTTAAGGAAAAAAAACTATTTTTATTTTAAAAAAAGAAGGAAAAATTGCATATCTAATGCACACTACAATTTCCATCCTAATTCGAACCTATTGTTCATGCTAAGACTCAGTTTAAAATTAAACATTTCTTGGTACAAAGCCAGCCCTATGGGCTTACTACAACATGCCCAAATTTCTTCTGTTTTCACATGTTGTTTCATATCCCTTAATATAGAGTCATAGAATTAGACCTGGAAAGGACCTCGGGGTACAAACTCTCCATTCTATAGTTGAGGAAACTGAGATTCAGAGAGGGCGCATAGTAAGTATAAGAGTTGAGATTTGGACCCATATCATATAACTCCAGAACCGATGTTCTTTCTTTTGTCACACACTTAGATTTTTTTTGCTTCTCATCACTCTCCTCTTATCATTCTTTGAAGAATAACATTTTTTCTCTCAGTTATTAGAAAAGTGATTGCATTTGAGTCTACTAAACACTAAAATATCACATAAGAATGCTTTCCTTCTTAATTATGTTCACAAAAATGCTTTTTGACATATTTCAAGAGATGATATCATCTCAAATTTTAAACTAAAATCTTTATTTAAAAAAAGAGACAAATTTTAATGCTTCCAGAAAACCCTTAGCTTTAACACTTGATGGGTTTCCAAAAACACTGGGAAAATATTCTATAAAAAACAGGCCTTGTGGTTGCTGTCCTGAGTAATATCTGCAGACTCCCCTGACTACACAGCTGTGGAGGCCAAGTGTGATTTAGTGGCCTGAAAACTGAAATTCTGTGCCGCCTTAGTAATCACAGATCTTTATTGTCCAGGGACTCTGCTAACTAAGTTCCAGGAGACTGGCTTCTTTCCATGCGGGTGGATTTTCCCTCAGCATAGACACATGGTTTTTGCCGAGGTTAGCTAGGGAAAGCTAAAATTTTGTTTTGAATAGAATGTTCTGTTTAAGTTGTGTTATAAAGGTAGGGACCACCCAAAATTATTCACCCTTATTAGATCAGTGGGAAAATGGGGGTGGTTCCCATGGCTCATCATGGATTCCTATTTCAACTATTAACTTCAGTTGGTTGAGGTTTTACTTTAGCAATTGCTAAAAGGAGTGGCAATGGGTTGTTCTGTATTAATTGGATATAAAAAGATCTTTTTGTTGTTGTACCTCTACGAGAATATACTGAAGATGTTCATTCACATAAACAAAATTTTTTAGTTTTATAATTTTGGGGATCAGGTTTACGTATTCTAGAAAAGTTGCCTCAAAGTTCTTTATGTAAAAGGCATATAGGAAAGATATCTCAAATACTTTATGGAGGTGTTCCAAGTATGAAAATCAAGCATTCTGAATGGAAAATTGATATTTTAGAATTCATGTCTTTAAAATCATGTATCTAGTAGTCTGTCAAAAAATAATAATAAAATGCAAAGTAGACATGACATCCAAGAGGTGATAGTTCTAGTATATTCTCTCCTATTCAGACCACATCCAGAGAACTGGGTTCAGTTCTGGGAGCCACATCTTATATAAGACACTAATAAGGTTGAGAATGTCAAAAGGAGAATAACCAGGATGATTGACTTAAAATTATCACCACATGAGGACTACAAAACTGGTTATATTTAACCTTCTAGAAACGTTTCAATAACCTGGAAGGTTATTGAAGGTAAAGGTGTTCATTTCCCCCCATCTTGGTCCTAGAGTATGGGACTAGGAATAATGGGTAAAAGTTTCAAAGATATATTCTTAGTGCTGAAGCAAAGATAAACTTCCTAGCTACTAAAGTTATTCAAATGTGGAATTGGCTGCTTTGGGAAGTTGCAGATTTTTCCCTTGAGGTCTCTAAGTCAAAGTTGAAAGACCGAAGGTCAGATATATTATAAGAAGGATCTTTTTTTTTTTTTGGTATGCAGCCACCTAGATGGTTTCTGAGGTCACTTCCAACTCTAAAATACTGTGATTTTGAAGTATATGTATATTTGAATACACCATAAACAAGGACTGATAGCTCTCAATTAATAACCACACTATAAAGAAGTCTTTATATTTGGTATTGCAATGTTTTCTATATAGCAAGCATATTAAGATCATTTTATTTAGAATATAATTAAAATACTTTATATTCCTTAAGACCACACAAACTTATGAGACTGGGAGGGAGTAGAAAAGGGTTTAGGAATAAACTCAATAGCAGGGGGAAGGAAGTGTGAGTATATATAACATACAAAATGGCTTACCTAAACATTGAAATATATATCTGCATATGATTATATTTATCATTCCTATATCTTTTTGTTTTCCTATGGACAACAATGTCGAAAACCATAAATTCACTGTGTATTCAAATGAAAAACAGTCTCCCAAATGAGTCACTACTTTTTTTTCAAACTTACCATTTTATTACATTTTTATTTCATGTTCTTTAGTCCTTTGAATGCAAAGACTTGCTTCATTATTTAAAACTGTATGGAGAGAATGAAAGATTCTTTGACATAAAACATGCTATATCTACTTTAAAAAAAACTGAAGAATTTTCACAAATGGCAAGGAGTTTTAAATAAGAAGATTCTTTCCTTCTTATCCTGATTCAGAAACTGCCCTTCTAAAAATTCAGTTTTTTAAAAAAAATCTGTGGAAAGCATTACTGAAATTCTTCACAACTGAAAAGTTAGCACAGAAACCAATATTGATACTTAATCTCCCTTAGGAAGAACAACAAACGAGAATGAAGATCTCTATAGAAAGAGAAGAATTTTATAGATTCTCTAACTGTATTCTTACTCCGTTTAATTTAAATAAAAACAAGTTTCATTCTCAAAGAACAAAACTCAATGTAGATATAAACATAGATAAAGAAGTTGATCAAATAATTAATAAAAATTAATATATACAAATATTGTAAAAAGTAAAGTAATAGAAATATGCACATTTAAAACAATGTAAAATCTAAATATCTTGACCTGTGGAACACCTAAGAGTTTACAAGACTGTACTAACCAAGAATAACTATAAATATTATAAATATTGTTAGATATTCATCATTTGAATATTCCAGTTTCATTATGACCCATCTACTAGCTTTATGGGCTTCATGGTAGATATTTAAAGGCAGCTAGGTGACACAGTGGATGGAACGCTGGGTCTTCAGTCAGGGGGATGTATTTTTTGTGACTTCAAATACAGTCTTAGATATTTACTATATGTGTGACCCATGGCAAGTCCCTTAACCCTGTTTGCCTCAGTTTCCTCATCTGTAAAATTAGCTGGAGAAGGAAATGGCAAACCATTCTGGTATCTTTTCCAAGAAAACCCAAATGGGGTCATGAAGAATCAGACATGACTGAAAAAAGACTGAAAACCACCAAGAGCAAAAACATATTTAAACTTAAAAACTCAATGTTTTAAAGTAAAATGTTAAATATGTATAGTAAAAATGTATCTATTATCAGTTATCATGAAAGTGACCACTTCACCTATGAAAGAGAAAAGAGACTTTGGTATTATCCCTCAAAATGAAGACAAATCTATACATCTATCTTTAGTAAGACATATTCCTTTTGTACAACAAGGAAGTGACTCAGGTGTGATGAGCAGACAGAGAGGTAGACATTTCCTGAGCCTTCAGTGAAAGAAAGAAGAGTATCCTAGTATACTGAAGAGAAACACTAGACTTGGCACTAAAAAATCTAATTTTGAGAATATTGTCTATTCTGAATTTCTCAAGCTATAAAATGAGAATAATAATACTTGTATTAATGATATTACAGTATTTATGTGAAGTTCAAATGGAGTAATGTACAATAAAAGACCTCTATCATTGTAAAGCATTCTACTGTAAAGGAATAAAATATCACAAAATTCATGGAAAAGGTGAGTTTTAAGTGAAACCTTGGAGAAAAGGAAAACTATGGACTGGTTGACATAAAAAAAAAATCACTCCAGAGATATGGTGTTCCATTTTCTAGCTCAAGATGCCCAGATACCTTTACTAAGTAAAAAGTCTCTCTGATTGAGATATAGAATCAATTAATCACTCAACAGATAGGATATATAAGTAAGATTGTCTATCCCCTGAAATATGAACCTACTTGATTGAGTCAAAAAAAGAAAAGCATTGAATGGCTAACCAAAAAAGAAAACCACACATCTGTGAACTTTAAACATTAGAGGAATTTCAGCAATTCTTCAGTCCTAAGGGTCTAGCCTGGTGGTAGAAAAATGGTTATTAAATATTAGCCCAGTATCACACAGACAGTATGTTTCAGAGGTAGACTTGAAAGCCGTTTTTCTTGACTCCAAGGCCAACTCTATCCATTACGCCATTTTCTAGGTACTGAGGATAGGGGAAAAAAAGAAATAGTTCATGCCCTTGAGGGACTTATACATTTCATTAGAAAGTTATTTATAGATTCACAGTAGTATGTTATGAGTATGAAGTAAGGGTGATCCAAAAATCTACAGCCTGCTCTAGAGCAAAGGGAAGAAGAGCAAAATGCAGCTTCATAGCTCAATACGTAAGGAGTTTATGTCTTTAGATATAGTTCAAGACTGAAGACTAAAGGGCAAATGATAACAATAATACTTGAAATCATAAGAAGCTCTTCTGCCAGAGTGGAAACTACTAGAGTTCCTTATGTTTTGAAACAATATCAGAAATGTGTATTTTGATCAGTATGTGGCAGCAAAGAAACCAACTAAGGCAGTAAGTAACTGCAGAACCACAGTAGGGATTTCTTTTTTCTTTTGTATTTGAGGAAAGTGGCCAGAAATGTGCCTTCATCAATATGTGTTGAGCCACTGGGAACATGAAAATGAAGCCACTGATGAAGACGTGGTCACTTAGGGGTAAAATGGAAATAGGAAGGGAGGAGTTTACTCAAGCCCATCATCTGGGAGCTTTTTATTTTAGCTAATTATTCTTGCTAACTAGGTGCTAAGCTCTGCTGTTTCTGTGCTGCTGAAAGACTATAAGTGCTGTCAGGTCTCTAAATTTGGTACCCTCTAAATTCAGTGCCTTGGGACAAAGCTCCAGTTGCCCCACCCTATTTATGGCTCTGGATAATTGTACAGGACAAATGAAACCTGAGCTGCAGGGGCAGATCTGGGTGCATCCAAAGAAGAAATCCAAAAAGGAAGAACAAGGATAGAACCTTGCCATCTAGAAGGAAGAAGAGATAATCTAATATATGGAGATGTTGAGGAAGATGAAGAATGCTTTTTATATTAATATTTTTGTTATATGACATTTCACAAACTATGAAGTAAATTTTAAATTTTGTACTTGACTAGCTGGAAATCATCACAGTCTAATGATATGATTCTTATAATTACCAATTCTACATCTGGTTTCAATCTATGTAGGAATGAATGAATTGCCTAACTAATATAATAATACTTATTAAGCATCTGCCACTAGAAATACAATAAAAAGTAAGACAGCCTCTAGTCTCAAAAATTTATATTCTAAAACAGGAAAACATTACATATAAGGAGATAGAAACCAGGGGAAGGAGTTTAGTCACAGGCATGGTGAGTCAAGCTATAGAGAAGTAAATTGTAAAACATTTTCCAGAAAAGGATGTGAAATTATGCACCCCGCCCCAACATGGCAGATGGATTGCAAGGTGTCCTTGATAGACTGATAGCGTGACCTAGGGCGAGTTTATCTAGTGGATTATGTGAGTTTTATTTCACTCATTCACTAATCAGAATACCTCAGCCCCAAGGCAGGAGCTCCAAAGTTGAATGATTAAATCTTTTGGGCAGAAGGTCAGGATCTCTGGAGGTCCAGCTGAGAGTAACAGGTGGGAAGGGGGAGTAACAGGAGGTCAGACGTCAAGATGTCCTGATAGAGGTATGTAAAGCCGGGTTTGGGGTCAGCTAGATGGAGTTAGTTAGTTGAGGGATTGTTTTTTTCTTCTGCAAACTTAAAGCACAGAAATCATGAAGTCTCAGACTCACTGAAGGTTAAAAGTATCCTTCAAACATATTTCTTGTTCACCAAAGTCTTAAAAGCAACAGATATTGTCAATTAACCTTTAGTCTTACATTTGAATTGTAGAAATCTGTACTTATTTAACATCCAAAGACCAATAGTTTTATATCATTTTCATTGGGTGTTCCATTTTAACTTCTGCACACAAATGTAAGTTAAAGTATTAGCCTTGGAAAGTGTAATATTTAAAATTAATATATTTAATGACATAAAATAGGAATTTTATGAAAATATATCCATGTAGTAGAGGAGGGCAATAATCAACCTACCTAAATACAAATCAGTAGTAGTAATAGCAGTAGAAGTGGCAAATGCAGCAAGTATTTATAGCTTAAGAATTTGAAAAAAAACCTTTATGTATCTTAAAAGGGCAATGATTCAAAAGGGCCCTCACGAATGGGACACAAAGACTCACTTCCACGTTACCATTTATTTCTCATAAAACAGCACCATGAGGCAGGTATAGTTATTATCATCCCTGTCTTACAGAGGAGGAAACAAGTTTCCTGGGTTAAACATGTAACCAACGTGACAGGTACTAGAATTTGCCCCTGGGCTCTAACAATTATAAGACTGAACACTTCCAACTATACCATCCTCCAAAATGTTATTACAGAGTTGGTAAAGTTATGTTATTTTCAAGTGAAGATCATATGACAAATAAATAAGCCAGAAGTGGCAGGGGACTTAGAAAACAAGATATTATTATTTGTAAAGACCTTAACATAGTGCCTGGCTTGTTTCCACACCTATTATCATCCTTATCCATCAATTCATTCTTGCTACTTCAGATTTAATAAGTGCTATGAAAAGTCTTATGAAACAACAACTAATTCTAAAATCAGCAAATATCACATCAATGTGCTGGTTTTCATATACGTGCTATACACCTTGTCCTTAATTTTTCTGAATAATACAGATTCTCACTGAGTGGTGAAATGAGTCTTCTACTATGAATACACTCTTCCCCATATAGCATCAACAGAAAAACAACAATATTAACAGGAAGGCAAACTCATTTTTAAAGACTTCCTAATCGGAAAGAAATCACAGAGAGAAGTTATTTCATTTTGAACTTCCTTTTTCCATGAATTACCTGTGTTCCTATTAAAATATGATTCCTAACTGCTTTCCCTTCAATCTCATCCAATTCCACAGTCTATAGTTTAGCAACCAAGAATAACTTATAAAAACTTCCATCAAGATTGTTCCATGAACTATCACAGGGTTTGATTTTGTAGACTTTCCACGTGCCTAACCTCACTTGACTCTCCTGTGCCAAAAGACTGAAAGATCCACAAGTTTAAAACAAGAAAAAGAGATTCAGTTTCAAAGTAAACATTCATGTTAGCACATTATCTTATTGCGGTAAATGGTTTTATTAGTTCTTTAATGAGGTAAGAAACTCAGCATGGTAAGATAAATAGGAAATTAATGAAAACCACCCTCAAAGGGTTCTGGCACAGGGTTCCTTTAATCAGATAGGGGAACAAAGACTCATTTAAGTATTTCTTCATGGGTTTAAAACGTAGATGTGTTTTTATGTCGACAGAAATATGTCGACAAAAAAAGGCCTGCTTCTCCACTGTACTTAATCATAAATATAAACAACTTATAAATGCTCAATGAAGCACACTTTTTGTTGTGAAATCTCAGTATCTATTTTTAAAAAATTCTTGCAATCACTTCATCACCATAAGAAATACTTTATCAATTGCAGCTCATTTTTACATATATATTGAAGCATTTAGATTAGAAGCAAGTCATGTAGGTGCTCTAAAACTTGACACAAATAACTTGACCCTCCACTATATATTTTCTCCATAACACAGAAAAAATATTGCAAGTTTGTAGTTCTAAGAAACTATAGTATTGGATTGAGAGGCAATGGCCCTAATTTAGATTTCTGAAAATCTTGTTGTCATTGTTCTTGTTTAAAGAGTGAGAGTGGGGCAGCTAGGTGGTACAGTGAATAGAGCACTGGCCCTGGAGTCATGAGGACCTGAGTTCAAATCCGGCCTCAGCCCCTTAACACAAAAACTAGCTGTGTGACTTTGGGCAAGTCACTTAACCCCAACTGCCCTCCAAAAAAAAAAGCAAAAAATAAATAAAGAGTGAGAGGAAGATAGGGGTTAGAAAATTAATTAAATCTCAGAGCCAGAAATTCCAAATATAACATTGACTATATGTACATTCTTGGCTCTTTAGGTAGCACTATTTTAATCACATTTTAAATATTATGGAATAGAAAATTTTATAACAAAAATTAGTGTCAGAAAAAACTTTTATTCTAAAAGCTCTAGAAGAAAGAAATCTGTTATTAAAATTATAAGATATTTCATAAGTAATTTTAAAAAATTCTTAAGGTTCTAGTATCTTATTGAAACCCCTTGCTCTTCAAAGGATACAACTATATTTGTTAGGTCTCCCAAAAATAATATTAATAGCACTATAAAGTTTACAGTGTGCTTCATATGCATTATTTTATTTGATTCTCAAAAGAACAATATAAAATAGGCTCTATCACTTTTACATATGAGGAAACTGAGGCTAAGAATAGTTAACTTTCTAAGAGGCACCCAGTAGGTAAACATTGTCAGAGACAAGATTCAAACCTAGGCCATCCAGACTCCAAGTTCAGCACTCTATTCGACCTAACTTCCCTTGAGTAGCAATCTCTCTCTCTCTCTCTCTCTCTCTCTCTCTCTCTCTCTCTCTCTCTCTCTCTCTCTCTCTCTCTTCCTCCCTTCCTCCCTCCCTCCTTCTCTCTTTCTCCATCGAGAGAGACACACAGAGACAGAGAAACAAACAGAGAGACAGGAACAGAGACAGAGCAAGAGAGAAAGAGACAGAGATACAGAGACAGAGGGACTGAAACAGAGACACAGACAAAAAGAGACAGAGACACACAGAGATCTTTGTCTTTGGTTAAAAGTGAACACATAGCATTCAATGTAGAGTTATGGAAAGAGGTTTAGGAGTTTGGAGCAATTGGCATCCCTGGGACCATTCTTGGATACTATCTCTGACCCATTATTTATTTTTAAGTGTTTTAAATCTATGTCCTTCTGAGTCTGTCATGTGCAAAAGGGATAAAAATAAAATATACTTATTGCTAAAACGCTTTAAGGTCTGTGGATAAATGTCCAAGATGTGTATTAAAAATAATGCAATACTCATTGAAGATAAAGGGATATGTTTTTATTTTAAGATATCCATTTCCAGTATGATTTTGGCACAATATATACAAGACTCTTGAAATTCTTAGAAGAGGTAGTAGGCCTGAATTTAATCTCTGTAGACCATGAGAAAATCTAAATGTAATAAATTTTAACTTCATTGATTTGGCTCTTTATGAAGTCCAAAGTAATGTCGTGATCTATTGAAAACACTGAAAACCTCTGGGATATAGTACGGATGTTGGAATTCTTTCATACTATTGAAGAAATGATTCAGGATATGGAGACGTGCTAGGAGACTACTAATGAACCTTGGACTAACATTCATCATAGACTGGATTCTGGAACAGCTTTTGCTTTTTCCCAGATGGCGGCTTAAATATATTTCAATCTATTGTGGGCTTATATAGTACATGACAGAAGATAATTTAAACACAATGTCCCAATTGTATATTTGTTTTTGTTATAACACTTACTGTGTATGCAATAAATGTCCCACTACAAAAATAATAAAAATGTTTTTCTTATACATAAATCATTCCCCACTTTTTAGAATGATTGGAAGTGTGGATTAAATACATGTGATGCCTATTTTTTAAAAAATGGTTACAAGTGAGGATCCCTGTCAAATCCAGTTCTATTATGATGATTTAGGATTTCATATGCTAATGAGCCATGTTTAAGTTCTTATATTTTGTTTACAAAAGTGGATTGAAATTGTTAGAGTATCCGGAAATGTTTAAAACATAATTATCAGAAAAAATAGTCTAACCAGGGAGAATGTGTCCTTATTTCTATATAGATTTAAATCTACAAATATAACTGCAAGGTATTTTTTTCTGCAAATTAAGTCAAGCACAATTTTAATAAAATTTAATTATTTTCCAAGTATTGTAAATTATGCATATCTGTCTTTGATATTATTTGAATGTTCACTCTTTCTTGTCAAAAGAAACAAAATTACAGAAAATATATAAATATCTAAAGAATTCTTTTAAAAAGCTATTTCTCTTTCTCCATTGATCTATTATATTCATAATTCTAACTGCAGTTTGTGTTTGCATATGTGTACGTATCCCATATATTTACCTATTCACCATTACCTCTGATTATCAAAACTCTGATATCATAAATTATGAGTTAGAATGTTTCATAATCTCACAGCATGTGTGATATGATGTCAAATGTGGAAGCCTTGGGAGCTGAGCCAAATTTCAGGGGAGCTTACAGACAAGTAACTCACAAACACAGCTGAATCTGACTTTGTGTAATGGTCTAATTTAAACAGAGCCACCTTCTCTTGGGAGTAGGGGGAAAGTCAGATGTGAAATACTTTTCAGCATGTACTGTTCACATACTCCAAAATGGCAGAAGTACAGAGTTTTAAGAACCATGCTTAAATAAATCTCCTGAATTAAAACTAAGGGCTCAATAACTCGGTGATGGGAAAGAGAATAAATATTCTTCTCTCTCTTCTGGAGGAAAATATTTTTATTTGGAAGCAACCTGTTGAAATGAAGACAATAATCTATATAGGAAGGAATACAGGGATGTGAAGAGTCAGAAGACAAATATAATTCTAATTAGTCACAACTAGAAGTTACTCGATGTGCAAATTATTTTACTCTTCTCGGTCTGAGTTTCCTCATTTCTAAAAAATGAACTGAACTTATTCTAACTTTAGAATTCTATATCTCTACAAGCTCAGCATATCATTGACACTTAATTTGTGTCTATTTGTGGTCAGTTAACTGACCTATGGCCATAAAACACAATTGGCTCTGTCCACCACAGCTAATCTTTACAGCAGAGTTCCTTGTAGAAAAAGAAGAGAACAGTAAGTTTCGGCAATATTCAAAATTATTGATGAAAACTACACTAATTGAACATTTTTATCGTTGATGAAAATCATTTGTTCTTATTATAAAATAATGTGAATAATTGCAGAAATTACATCATCAGTGGAAAGAAAGCACTGAATGTGGAGTAAATGGATATAAATTCAAACACAAGATCTACTACTTACTATCTGTATGACTTGGGAAAGTCACTTAAATTCTCAAGACTTTAGTTTCCTCATCTGTAAAATAAGGGAATTGAACCTCTAATTTGCCTTCTAGTCCTAGGTCTCCCATTCTATGATCCTATGATAAAACAGGAATATTTCTGGAAAAGAAGGTAGATTGATCACACACACAGAGTAAAGGATAAGAAAAAACATCCTTAGCACTCACTAGAGGCTAGACCAACAACACATAAAAATTAATAGAGAAGGTGGCTAAAAAAATCCTACAAGATAAGGCATGGTAAGTTTCCAGTTGTGAAAGAGGAATGAGTACCCACAGAGATAATAATATAGATCTATTAAATCATCTAATATCACAAAATTTACTAAAAACAAATACAGATCAATATGAAGAATTCAGAAAAGCATGGGAAGACATAAGAACTGATGCACAATCATAATTTTCAACACAGAATCAGGAAAACAATATGTAAATTGATTCCAACAATATAAATATTAAAAAGAAGCAAATAGGCAAAAATTCCAAAGCAAAATATTGTATAATTATAATAACCAAGCTTGAACTGAAGAAGAAATGAGAAAATGAACTTTCTACCCTTTTGCCAGAGTTGGGGAACTAGATACGTGGAACATTCCTTATACTGTCAGATTCAGTTGCTGTGCTGATTAGTTTTTCTGAATTGTGTTTTTCCCCTCTTTCTATTTTCTTTTTTATAGCTAGAGAAGGAAGAATGATAAATTTTTAAATAAAGCCTAAATAAAAATTTAAAATGAAGAGAAACTACTTGATGAAACACAAGTGGTAAGCACCTAATACTTGCTGAATTAAAAAAGGTATTAGTATTGTAATATTTTTCAAGAGATGCATATAATAATCACAATTAGGCAGAACAACTACACACATTTGAATTTACTTCGATATTTTACCATCACCTACAGTAAAATCTACATACCTTTTCATTTTAATTTTCATGAAGAAAGAAGACATTTTATCTGTATTAACCATCTTCCTCCCCTCTGCCCCCTCCCACATTCAGTCCAAAGTCACTACAGGACTTGTTAAACTATGGAAAAGTCTTATTAAGAAGAGTTAAAAAGACAAGATTGTTGTCTTGGAACCACAAAATGTTAAGACTAAAAGGGACCTTAAACTTGTATGAATTGATCCAACTTTTATTTTACTGATGAGAAAACCTATTCACAGAAAGCTTGTGACTTACCAAAAATCTCACATGTAATAAGTGACAGAACTGGTTCCCAAAGAAGTCATGAATGCAGATGCCCCAAACATACAAAGACCTGATGAAAAAGCCATCAAAGTGATTATAGAAAAGACATGGGGAGCCCTAGAGAAATCTATTTCAGAAGGTTGCTGTAGCAATACCAGTTCAAGCTGCTGATAAACTAGCTCCAGCTCAGAACATCCAGCACACACCATTTCAGCAAGCGATAGCCTTCATTCTTGGAGTTAAACAATTAGTAATTCAGTTGGTGGAAATGAAAAAAAGAGTCAATGTTTAAAAGTATTTTATCACCATCATAATTTTCAACAATGAAAACAAGAAATATCTCTTAGGTTATTTTATCCTAGATGCTGGGGTTAGGAAAAGCTATAAAAAGCAGTTCTTGCCTCAAAGGACTTGCCATCTAGCTAGGAAGATATATACATAGAAAAAGATCAATTAGAAAATTTTAGTTTGAAGAAAGGGACCTTAAAGGTCATATCATGAAACCCTGTCATTTTATAGACGAGGAAACTGAGGACTGAAAAATTTAAGTAATTGGCACAGAAAAATTGTCATACTGTAGAACAGGACAGGATCTAATAAGTGATCTAGACGAATGGTTTCAAACTCAAATAGAGAAAAGAGCCACTAATCTGTATATAAGTATTGAGAAAAACCATTGTTATTGTATAATTATATTAATAAGCAATTATCAAATTGTGATCCAGCTTTTTCTCCTATGTTTTTTCAAGGCCCAGCTTCCATAAAAGTTCAGTCCATTTCTGAAGGACATGGCTGGCAGATGAAATTACTCCTGGCCTTCAAGGAACATGATCATCAATCCTGAGCAGGATCCAACACAAGTAGGAGACCTAACTTTTATTTAGGGTATAGACAGAATACAGTCTGGGGCAAGTCCTTACATTGGGGGAAGAGCTCCTGTTCTTGTATCCTTCCCATTATAATTTAGGGTGACCCTGCTCATGAGAGAGAAACCCAGCCAGAGAGGTCTGGATGGAGATAGATTCCTCTGTCCAGATTGCTGGAAGCTGCTGAGTCTCATGATCAAGCCTAGTTCTTAGCAGGAGGAGCTGAAGATGTCTAGCCCACTTCTTCAATAAATGTCCACCAATCAGGATTGATTTTCACTTGTCAGGGCCATTCTCTTTCAGAAAAGGTATTTAAGGCTCTCAGGGTCTCCATAGGGTAGATGGTCTTCAGTTACTAAGTGAAACCTTTGGTCATCAATTTATTGACTACTGGCTAGCCTAATTAATAAATTAATTATTAATTACCCAGAAACTGTGTCTCAAAATTTTAATTCAGAATAGTATTCCTATGGGTCATGTATTGACTTAGTTTTAAAATGTAATATAAATTATCTTTTATTTTATTTTTATTTATTTTGTTAAGTATTTCCCAGTTACATTTTTTTTAATCTTAATTTATTTTCTTGGTTGCATCATTCATATCCACAAGGTTTTGAGTTACAAATTTTCTCCCCTTTTTGTCCCTACCCCCCCCAGCCCAGAACATTGATCCCACTGTAAGACCCCTCCCACAATCTGTTCCCTTTTATGCCCTCCTCCAACTCCTCTCTAGCTTTCCAGCAGGGTAGGGAGCTCCTCCCTGCCCCTGTCCCTGTATGTA
>CM053593.1:292384514-292399619 GCA_028646575.1 Pseudocheirus occidentalis
TACTTCAAGTAAGCATAAAACAATAACATTTTAGCACTTTTCTTTCTTTTCATTTTTTAGTTTACTCTATTAACATTTGCTCACCAAAAATACCATGTCAAATAATGAAAATCAAACACAAGAATGGATCCTCTCAAGACAACCAGATTGTTTGTTTTATTCTTTTCCCCATCATTAAACCCAAAGATTCAGAATGATGTGCCTGTGCTAAACATGTGGTTTCACCATACATAATAATCCATTCAGTCTCATTTTGTGAGGTCCTGTTTAGTTTATGATTATTGAATAGACCAATGTTTGAAATTAATTTAAGCTCTTCTGCATTGAACCTTGAGGAAACAAAACCTATCCTCATATATAATTTTCTTGAGATTTGGGAAACATAAATCAACCATCCTTAAATCACACTGAATTGCTGTTCATTTGCAGGAGCGCCTGAAATCACACTTGAGCCAGTGCTATGCTTAAGAGGCAGCTCTATCTAGCAAGGGTGTTAAGAACTTTTCTTTGTTTGTTTGCTTTTTCTCTTAGTTATTATTTACTGCTCAATCAGCATTAACAGAAGAAAAATAATTTGGCTGCTAACTTACTAGTTTAGGATTTCAAAGGGCCTTATTAGAGACTGATGTAATTTCATCCTCTGAACCTTTTATATAACAGAGTGCACATTTAGGTTAATTCATTATAGCCTAGCATTAAACAATAGGTTGAAGTTGAATGAGACTAGGATCCAAAAGTTGTTATTGTTTTTCAAAGTAATTTTATATACTTTATATCCATAATACGTACACACACACACACACATATTCATCTATCTATCTACTTTTCTATCTATTTATTATTGTGGAGCAGACTAGTCGTTTAGAATAGAGCAAAAGTTGTTTCCTCTTATCTTGAATATAATAATGACACATTTTTATTTTGGACTGAAACTTAAATTTTCCCTGAGGTTTTTCTTCAACTGACTTCCTGTCTCTAAAGACATTTACATTATCATTACAAATATTTTTTCCTAAAATATTCGATGATCATTAGACCACTGATTTTTAAAATTGCATTTTTAAAAGCCCTTACTTGGATGCATATGGTTAGAATTTGTAGGTTATTGTTTTCTATAAAGATATGCATTCTTAGGGTAGGTTTTACTTTGTAATCAAGGAATGTATTACTCAATTTAAATGGGGAAAAGGCATGTGCGATTTAAATAGGGGGAAAAGGGAAATAAGAAAAAACTAGTCTAATGTAGATTTCAAGAGTATTAAAGTGCTTTAAAATGTTATCAGGACAAAGACTGAAGCATGGGGATTGGATATCTTTTTATTGATAGGAGGTGCTATGAGGAGAGAAAACGCATTCTACCAATGCAGATTTGTACTTTATCTGCCACTTACACAGTGTCCCAAAAATATTAGTGCTTTTTTAAGCTTAAATATTTTTAAAAGATCAGAGAGTTTTGACACTTAATAACTTATTTTTTATGTTAAAGATATTTAAGCTGTAATTACTTGAAACCAAAATAACATCTTTGGGACACTCTGTATACACTTACAGAGCTGCGTAGAGTACTGGGAGGATAAGTGATTTGTCCATGGCCACATAGCTGGACTGTATCAGAGGCTGAACTTGGACCCAGAGCCTCCTTGCTTCAAGGGGGCTGCTCAATTCACTAAGCCATAATTCTCACAATGCAAAAGACTTTATCCCCAATCAATGAATCATAAGCGCCTACTATGTGCCAGGCATTGTGCTCAGTAGGCACTGGGTATATAATGACAAAAGAGAAACAGTCTCATGGAGCTTACATTTTGAAAGAAGAGACAACCTGCTTAGCCATAAGTATATACAGACCACATCAAAACTCATCCAAACTAACTTGTGGGATGGTGGCAAAGATTTCAGTAGCTCGAGGAACAAAGAAAGGTTTCATGAGGAAGACATTTTTTGTGCTGAATCTTGAAAGGAATCAGAGATCCCAAGATTCAGAGGTAAGAATGAAGTGACAGTCGTTATAAAGGAACAAATATGGGACATGGACCATTGTGTGAGAGGAACAGTAGGAAGATCAGTTGGGTTGGACTCTTATATATGGTGGGAAGTCATGTTTGTTAAGACATTATGAAGTTGTGAAGAGCTTTACATGGCAAAGGAGAGTTTTCTTTTTAATTGTGTCCTCGAGGGAATGTGGAATTACTCAGATTTCCTGGATGTATGGTCTTCCTAAGCTTTAGGAAAATCATTTTGATTGCTTTATTGAGTACAGATTAGAGACCTGAGAGACAGGGAAAAGACTTAGAAAGTTTTTAATAAGATGACAAATACCAAAATATGGTAGCAAAGATTTGCCACTTGATTAATGTTTAGTGTCTCTTTTCTTGGGATGCCTTTAGTTATAAAATTAAGTCATCTTGGCACACATCCTTCATGGATGTCTTTTCTTCCTCCAGTATTTCATATTATTTTATACACATTTATCTGTTGAAAGGTATTTGTTTCTGAATTCACTCTATGTACTATGTTTTCCTTCGTTCTGGTAGAGTATCTAGACCTACATGGTATGTTGACTGGTGCTAATCTTCTGTGCATCTCTTATATTAAGGTAGTTAAAATTGAACAGCTATAAATTATTCTAAGAAAATATTTGGAAACTGAAGAAATTTCAATATTATAATTCTTATTTTGAGGCTTATATCTTCTGAAATATTAGGATGAAAAAAAGTAGTATTCAAATAAAATGACCTCTATCTGTATAAGAAATTTACCCTGACATCATTTGTGATATTCCATTGGATATTTCTGTATGACAATAGATTTGGATTTAGAAAGTCGTACATATAGTTCAGTTTCTCCTTTCATAAAAAAAAGTGAGACTCAGAGAAATAAGATTACTTAGATAAGGTCACATAAGTCAGAAACTAAGTTTCTCTGACTCCAAATCCAGTTTTCTTTTCACTACTCTACATTGCTTCTAAAATTTTTATTGTTGTAGAATGTGAGCTCTTTTTGTTTGATCTACCAAGATAGATTTTCTACTGAGCAGAGGGTAATTTCTAAAAATTAAATCAAATTGATTTAGTTAGTGTACATTTGGTATATTTAAAAGTTGTATTGCTCAACTTAGGTTGAGAACACATTACAGAAGGGGCATGTAAGATAATTACTTTTAATTTTAAATGTATTACTTTCAGAGGCATTTCCTATCAATTGATTATCCCTTTCAAAGACATTAGGGCTCTCTCAAGTGAGTTATTGTTACCACTCTTCAGATAGCAGAAGAGATGCACAAATATTAAGGAATATGATGAAAGTATTCTAGGACAACAATACATTACAATTATACAATGATTAAATGTTAGGATATGCATTCATCTGGTGCCACCTTTTCTGTTAGGTGTTTTTCATTTAAGTAGTTAGTAGAGGGACTATCTTCAATTAGGAAAGCAGGAAGACTTGGGTTCCATTCTTATTTCTGACACAGGCTAGGTATTTGACCAGAGGCAAGTCAACTTGCTCTCAGTGCCCCAGGCAACTCCTTAGAATCTCTGATCTGTGCTGTTTCTACACTGATGAAATCATAGATTTATACCCCATTCCAATAAAATCAAAACATAGAGAAGAAAGATCTATTTAGCAGTAAGAGGAGTAGTAGTAGTAACTGTAGTAATAGTAGCAACAGTACCACAAAGGTAAAAATATTGCTTATTTGCTTAACAATATGTGTGTATTAATTTATTTATATATATATATATCATCTCATAATCTTGTCTGATCTACTAAGTAGGGAGTACAAGTATTACTATCACCATTTTAGAGGTTTGGAGACTAGATGGGAGACTTTGTCTACAATAGTACCTGGCACATAGGTGCTTAATAAAAGCTTATTTATTGGCATTTGTTCCCTTCATGCTATATCAGTGGTTTTCAACTTGTGGGCTGCAACCCCTTTGGTGGCCGAACTACCCTTTCACAGGGGTCACAGGGGTCACCAAAGACCAATCAGAAAGCACAGATTTTAGTGCTCAACACCAGGCTCCTCTATTCCTCTCCAGGCGGGTCAGCCCACATGCAGACACGCCCACATACATGTATTAAAGGATCCTGGGATTAGGAAGGTTCGGAACCACTGTGCTATATCATATTTATTATATACTATATATAAAATGTTGATCTGTATCAGTGGTTCTCAACCTTTCTAATGCAGAGACCCTTTAATACTCAAATGAAGGCATATCTGCATGTGGGTGGACCCACCTGGAGACAGATATAGGAGCAGTATCTCAGTTCCTAAGACCATCTGAAATATGTGTTTTCCGATGGTGTTAGGTGACCCCTGTGACCCCTTTAAAAGGGTCGTTTGACCCCCCCAAAGGGGTCGTTACCCACAGGTTGAGAACCTCTGATCTATATTATGTATTTGTGATATATTTATATATGTATCCATATATATATTATATATACACTTTTGTACTATATGTTATATATTTGTGTATGTGTATAAACACACACACACACACACATAGATGTTAACCCCTTGACAGTAGGACTTGTTTCCTTTATGCCTGTTTTATATATATATATATATCTTAATAAATACTTGTTATCAAATGATACCAACACATATTCTCTATAACTTATAGAGTCTTCAGGGATTTCCTAGAGGACCAAAAATTAATTGACTTGCCTAGTTCTAAAGGTAGTATATGTCAGAAGTGGCACTATGCCAGTGTTTACTGTCTCCAAAGGAAATATTTGAAAATCAAAATACTTTTTTACCTTTTCTGAGGAACCAACAGCTTGCCTCAGGGACTTCACATGATTCAAGTGATTGTATAGTACAGTATTCATTGTATTCTTACCATAGGTCAGTTGCTCTCAACCTTCCTAATGCTGGGACCCTTTAATACAATTCCTCATGTTGTGGTGACCCCCAATCATAAAATTATTTTTGTTGCTACTTCATAACTGTTTTGTTATGTTTGCTACTGTTATGAATTATAATATAAATATTTGATATGCAGGATATATTTTCATTGTTACAAATTGAACATAACCCACAGGTTGAGAACCGCTGCTATAGGTCTGGGGCTTCAGCCAGGGGGTAGTATGCCCCATCAGGGCTCCACTCTTTGATTCACCTTCCTTTAATCATTACTAACTGACAGTTTCTTCTTCATTGTCCTCTCCTTCCTCCTAATTCACTGAATTCTTGCTCTTTCACTGGCTTCTTTCCCATCAGGGATCTTTTATTTACTGCCTTTTTGTCAGCTTCCCCCTTGCTTCAGTTCCCCTCATCACTGCTATTTCACCAGCTTCTCTTCCATCAATGGCTCATTGTTCTTCTGCCACGATCTTTCATACCCAGTAAGCATCATGGGTCCTTTGCTTTGGGGTGCTGCCCACAGCTCGGAGCTAACTTTGGTGCTTCTGTATAGTGCTATTGTCCTCATTTCAGCTTTGTTGCCCTACTTCCATGACTGTTACCTCTCTTCCTTAAGAGATACTACAAACTTTTGAATGCTATAGTTTTAGAGTGAAATGACTAAAGTCTCTCTTGAATATTTGACATATCCAATCTGTTGCCAAGTCCTATTAGTTCTACCTTTATAATTATCTGTTATGTAAGCTCTGTTCTGTCCTCTACATTTTGGTACAGACACTCATGTTACTTCTCGTCCATTTTAATAGCCTGCTTCTCACTTTCCCTGCCATAAGACTTACTGTTACAATTCATCCTCACTCAGCTATTGATGATCTTCCTATTTGACCTCATGATCCCCCCTCTTTCATTCACTAATTTCCAGTGGCTCCCTATCACCTGAATAGTCAAATATAAAAATGATATTTAATTTTTTAAGTCCTTCATATCTTACCTCCCTTCTATCTTTCCAGTATTCTAACACCTTAGTCACCCCCAATGTACTCTGTCATCCAGTGACACTGGCTTCCTCACTGATCTTTGAACAACATATTGCATCTCCTGACTCTGGGCATTTTCACTGACTGTACCTCATTTCTGGAACCTTTTTCTCTTTCCTCTTCATCTCCTGGTCTTCTTGGCTACTTCCTGCTTCCAGGTAAAAATCCCACTTTCTACAAGATGCTCTTCGTCATCTCTCTTAATATCAGTCAGTGCCTTTCCTCTGTTGATTATTTCCAATTTATTTCTTGTTTATACATCATTGTTTACCTGTTGTCTCCTTCATTAGACTGTGGAGAGCAGGAATTTTCTTTTGCCTTTCTTTGTATTCCTAGGGATTAGTACAGTGCCCAGCACATATTAGGTACTTAATGAATGCTTTGATGGACACTTTTCAGCTCATTCAGATTAAGAATGCTTCTTTGATAGGGGACTTAATGGTTGTTTCTCCATGTAAAAGTTCTTCTGAGGCCCCTTTGGGAATTAATTCCTGCTTGGATGACTCAAAATTACATATATTTTTCACTCTGAGTCAGCTAAGAGTGAGCATTCCCTAATTGCCTCATACCTCTCTCAGTGCATGGGTGGTGATCCACATAAATTGTTAGCACTTTCTTTTGAGTCATGCAACTAAGATGAACTACTCTGTCACTTTCCCCCACTCATCTTTGTATTCACCACCTTCCTCTTAGGGAGTTGAGCTGTTATGCAATTACCATTGGCTGTTTCTCAAAAATTTCTCTGGAGACCTTCAAAAGTGGGTAGAGGAAAGACATAGACTATGTATGGTTCATTGAAGCTACTCCCACAACATATGGCCATGACTTAACCCAGAGTCTGGTAGAATTAGCTGGTTCAAAAGTGAAGAGTCATGTGCCTGCTACATGTAGAGTGGGGGCAGGATTCAAAGCTGATTTTTCTACAGGAGAAAAACAAGTAGCACAAGTACTACTTTTTAATCTAATTTCTATACATTTTAAAATTGTCATGGAAAAGGAAACTGATAGTAAGTTTAAATACTAATTATCATTATAAAATCAATGTTGATCTACATTTCAAATAAAAATGAAATAATACACAAACTATTCCTTAAATGCAAAGCAGTATAATTGTTACAGATGGATAAATTCATTTGTGTTATTTTAGGAACCAGTATTCTCATCCATACCCACATTTTTTTCCCTTAAACTATCATTAAAACACAGATATTTAGCCTCATAAGATGACAGTGAATGAAACTTTTAAAAACATTTATTTTTTAAAATAATTTTAAGATTAATGGCTTGAGTTTTATTAAATTCTATATGGAAGAACCTACATGTGATCAATAACATGAATGCTACCAAACACTGCAAGAAGAAGAACATTTTTAGTGACTCAGTGAATACCAATGTTTTTCTGAGTAATGTGTTGGCTCAAATGTGTTGTTCATTGGACCTCCTCCTTATGTTCGCAAGTACTCCCCAAGGATAGCTGAAGTATTCCTCATGTTAATACTGTATGCATTGTAGACAACAGGTTTTCAGTGACAAATTGGGCAATGATTGATACTAGGAGACCAAACATGCCAAAACCCAATGGATTTAAAGTTATATTAGGAGGGATATATTTGCCTTCACTTGCAATAATTTATGGATAAATGGATGTTTTGTTTCTCCTTTCATTTCAATAATCCAATCCTCTAAGCATATGTTAAGAATCTCCAAGTCTTTGTGCTATCCTGTGGGGTTATCATGGCAAAATTAAACATTCTCTGACATAGTAAGTTACATACTAGTGAGGAATGTTGCATGCAAACCAATGTATGATATCTATGATATATGTACTAAAATTTTGAAGAGGAAGAGCATTAACAACTGAGGCACAGGAAACATCTCCCTAAAGAGATGGCATATGAATCATATTTTGATGAATTATAGAGATAAGAACATGCAGAGGTGATGAAGGAGTGCATTCTAGTCTTGAGGGATACTAAGTCTCAGAGGTAGGAGGAGAGGTGAATTTTGGGGAAAAAAACACATCAGCCAGTTTGGTTTAATATAAATTGTGCCAAGAGAAGTACAATATATATTGCATTCTCTGTTTTGTTATTTGCTTTAAAAATGGACTCAGAGACCCAACTGTAGCAAACATGGAGATAACTGAAGTATGCAACCAATAGTATAACCTGCACTAGCATAGTGCCTAACACAGAGTAGGTGCCTAATAAAAAGCTCAGGTACTGACTTGGGGGAAGCTTTGTGATCTGCTTCTTGAGCTCAGAAATCCATACCTTCTCTTGTTTAGGTAGCCTATCTATAGTCTGATCTCAATATCACTTTTGCTTCTCCCTCCTTTGATACTTAAATAAAAATTCTCCATCATGGTCCCCTTCCCTTAGAGTCACAATAGTATTTCAACAATGGCTCTCCTTCCCTGTCATATACTCTTTTCTTTTTGAATAAGTATATAATTGCCAGCATAGCATTTTAGAGGTATAAGAACCCACACTCTTTCAAATTCTAACTAAATAAAAGAAAAAAAAAGTTTTAAACACAGGTATGACCTTGGCCAAATCATTTAAGCCTGTTTGCCTCAGTTTTCTCAACTGTAAAAGAAGCTGAAGAAGGAAATGGGAAACGACTCCAGTATCTTTGCCAAGAAAACCACAAATGGTGTCATGAAGAGTTGGACATGACTGAAAAACAGCTGAACAGTGGAATGCACACATAGATAGAGATATATAAGTGATTCTATGAATATACACAATTCTTTTTACATTTAAAAATGACTAATATTAGAGAAACTACAAATATCTAAGTAGGAACTATAATGAAATACATGTCCTAATTTCTAAATAATAAACATTTTCAGAATGGGCACTTTTAATGCCTGTAAAATTCTAATATATAACATATATTTCTATGTAAATATATTCTTACAGCTATGAGATCGTGGCTATTGAATTAATTTTCTACACTGCCTCGAATAATGCCATATGCTTAATAAATTACACTTGGCATTGTGTGTATATGTATACACACATATACATATATGTACATATTAATATTGTGTGCATATCTACATACTTATATATACACATATGCTTGTAAACACAGGCAATGTTTCAAAATCTTAGTGAAGTTGCATTGGTATTAATATGGCTACATAGGCATGTACATATCTACATACATGTATTGACAGACAGTTATATATCTATATCTCTCTGGACTGTATGCACACACATGCCTATATTTGTGTATGTATACACAATACAATGTTGCAAAAGTCTTACTGAAGCTAAGTTTAATAGCTTAACTCTACACTAAGACATGTGGAAAACTATGTCTATGTGTGTATGCACATATACATATATGTTTGTATGTGTAATACACATATATGCATTTTTACTAGTAATCTATTTGAGGGTTTTGTTTTGTAAATTGAACTTAGTTATATTAGATGGCATCTAGGGAGTCATCTGAATTAGAGCTCCATTTGCATTATTTTAAAAATAAATTGTTTAAATTCAATCTTCTACTCTTGGTGGATTTATTAACACCTGTCACGTCTCTGAATTTCTACTAGTATATTTACATTTCACAATTTTAGTGGGAACCCAACCTAATGGCAAAATTTCACACTTGTAATTAAGATCTGAGATCTTATTCAAGATAATGAAATATTTTCCTTAGTAATAGAATTAACAATAAGACTAATGAATGAATATGATAATTATTTTTCCCTTTTGCCTACTGTTAACCTTTATTAATGCTGCATGTTTAAGAAAAAAACCTTACTATTAATAGAAAGAAGTGACTGAAGATAAATATTTCTTTTGTAGAGAAACATTTCTTTTAGCACACATACTCCACCCCATCCTTCTTGGTTATATCTTTATGGTGTTACTTCCAATCATTTATCCAACATTTATTGTAACCTAGTTACTTTGGGGGGTGATAAATTTTTATGGTGGCTTGTATCATTTTCAAGAGTTCCCTAATTGATTTAAAGGTTTGGAATGGGAGAGGATTATGAGCACATTTTCATGAGGTAGACCTTTTAAAAACACTAATGAGCATAATAACTAGGTCATTACTGCATCTGCTCTACTTTCCTTCAGTTTTCTGTACTTTCAAAACACTGCCAGTACCTATAAAATTAAGAGTAAAGTGTTTGCAGAACTCAGAGGAACATCTTACTGATGGCCAATTGCAGCTGGGTTTTGGACTTTGCATGCCATATGTTTCATATTTTAAAGCCTGTGTGACATTTGTAATTATAATGAAACTGGGTTATATTTGTGTTGTTACACTGACAAATAGGACATGTATTCCTATATAGTATGAGTATTTTGGCCACATATAATGGTTGTAGCCTTACATGTCTTCTGAAATTGACACTCTCAAGTGATCTGGATTATGAAATATTAAATATATGTATTATTATTTTCTCAGGAAATTTGTATGCTTAAGGGATGACAATTATGAATTAATGTAACATTTTTGTTTAATATAATGCTTTTAATTTAATTTTTTGTTTTTATAACATTTTGGCAGCTAGATGGTACAGTGGATAAAGTTCTAGACCTGCAGTTAGGAAGACTTGAATTCAAATTCAGCCTCATATATTTACTAGCTGTGTTATCTTGGGCAAGTTACTTAACCTCTAACTCAGTTTTATCAGTTGAAGAATGAGGATAATAATAGCATTTACCTCCCAAAGTTATGTGGGTATCAAATGAAATAATATTTACAGATTGCTTAGAATAACCTGACACATATTGAGTATTATGTAAATGTTTTTATTAGTAGTAGTACAATGATGGTAGATTCATGAACATATTTTTAGTTCAATAATATCAAACTTAACAAAGTTATTTTAACCTTTCTGGATCTTAGTTTCCTTATATCCCACCTAACACTCTGGTCAACTTCCCATCTCCTGCCCTCCACCTCTGTGTCTGTCTGTTTCTCTCCTATGTTTCACAGACATGCATGTGTGTGTATGTGTGTGAAACATAAGAAAAAGTGTAGATATGGGTAGAGTGTAGCTATATTCTCTTTCTTTTTCCTTTCTCTACCTTCCTTCCTTCCTTCTTTCGTTCCTTCCTTCCTTCCTTCCTTTGTTCCTTCCTTCCTTCCATCCATCCCTCCATCCTCTCTCTCTCTTTCTCTCTCTCTCTCTCTCTCTCTCTCTCTCTCTCTCTCTCTCTCTCTTCTACATAATACACAGTTATTTGCATGCTCTTTTGCCAATTAGAATGTAAGCTTCTTGATGGCAGGGGCTGTTGTAATACCAAAGCTTACCATAATGCCTGATACATAATAAACATTTAATAAATGCTTACTAACCGGTTGAAGGTACTGGAGTAAATGTTCAAAGTGCCCTTCCCACTCCAATATTCTGTGGTTCTATGATGACAACAATGTAGAGATAACTCACTTCTGAGAAATGTAGGACAAGAAAGAATGATCATTAAGGAATGATTTATAAAGGACTTGAGCTTTAAGTAGAGTTTTGCAGGACTATGATTCATGCATGATATTCATGCAGTGATAATGGACAAAGTTTGGGAAATGGGATGGAGAAGGATATGTGTGGTGGATCATAAGTTTGTTGATCTTGAGGGTAGCACCAGCCAGCATGTAATAGGAGCTGGCATGCTTGGTAGGACAGCTAAATCCTTGAAAAATTTTATCGGGGGTATGATTTTGTTATTAGTGAAAACTGAGAATTGTCATTAAACACAGTGGTAGAGTATGGAGGTTCATAGTTCCAACATTCTATGTACAGTTAGCTTCCGATTCATGTGAATAATGTATCTTCCTGAAGTGGTAACATTATTTGAACTTGCAGTGCATATTCCCATTGTACTGTAACCAATCACCACATTTTACATAATTATAGCTTCTAATGGTATAAATTTGAAAACATGTCACTATTTCAAGGTATTCATTATTTTTCTTCCATTGGGACTTAACTACCTAATTGTGGAATTTTGACTCATACTTTTAAAGTTGTTGCTTAACATGACTTTTACATGATTTGCTTTTTAGACACCAGTTCTCTTACTTATACATAATCCTATATTGTTATCATTTGTTCTTTTACCAAAATGTACTTCTCAGAGGTCTCTATCAAATTCCATTCTTTCATTGAAACCCAATTTCTTTTGCCCTCCATCTCTAGCCATCTTCTCCATCAAGTGACTAAGGGTTGGTTATTGATTTATAAGTGTGCTTTTCTTCTGTCACATGGACAAGAATGAAAACACTCATGCTGTGTCATGCTTCCCAGCCCTGACAGATGTGTCCAGCCATCTTTGGATAGGCATGTTCTTCCTACTAGTCATTACCAAACCAATTGTGGATTTTATATCACACTTTTATATACTCACATATGTATGTGTGTATGCATATGTGTATGTATGTGCATGTATATGTATGTATACAGACACACAAATAGGTGTGTGCTCCATATAGAATTAAAGTACATAACTCAGCAATCATATATATGTATGGTTTATATGTATACATATGAATAGAGAGCAATAAAGAGTGAGACAGAGACAGTTGGGAAAAAGAGAGAGAGAGAGAGAGAGAGAGAGAGAGAGAGAGAGAGAGGGAGAGATTTTTACCTTTTTAACCCAGACTGTCAATTTACTGTAGAATTTTAGTCCTTTTTTTCTTACAACATTATACAGAAATGGTATTCCAAACTCTTAAAGATTGTGAACATACATTTTATTATGAATTTTTACAGTATTTTCCCAGGCCCAGAAGTTAAATTTATAGGTCTTTAATTTCCAGGTTGAGTCTCACTTTTACAATATTGACACTGTTGGTGTTTTTTGCTTATATTTGTATTCCCAGCACTTAGCACAGTGCCTGGCACATATCATAAATGCTTAATGAGCCCTCCCCTTCCTCCCTTCTTTCCTTTATCCCTTCTTGCCTTTGTCCTTCCTTCCTTCCTTCCTTCCTTCCTTCCTTCCTTCCTTCCTTCCTTCCTTCCTTCCTTCCTTCCTTCCTTCCCTTCCTTCCCTTCCTTCCTATATCTATTTTATGTACCAGACCTCCCTGAATTCTCAAAAATTACAGTCAGTAGTAACAGTATAAAAATTAATACTAACTCCCCCTCCCTAATATATACTTCCAGCTAGGAGATCTCTCTGAATCACTATACCTTCTCTGCTGAAACTTCATGAAGCTAGCTGAGGTTGGAGAAACATTTTAGAGGAAAGGGGAATGTAAAAATTAGGGAGAATTATTATACAAAAATAAATAACCATTCAAGACTCTAACACTTTGTTTTGATCCCCAAGCTCTTATCTTGAGGATCAAGTCTTTAAGCACAGATAAATAATTAAATGTATGGAATCATAAACTTAGAACTAGAAAGAACCTTAGAGTTCATTTAATCCAAATCTTATGTTATTTTGGAGGAAACTGAGGCCCACAGAGAACTTAAATTATCTGTTACAGGAGGCCATGTAAGAGATAGATGGCTTAGTGAAGATTCCAACTCAGATTCTGAAGTATAGAAAATCTTAGTGAAACTTCACTATATTTTTAGGAGAATCAAGTTGTATTTTGTGCCAAATAAAAGTCCTTTCTAACTGTACATACATACACATACATTTTTATAAGCATACTTGTGTTATGCCATGTAAATGTAAATGCAAATATGAAAGACAGGTCTTTCTAGTTTTTCTTCATGATTTAATCTAAAACTAGTTGGTGGCCATATAAATACAAATACAATGAAATTTGTTTTCTTTATGACCTAAAGTTAAAACAATCATCCAGATAAAGCAGTTTAGCTTGAATCTTGGCTGTCCCTTTTGGCTACTGCTTTAACATCAACAGCACACATTTATTTTTCTGGCATTTAATCCTGGAAAGACTTAACTGGAAAAACTACAACTTAAGCATTTTAATGTAAAAATTATTTTTAAGTGAGTCTCCCCTCACCCACCCTTCCCAGACTCCACTCCCGTAACTTCAGCTGGAAGATACTAGAATTGTCGCACATACATTTGGTAGAATAACTGAAATCTAAAAAGACCTCCTGTTGTGTTGAGTATTAGGGAAAAGGAAAAAGGGGCAAACAAGAAGCTTAGACAACAATCTTTTATTGTTAAGAAGAAAAACAAATCACTCCAGATGAAGTCTAAAGCCTGGAAGACCTTCTACAGAACCACAGTCTCTCTTCCCTGTATTTCTTCTCATGGTCACTATTCGAGAATGTAGTGTACTTACGGTGATTAAAGCCAAGAACAAAACTAACTGGTCTTATCAGCATCAGGACTCTCAAAGATGTTTATATAAATTGTAACTTGCATTGTAATGGACATGAAAGATAATTAATCTCTCCTCCTGGTAAGATGTGACAGGGAATAGAAGCACTGTCAAAGTCAGGAGTCACTGAAGTACATAATAAATTGCGTGACCCCTCTGATATTCTTTATGACAATATCTGTTAAAATAGAACTGATAGCCTCTGCCCACAGCCCAAATACCATGGAGTTTGGAAGGAAAGTAGAAGTTGAAATGTTGCATTTTTTGTCTTAGTGCTTGTGTGTATGCTTGACACATAGTTCAAGATGTATGAGTGTTACTTTTACTGAGTATTAAATTTACATGAGTCTCTTTTTCCTAAAAATTTGAAGTGCTAAAGTTTAGAAAAATCAACTTGTGAGATTGCCGCCACCAGTAACTCTGTAAGACACCTGCTGAATAAGGCTGTGAAGCTAAGCAAAGTGGTCTCTGCACATGTTTCTGAATTTATTTTAACATACTAAGATATCAAGAATTGTTAAATATATAGGGATTAATGATACTAAAACTCATCCACAATCACACAGTTAATGAGTATAAAAGCTAGAAATATTAACTCTAGTATGAGACAGAGGAAGGAATAAGTTGAAGTAGGATAATGGAGATTCAAGAGACTTGGATTTCAATCCCTGGCTCTGACACGTGCTACTAACATGACGTTGGATATCACACTTTCCCATCTCAAACTTCAGTTTCCTCATTTGAAAAAGGAAAAGGATGGGTCTAGATTAGAATTGTCAAATGCACAGTTGGAGGCTTAGGCCAGATTAAAATGTAACTGGGAGTGGGAGTGGGTGACAGGGGAGGAATTGCAAGAATCTAGTATTTAAAGCTATACAATTAAATGCAACTGGGAAATAATACATACAG
>CM053593.1:292400119-292422074 GCA_028646575.1 Pseudocheirus occidentalis
CCTTCCTTCCTTCCTTCCTTCCTTCCTTCCTTCCTTCCTTCCTTCCTTCCTTCTTTTCTTCCTTTTTCTTTACCTTGAAATAATATTGAATATTACAAAAATAAAATATTTAACTGTATATTTTCAATATACACACATATGTATGTATGTAGCATTTTGTTGTTTTCATTCAATCTTTGTGACCCCTTTGGGGGGTTTCTTGGCAGAGATACTGGATTGGTTTGGCATTTCCTTCTCCAACTCATTTTACAGATCAGGAACTGAAGTGATAAGTGACTTGCCCAGGGTCACACAACTAGTAAGTGTCTAGTAAGAGGCCAGATTTGAAGTTGTGAAGATAAATCTTCCTGACTTCAGACCCAATGATCTATCCCTGAACCATCTGACTACCTCATTTTTGTCTTTAGGGATCATTGAAATTTTAAGATGGGATGGTTTCTTAGATGTCATCTATTTCTGCTCACTAATTTCTCAGATGAGAAAATATGTATGGGCATCTTCTTAAATATAAATAAATTATTTAAATATGTTAAAATGTTCCCTTAAGCATTTTATAGTCAGATGAAAATGAATTATAGCACCTGATCTAAGTAGAAGGCAATTTTTGGAGGACTTCATATACAGAGAAACAAATGAAGGATTCCACCCCAGCCTCACCAAAGATTTTGGCATTTGATACAAATCTAAACAATTCTGTTTCCAGGTCAGGTCAAAACATTTACACCACTTCTTTTTCAGTAGCTTTCACAGATGTGAGAAATACATTATTTGGGGAAACATATGCATTTCTACTCACAATGACGTTTCTAAGAATGAATTTATACACAGATGAGAGTCCTACCCTTTACTGCAGGTCAATCTATTTTACAATTAACATAAGGCAAAAGATTCCTTCAAGGTATTGTTTGGGCTACCTAATTTAAGCTTAGGCACTGTTTTAATGCAAGATAGCAAACTTTTTTTTTCTTTTGCTTTTCGGAGGGAGGAAGGCAGAGCAATTGGGCTTAAGTGACTTGCCCAAGGTCACACGGCAAGTAAATGTTAAGTGTCTGAAGATGGATTTGAACTCAGGTCCTCTAGACTCCAGGGCTGATGCTCTCTATTCACTTTGCCTCCTGGCCTCCCCAAGATAGCAAACATTTTAAAATCTTTAGATCCTGTGAAGGTGAGGTCTTTTCAATTTTTATATGTTTCCCCCTGGGATATTGTCTGAACTAGATAAAATGTTAAGGAGAGGGGTAAAAAAGCCCAAGTTTAGCCCAAAGGACATCTTAATGAATATTTGAATTTGTTGGGGATCCCTTTCTTCAGAATACTAGAACAAACTGATAAGAAACAATATACTTTTTAGTTATTTTTTTCTCATTCGACAATAACAAAAAACAGCTTTAAAATACTCATTGTGAATAATACATACGTTATTATGGAATATACAAGGATTTTTAAAATATGACTCTATAGCCTCAAAAGCTTTATAAGGTAGTAGGAGCAATAAGCCAAAGGAAAGAATATGCAGTAGTGATTCCATAATATTCCAAAAATAACAATAACTATTCAGTAGTTATAGTATTAGATCATTATAGATGACTATATAAAAGTGTAAAATCATATGTGAGAATGGAGAAAGAATATATCATTTCTGACTTCAGGTGATCTGGAAAAGATTTTTTGAAGAAGTAGTGTTTGAGCTAAGCCTTCATGAATGGATCACCTTCTATAGTTTGGAAAAGAAAGACAAGCAAAGGTAACAGTTTGAAAAAAGGCAGAGTTGGAAAAGTGTTAAAGATCTATTTATCCATCCATCTATCTATCTATCTATCTATCTATCTATCTATCTATCTATCTATCTATCTATCTGTGTCTGTCTGTCTCTCTGTCTGTCTGTCTATCTATCTATCCATCTATCTATCTACACATGTACATAATATATGGAGCCTATAAACACAAATATACTATATATGTGTACATGTACTCATTTGAAATTATGTGTATATGTATATGTTTTATTGTTGTAGGGACCTAGTTGATGTTTGGAGTGTAGGATGAAGGGGAGAAATGAGAACTTAGACCAGAAAAATATGGTGGTTCCAGGATGTAGAGGGCTTGAATATTAAGTTAGGGAGGCTGAATTTTATTTACTAAAGGATGAATAGAAGTCATTGAAGGGTTCTGAACAGAGAATCTAAATAAGGAAGATTCATCTGGATCAGTTGGAAGGGAAAAAACATGGCAGCAGGAAGACTAGTTAAG
Source organism: Pseudocheirus occidentalis (assembly GCA_028646575.1). Taxonomy (NCBI): domain Eukaryota; kingdom Metazoa; phylum Chordata; class Mammalia; order Diprotodontia; family Pseudocheiridae; genus Pseudocheirus; species Pseudocheirus occidentalis. The sequence goes on from CM053593.1 coordinate 292,402,370, forward strand.
TCTTTCAATCATCCATATACGAAGTAATGTAGACCTAGTGTGGGCAATGAGAGCAGAGAGGAGTAAACATATTTGAGAGGCACTATTGCTATAGATTTAATAAGGAAATATGCCAAGTGGCCAATAGCTACTTTTATCTGGGTATGCCTAGGTGACTGCAGACCAGGTTCAGAATGAACAATAAAATATACATTATATTCTGGTCAAGAAATTGATCTGAAACAATGAGTAGAGAGGAAATAGAAAAGTGAGAGAAGAAATATGAGTTGGATATTACCAAATCCTTTCTGGAGTCATGAGCATAGGTGTGAATTTTTTGAGAGGAATAGTCCAGAAAATACTAGACTAAAGCATTTTGTTGCTGTTGTTGTTCAGTCATGTCTGACTCTTCATGACCCTACTTGGAGTTTTCTTGGCAAAGATACAGGAATGGTTTGCCATTTTCTTCTCCAGCTCATTTTACAAAAAAGGAACTGAGGCAATCACAGGTTAAATTAGTTTCCCAGAGGCACACAGCTAGTAAGTGTCTGAAACCAGACTTGAATTCAGTTCTTCCTGACTCCAGGGTTATCACTGTATTCACTGTGCCCCCTAGTTGTGTGTTTACCAATTTATAAATCAAGGCCAACATTGTGAATGGTAATTATGGTGAAATTATGCTTCCAGAGTTTCCTGTTCTATATGTCCCATGACTGCACTATTGGATTTGTTCTTTGCCCTACTTGATAGTCTCTCCTACAATCTGCCTCCTACCTTTAATTTTTGTTTCACTTATATTTCTTCACCATCTTTGCCATTATGATCAACAATTTTCCTTCTTCCTTTACACTTTCTCATTAACCTTCCTAGATTCCATCCCAAGTCCCACCTATTATCTGAATGACTCTCTTCATCTATCTCCACTGATGCTATCCCTAAGCTTTCAAACTTACCCATGACTCTTCTGACTAAATCTGTGCTGTCAAACCCCAACCAGATTTTTCCTACAATGTAGCAATCCTTTTATTTATCACTTAAATTATTTACTTCTTATCACATTCTCCATGATAATTATATTAAACCTCTTTTACACTACTATCAATAAATCTTTTCAAGTCCCCAACTCTGTCTCTGACATCCATACTTCAATGTCTTTATTTCTTCTCTACATCTTGATATTTTATCTTTTCTCATATATTTTTCCTTCCCTGAAGGTCTCAGAGCATGTCACCAGTAATTCCCTTCCATTGCCAAATTCAAAAGTCTCACCCTCTTTTACTTCACTACAACAGTCTTATTGACAACTTCCTCCTTGATACCCTTGACTCCCTTGGGGTCCATGGCATCTCTCCTGGGTCTCTTCCTACCTTTCAAAAAATGAATCCATTCACTAATTAAACAAATATTTATGAAGTGTTCACCTTAAAGTTTAATGCCATATTTCCAATCATATAACGACTACATATGGGTATTCTGCAAGCATTTCAAATTTGACAGGAGCCAAAGTAATAATCTTATCCCCAATGGCACCCCATCTGTCCCTTTCTCTTCACTATTTCTGTTGCCATCATCACCATTTTTAAGTCATATATAACATAGGAGAGTTTTTACAAATAATATTTACTTCAAAAGATAATTTAAAAATATAAAACTTACTTCCCTTAACACAGAGGAGATATAATCACCCTTCCACCTTGTACCATTTCCATTTCTAGGAAGTGCAAAAAGATTAGGTTCATTGTTTAGCAGAGTTCCTATAGGCACAGCCCCAGAACCAAATCCAAATCCCCTCTCAGACTCAAATATTGGGCACATTGGTTTTTCTGACTTCTGTGCTGGCCTGGTTGACTTTACCATCCCACCTACAATTCTGACTTGAAAGTCAGCATGATTCCAGGGTTTTATGGGGATCATTTTCAGTACCTGATACTGAGGACAAACAACACAGAAAAGAAACAAATACGACTAGACCAATTAATTAGGACTAGAGCAAAAGAGAGGTGAACAGGGGAAGACAAGTCCCTTTTCTTTCACTGGCACAGTTCATAGCAGTTCTGGTGGCAGAAGGGATTCCCTGAAAAAAAAACATAGTTGAAAGATGACAGAACAGAGAGGGAACAGTTCAGTCTCACCACTTTCAAAGATTTCAAAGGGAGCCAATTAAGGAGCTACCCTCATGGACATTTAGGGGCCTCAGAAGGCTTCATGTTAAGCCAAACTGAAAATGTTCAAAGGCCCCTCAAGACTGGTCAATGTTGGAACTGGACATGTTCTGAAGTCCAGTTTACATATAAAAACTTAAATCCCTAAGTTTGCCATTGGATTTATTTTTCAGCATGTACCCAATCAGTTGCAAAGTCCCATCAGGGGTAAATTCATAGGCAGGGTAATATACATTCTTTCCCTTCTACTCTCACCAGCACTACCTTATTATCCCTTGTCTCAACAACTGTCTTAATCTCTGAAGTAGTCTGCTTTCCTTTTCCTTCTACTTGCTGCTATCTGTCCTTTACAGTACTGTTGATTAATCTCCCTAATGCAAAGGTCTGATAATTTCATTTTCTTAATCAAAAACTTCTAGTAGTGTTCCATTGTTATTGAAAAAAAAAAGACAGACCCATGGCATTCAAGATCCTCTATAATCTGCCTCTAAATAGCTTTCTACTCTTATTTGAAACTTATTCCTTTCCCTAACCTCTGCCTTCCCTTATATCTCCATGCTTTTGTACAGTCTCTCAGACTTAGAACAAACTTCCTTGTTGAAATCTCCTCTTTCAGATCAATTCAAAAGATATTTCTAAATGCCCATTATATCTAAGGTACTGTGCTTCACTCAAAGGCCAGTTAAGCTGTTAGTTTTTCCACAGACCTTTGGCAAATTATGTTTCCTAGAAGTTATCTGTATTCATTCAATAAACTCATATATCATCTTTTTCTTAAAACCTATCCAACACACATTTTAATTTGTAGTATGTTTGTGCATATATTAATTTCTGTTCTTTTGATCGTAAGCTACATGAGGGCAAAGACTATTTTATTTTCCATTTTTATGTCCACATGACTTGTTCTAACTTTATCAAGCTCAAAATACCTCTAGTACTATATTATGATATCTGTGATCACTAAAAAAAAAAGATTTACCTATCAATCCATCTTCACAAGAAAACCCAAGTGGATGAAAAGTAAATATTGCTTGAATTATAGTATGTATTTGGATGAATAAGTTGGTTTTATCAATCAGAACATATATTTTGGACAAGCTAAGGATGAATGATGAATTTGGCCCAAAATTGAACAGAAGAGGAAATAGCATGTTTATACAAATAAAATTTCTGAAAAATTAAACTCTCCTATTTGACCTTCTGCTGTGGCCTATCAAGATCTTTTTGGACCCCAATTCTGTTGTACAATGTTAGCTGTCTCTTCCAAATTTATTACATCTGCAAATGTAATAAATCTGGCATCTATGCATTCAGCCAAGGTATTCATAAAACTATTAAACAGTACAGAATCAAGGACAAATCTTGGAGGTGTTGACTTGAGGTTTCACTATAGATTGATAGCTACCTATTAATCTTCGTCTTATTCACCTTTTGTTACTGTAAGTATAAATGAATGTTTTTAATGTTAATCAAGACAAGGAGTCATCTTTAGATTTTTCTAAATAGAATCAAATACGTTTAAACCAGAAATGGTCTTAGAAATCATTTGAGTCAACCATCCCATTTTAAAGATGTAGTATTTGAGTCAGAGAAATTAAGTGATGACCATAGTCAGTTAATTATTTTGTGATAGTATGATTCAAGGCCCCAGTTTCTTGATTATTAGTCCACTGTTTTTCTCATACCACATGAATTCCAAACTCTTCACATAGTTATACATTGAGAGCAGGAAGGGGCATCTGTGGCCACCTCATACAACCTTCTCATACTATATATGAGGGAACTGAGGCTCAAGGAGTTTGCCTAAGGTCACACAGGTAATTATCGTAGCCCCTGCATTCTTCACATATAATTTTGTAGACAAGGTTTACCTCTTCTTCTGGAACAATGCCTCCCTGCCTAGTAAAATCAGTGTACAAATATGATATATTATTATCCATGGATTCACTAATAACGTATGAGTTGGACTGAGGCAAGGAAGCCCAGGAAAGTTGTGTGAGGGTATGGGATGAAATTACTTGTCTTTAGCTGCTTGCATGTATTTCTTCATACCTCACCTAGACTATGTTAAAAAAAAATTCACAGAATACTATTCCATTTCCCTTTCTTTGTAAACGTGAAAGAAAAAACCCTCATCAATCATCCTTAGCATATTGTTTGAGCTTATATATCCTCATCAGAGTTTTAGGTATGCTTCGCTGGGTCTTCATTGTGTCAGGACTGCCCTATATTATGTTTTTACGAAGGTATCTAGATCTCTTAATGCTTTTGCTCCTTTAAATGACTGATACCCACTTAAGTGAATAGCCTTTTCAAAACTCTTTTCCTTTGTGATTTAAAATTGAGCACTTTGCCTAGGAAATAATAACTACTTTCACAATTTTAATTACAAAGACTGTTTTAGCTATAATCTTTAGTAACCCTAGCCATCACTAAAATATACACAAATCACAAAAAAATAGGCAAGATGATGACATTGATATTCTACATTAAACTTGATGTAGATTTCTAACACTATTGATAAATCATGTTTGGTTAACTCTCTAGAGCCAAGCTGCTAATTGTCATTCAAACCATAAGGTGGTGACAAAAACTGGAGTCCAAAATATGCTGCAGGTGTAACTTTCTCTGTGAATTTTTTTTGAGCAGCAACAAATGTGCATTCTCTGTTCCTGTGGGGAGAGAGTGCCATCTTCAGTTACTAATGCCACCATCACATATTACAGACCTGCAAAGGTATGGAGAGCTCCAGTCAATTTCAATCCATTGAGTTGTTTAACCCTTTAAACTGTAGAGACTTCAAGAAATAGAATCATGGGCTATTAAACTCAGAAAAATATGCTTAAATGCTTGAACATTTAGGTTCACATGTTAAAAACATTTTAGACAGTAGATTTTTGACAACATGGGAACATATTGTAGCAGTTATAGACCCTCTAAGTTCAATATTTTTTTAAACTATAAGGTTATATAAGGTTACAGTAGCCATAATACTAAAGAACACTATAATATGTAGGAACTGGTGAAATAAATTGAATGATTATTTTTAGATTTAGACTGAATTTTGTTTGAATCTGACACAAAATCTGGAAAATGTTATTTTTTTAAAAAACGTATAATTTGTCTAATGCTGAATCACTTTAAAAAATCAATTCCTTGATCCTAGATAGGATGCATAGTCCTGTGTCTTGTACATTATTCTTGTTGGATCCTGTTTATATTTCTACAGAACTAAGCATATCGTATTTCTTCTTTTTGAGAAGATAAAAATTTGACCTTATATAAATCTACATAAATGATTATTAAATGAAATTATCATTGAATACACTTAAACAATAACTTATAATGATGGCATTAAATTATAATTTCGTAATTAATTATATGAATCTATTACTTTAAGAACAATTTTTTGCTATCTCCAATAAAATACATATAATTTTAAAAAAATCCTTTAAAAAATACATGTAATTTAAACACAGCATGTAAAACTATAAATGCTCCACTGACAAAAACATATGTTTAGTGGAAGAGAGCTTTATTTTTTGTTTTTTACTTAGAAAAGGGAATAATCTTTAGCATGAAATCATATAATCTTTCCCCAACATGTCTCAGTATTATATTTGTATTGGAATAGGTGATGGGTGAAGTTGCAGTTAGGGAGCTTGAAGGAAACACTCTTATCTGTATTAAATTACAATGAAATATTTAAACGTTAGAAGTGACTTGCGGTAGCATTAAAAACATTTAAAAACACATCCTGTTTTTTTAACCAAAATTTTAATATGCAGAATTAACTATAAGAATAGCTATAATGGAATCCATAGCAAGTGTGTTACGGTGACAGCAGGCAGGCAGAGACAAGGAGACATGGAACGTGGCTTCATTAAAGGCACCTCTGGGTAAATGCAGCACATGAGATACCCACTGAAAGACAGGAGCTGTTGATGGGGGTGACCTCTGACTGCAAGTCATCTTACTATAAACAGAAGAGTGTGGAAAGCCATTGGTCAGAGCCAACCGTGTTTACTATCCAGTTCTCTTAGTTAACCTAAATAACTACTGATCCAGGAGCATGGTGAGAGTTCACAGAAGAACAAGGTGTTTTTAAGACTACCTGTATTGGTCCAAGACATCTGCTACTGCTCAAACAGTTTTCTAATCCTGAGACTACTTCTGATACTTCTGACATTGGATAGTGGAATTTAGGTGGTGTTAAGCTTCACAAAGAGCTCTCTTTCCAAAGGCTGACTTAACAAATCGTGGAATTAATTTCAGCTTTTTGGAGGTGAATGAGGTAAGTTGTGATGGCCTTTTGATTTGAGGCATTATTGTTATATTATTAAGCAATACATTGTGCTTTTAAGCATATAAAATCCTGTCTTAGGGGAAAAGTGGGCACTTTTCTGTATATAATTTATTGTTTGGATTTCTCTGTTTCTCTTTCTCTTTGGTGGAATGGTAACAGGATAATATTTATTCAGACGCTAATCATGTAGCTCAGGATTCAGAAAATCTTTTATCTACATATCCTCTAAACACTACTTTATTTTCATTTTTAAGCCATTTTATAAATTGGCTACCTTCTTTATATTATACTATTGATGAGAAATTGCAAGTTACCATGAAAGATCAGCGACTTATTTTTAATGTGCAGGAGTTTGCCGTAATAGATTTGTACATGTTTTTTGGGGGAAATTATTTGTAAGAACTTCAGCATGCGAAATCAAGCATATTTTTTCTTACGATGTTTTACATTTTCAAACTATTTATAAACCATTCTGAATTTAATTATCAAAAATAATCAGCTCTGTGCTAAAAACCTTAAATTCTTAGAGAAACATTTTCCCTATTTATAATGGAGTATTTCTGAAGTAGAGAGATCTAATTTAATCATAGGTTTTCTGTCTATAGAAGGCAATTTGTTTTGATGATGTTTACTTCGATGTGAAAACAATCTTAAGAATGGATTACACTTTCTGATATTGACCTGTAATGTTGTCTTTTCTTGGGGAGATTTTGTTTAATTCAAATATGTTTCAATTAGTATGAGTTGGATGAGAGAGGGAGGTAACTGTCTATCCTACTATATTCAGGGCCATGATGTGAGTTGGCACATAATTACTGGCTCTTAAGTGCTTGTTTCATTCATGACAACTCAGGGATGAGTTGTCGTAGGAGGGCTGTTTTGTTAGCTTAGTAGGGAAAGCACAGTTTAAGAGGGAATATAGAATACCTTCTCTCGTTGGCTATCTGTGCAAATTGTTTTATAGCTACAGAGAGTTTCATTGTTTAAAGGACCTGTTTTGAAGAAAGGTATGATAAATTATTACAGCCAATAAGTTCTTCAATTTAGTTGCAAGGGTCTACTGAACAGCAATCAGCACTATCTAGTTACAAGCTTCTTTTCTTGGATTGCTTTCTACTTTCTGAAATATAGTTCAGTTCAGTAACTTTAATGGTATATCCATGTTACTATGCCTTTTTTGTCTTGGAAATAGTTTGTTAAAACACCAAAATGCCCTTTTTTAACTTTCCTAAAGCAAAATAGAAAGTTCCAACTTTTATCATTTCTTTAAGAAAAAAACAAATTAAGAGGCTAAGTATAACCTTTTTGCATTTTCCCCCTCCTCTATATCCTTTGGCAAAAAAAAGGGCAGTGATTTGTTGTTACTGAAACCTTCAAAAGTGCATGATATGACTTAATGAGTTAATGTGGCTTGAGCCACAGGGGGAGGCTTATTCAGTGTGTCCAGTGGACGATCTCAAATTTAGCTCTGGGGGAAATGCACTGTGCCTCTTGAGAAGGTAATGCAGCTGTTGAGGACACACAAAAGCCAAATGATTTCATGAACCTGTGCTAACTGAGCAGTGATGCATTGTTCCTTAAACTACCTCTCGAAAAATTCTTAGATGTTGTTAATCAGAATGTATAACATATAATGTATATATTTTTTCTTCTTCTTCTGTTTTTTGAATTTTGTTTGCTTTTTTTTTTACCACCTATGTCTCTCTTTTCTAGGCTTCTGTATAAGTTCCAAGTGATAATTAAAATACACGTGTAGCACAACATAGTTTAACATTAAATGTATCCCATATTTAGGGCCAAATGTGACGTGTAATTTTCTACTAAAGCAATCTCATTGATCTTTGTTGGTTTTTCTACTTAATAAAAGGCTTATTACATTAAATGGTTAGTGTTCAGCTGAAGTTAAACAGTGGTATTACTACCATTTCTTATACTATATTTCTGTGTACAAAAATCCTTCCGCAAGGAACTTTAATTTGTTGTAATTGTTGGCATATAGTTCTTTGGCACCTAGTTCTTCAAAACCAATGTTATTTTGGTTCCAATATGAATTATAAAAAATGAAAATATTCATTCTTCTACTTGGAAATCACTAAAATCTGTGTTCTTTCAATTCTTTGACTTAAGAGAATTACATTTCAGTGTAAACAAACATCTATTGAGAAATACTTTACTAGGAATTATAAAGGTGATGACATAGAATGTGAATGTTAGTCCACTATTTAAAATTCATTTCTTACTTAATATATGATATTTAACTAGTGATAATAAGAAATCATAAGGTTGAAATTCAGTACTTCTAACTTGCAGTTCTTTTTCATAGGATGTGAAATTTAATTTAAAAATTTAGTTACTGAATGTCTAAAATGATGCAATGAAAAAGTTATTTAAATGCAAGATCAAAATATACAAATTATTTGAACTTTCTGAAAACAGTATTGTTTTCTTCTTTACTGGAGGTAGTTACTCATCACATTTCCCCAGTTGTTAAGGTTCCAGTTGCCTAATAAAATCCTAAATGTAAATACATGTCTACTAAGTAAAAATGCTCCACACACACAAAAAAAAGTATTGAAAGCACCTGGGAATTTCTTTTTAAATTAAGAAAGTTTCTAAATGTTCCTTAGGAAGTATGGCAGCATTGTAGATAAATAAAGGGGGGTGGTGAATTCACTACAAGTATTTCTATGAAAAAGGTATCTTAAGATTTAGAATGATTTTAACAATGACTTTCCTTAAATTTGCTGAAATAGTCATATTGTATACCAGACGAGTTCTGCATTTAATTATAGTTTGAACTGAAAACTCCACATATCAATTATTCCTTATGTTTAAAATGTTACCTCCCCCAAAACATGTTACAAAATGATTGATATCTATATTTGAAAGCAAATGAGAACTAATCTGTGCCTGTGGCAAAATTCTTTTGAAGTTTTCTGACTATGATGAGCTGGATTATTAGTTAAGTAGTGGACGTCTGCCTTGGACTATGGCCCTGTTGTGCTTGGCAGGTCATGATAAATGGGGGAATCTTTCTTAACCTTGTGGTCAAAACATTCCAATATCTCATGCAGGGGGTGGGGGGGGGTGGGAAGATACAAAAAAATACAACTTGTAGGGGCACTAACAGGATTTCTTTATTTGAGAGTCTAAGGTAAGTGTATTCTATTTGTTGTATTTAATATAGTGTCTGACAAACTGTTCCTTTTAAAATCCTGAGTTAAGCATAGTTGCAGAGGAATAATTTATTTGGATTCATAAAATATCTTTTGATGCTGAAATTTTAAAATATTAGATTTCAAAGATATTAAAATTTTGAAAACACATTTAGCCTTGCTTCATGTGAAAATGCCTATAAAAGTAAGCAATTTTATTAATTGAAATCAATTTTTATTATATAGTAGGGGTTAAGTAATACCTTACTTAGTTTTAGCATAACATTTTACTTTGAGCCACCATAATCACATATGAACCATTTTAAAAAGAAAAACTGCCAGCAAAATATACAAGTTGAAGCAAGAATGTAACATGAAGCAGACTAATGGCTATTGGAAAATATTCAATTTTATACATTTATACCAAATATTTTTGAAGTGAAAAATGCCCTTTTGTGATTTTACCTTTAGTATTCGTGCAAAGAGTTAAGCCTGGAAATAATACTCTAAAGTGACAATCTGGTCAAATTTCCAAACTTGAAAAAAAAATTAAAAATGAAACACTTTCATATGAGCCTGTAATATGATCCATCAAGGCATCTTGCGGTTCCTTCTGTGGCATTTTAAGTGCTGTGTTACCTCTGATGTCGTCCCTGTTGGGTAATAATGAAAAATATACCCTTGGAAGAAGGTCTGAAATTTTTCTAAATATTTCATACAGTAAATGCGTAGTTTGAGGCAGGTGACAAAGATCTATAGCTTATCAGAGAAATAAATGAACTTTGGCATTCTAAACACTTGCATGGTTTGGCTTTCTATTTAATACATACAAATCATACATAAATAATTTGTACTCTGTTTTCCTGTGTAATTATTCCCCAATTACTTTGAAAATATATTCAACCTTGCAATGAACCCTCAAATACTATCATTAATGTTGAAGTTGTTCTGACAGTTGTAGTTGATGAAGAGTTATAATCTATAGCCCCTGTCTCCAACCTTTGTAAAACCCAATCCTCCCCAGTGCGTGATTCCATATATTTCTACCCTCCCAAACCAGAGTCTTGGTAGTTCTGGGAGTAAAGACCAGAAATTAAGCTAAGGTGTTATCTGTAACAGCCCAATATTTGAGGGCTAAACTAATTTCTGCTTCATATTTTTGTCAATGGATTTTTATTCATTAAAACTTTTATAAAAAACAAGCTTAAACTTGATTTGAGATATATTGTGCATTTGAAAAACAATATGCAATTTAGATATTTTGTTGGTGTGCAGAAGGTAAAAGTTATAATTGCATTGAAATGAAGTATTAAAATTTTTTCAGTTCGGTGGCCCAGTTTATTAATTTTACTAATTGAGAAATAATGGCTAAGCATCTGCAAAAACACATGCTTATGTTTCCTGGTAGAGGCAGTAGGGCAAGGATTTGGAGACTAGAAGAAAAAAAGAATGAAAAAAAGAAAATAAAAAGAAAACTTTTCCGACATGAAGACGATAACTCTAAATTTATGGACCCCAAGGCGGCAAATGTTGTTTCACATTAGGGACTAAGACTGTGAAGATTACCTTTATGCCATTTAAGGCTTGTATTTTGTCAAATTGACTTTTAATTAATTAGGCTTTTAATTGTCATATTTTATTATCTTACCAGTTTTTATGGTCTTTTTGGAAAGTGTCATTTTAATAGTTTTAATTTTAAAAACCTTTTAATTTGATTTTTACATAAAACAGATATTATCTTAAGGCATTTTAAGGATATGTTCTGTGCACACATCAGCTTTTCTTTAATATATATATATATATATTTATTTGTAAGTATGCATAGATACACATTTGTATGTATAGAGAGAAGCATGCTAATGCATATATATGTATATATATATATATTTGTACATTCATACATACTGATTTTAGTGTGATTAATACATAAGATAATGGGACAGAGGCAACCATTTGGATAGTTATTGTATCCTGAGAAATTTTTGATTTTTTCACCAAATATCTCTATGACTAAATATACAAAATGAAATAAAAAGTCTAATCTATGTAATTCACTCTAAGAAGGAATTACTCTCAAAATTAAAATAAAGCACTGCAATTTTATTAAATTACCTGAATGGTTATGTTAGTGTATTGCCTATTCATATGCAGACAGGCACAACTTTCAGCAAATTCTTTTGTGGAAATTACATGTCTGATTTTTACTAACTGGTTGCACTTGCTTACTTCAGAGATATATGCTGGCTCTTAACCCCTATCCCTATTTCAATCTCTACTTAATTATGTGAATACACATGTACAAATTCTGAAAATTAGTAATGAATACCAAAATGTGTTTATTAAACTAGTATATTGAGCAAATGGAAGATGATACCAAAGAGAGAAAGGGAATTATTAAAATATGCATTGATTAATAACTAGCCTTTTATAATATCAATTCATCTTGTTTAATGAAAAATCTCAATTTTATATCACTAGAAGACAACTTCTACTTCAATAAAAAGTATTTTTTCATTTTATGAGAAAAAAACCAACTATCTTATCTTTAAAGGAATAAATAATTTAAAAAATTAATTTGTTTTTCTAACAATATATGTGTTAGGAAGGTAATTCCTTAAATGAAATGGCTTAAGTAATAAGAATCCATTGTAATAAGGAAATGATTTACATTTGTGTGTGTATACATATGTGTGTGTGTGTATGATACATCAAAGATAATTTTCTATCATTTGTCCTATGTGTTTTCGGCAGGCATAGTTATAGTTTGGAATATTATTAGTATAAGGTTGTTTTTAACAAGCGTTGGAAAACGAATAATAGCAGTATTCAATCCAATTCAATTTTTAGATTCTGAACTTGGAAAACCAATAAAAATGACAAATCCAGTTTACTCTTGTTGGAAACAACAACTTTGTATTACTTTATTTATAAAGAATTTCCCAAATAATCATCCACAATTTAACTAAACTATATTCAGTTGTTTCTCTTGAAGATCTGATTCTGCATTTCATTTATAAAACAATCACGATCACATACAACAAATTTATATTGAAGCTCTACTGATTAGTTTAGACCCATATACCACATATAAATAGAACATATAGATTAGTCTTACAAGATATTTAATCATTAAAACAACACACATAAAATATAATATATATAATATAATAATAATAATATAATATATAGCTTTACGGATATCATCTCTAGTCAGTGAATAGATGTATTCTAAATTATGATTGTCAATTGTTAATTGTGAAATAACATTTCAGCAGGGATTCTAATTTTCTACAATTGCCTTAAATTATATAAAAGCTTTTAAAAATTATTTGCTATTTTGGACATTGCAGATTGTACAACTTGTACATTTGATTTCCACAGACAACACAGAAAACAACAAAAAAGCAGAAAATAAAAAAAATGATTTGCAAATCAAAACAAATTCAACCTCTTAATGAGTGGCAAAGAATTTCACATAAAAAAGTCAATGCCTAAAAGGATTTGAAATTTGTTTAAAAAAAACCCCAACATAAACTACTTTTAGAGAAGATGAGAGATGCAGTTTCAAGTTAGTATAGGTGGTGTTAGCAATTGCCTTATTTTTTCATATGTATGTACTTTTGTTTCCCTGGACAAAGACTATAATCTCTTCAATGGCAGACTTTTTTTTCTCTACTTCTTCTGCAGGCCCTATAGGAAAAACAAACTAAATGCATGCTTCTTGAATGAATGAAGAATTAGATTGTGACTAGATGACGCAAAACTACTTTGAAATTAAATCTACACAGCAAAAGTATAATTTTTTTTGCAAAGTGTCTGAAGATTTTTTTTAAAGACAGAGATATGTTCTCAATTTTCATTGTCTCTTGGTAGCAGCTATTATGTCGTTTATTTTGTTTTTGTTGCTAAAACTTTGGTAGCCAGGTAGCAAGCAGCATTGTACTATTGTATCTTTATAGGTTATATTAAATTCTAGACATTTATTCATATAAGCAGCCAGCCTAGATAACTCAAATGAAGGGGAAAAGAACTCATTTCCCTTGCATTTTGGGTTTTGAAGTTATATAGAATATAGTATACACAATACATACATGTATGCATACATACATACATTAACACATATACATATGTGTGTGTATCTATCTATCTATATATATATATATATAATTTAAAACTTTTTTGCTTGTTTGTTTTATTTTTTTGCCTTTTTTTTGAGGGGGGAAGGCAGCGCAATTGGGGTTAAGTGACTTGCCCAAGGTCATGTGGCTAGTAAGTGTTGAGTGTCTGAGGCCAAATTTGAACTCAGGTCCTCCTGACTCCAGGTCCAGTGCTATGTTCACTGCACCACCTAGCCACCCCTCAGCCATTCTTTACAAGCAATATAAGGTAAGACACTTGTTCTCTTAGTAGGTAGTGGCTTGTAACAAGAACTTGCCTTCTTTCCCATTTGATTGCCATGGGACAAATGGGATCTGTTTGTTTAAATCCTATTTGTTTCAGTTGTTAACTTTAAGATTCCCTCTGGTGCTTTTGACTGGATATGATTCATGTTTTCCGAAGAAGTCATTTTAATTGTAAAAAAATTTTTGTCTAGATCTGTGTTTAGACAATGCCATATATGACCCTCTATATTGAATGTGCACTAGTACATAGTAGGAGAGATTGGAAGGCTTTGAACATGTACATTGTTTTCAGTGTATGGTTTTGTTTCCTGAAGGGGAACAATAATAGTTTTTGTAACTCCTTTGGTAGTTTGGCCATTTTAACATAAGAGGCATCTGGATGTCACAATGGCTAAGAACATTGAACTTGAGGTCAGGAAGACCTGAGTTCAAATCCTACCACAGACCTTCGCTGGATATGTGACCCTGAACTAATCATTTAAGCTTTTATTCAACCTCACTTTTCTCAATATCACTAATGTCACAAGGTCATTGTTAAGAGACAATGAAGTCCAAAGCACTATTTCAAAGCTGGTTATGATTATCAGCAGCAGCAGCAGAATTAATTATTAATATCTCCAACTAAGTCTTACAATATTTTCCATATGGACTTAAATAATAGGCTGTTTCTTCTTGCATATCCATTTCATCACTGTTTTTATTGTTCAGGCATTTTTCAGTCAGGTCTGACTCTATCTGCCCAAACTGTTGTTTTTCAGTTATTTTCAGTTATGTACAACTCTGCATGACTCCATTTTTTTTTTGGCAAAGATACTGTCATAGTTTACCCATTTCTTCTCTAGCTCATTTTATACTTGAGCAAAGTGAGGCAAACAGGGTTAAGTGACTTGTCCAGGGTCACATAGCTACTAAGTGACTGTGGGCAGATTTGAACTCAAGAAGATGAGTCTTCCTGACTACAGGCCCAACATGTTATCCACTGTGCCACCTAACTGCCCTCTTAACACTCTACTGAAGCATTTAAAATCTTTGAAGAATTAAGAAGGCAGCTTGGTGTAGTAGAAAACACACAAGAAATGGAATCAGGGAATCCGGATGTGAATGCTACCTCTGCTGTCTACTACCTTTTTGCCCTTTGACCAGTCACACCTTCTCTGGTCTTGAATTCTTCATCTGTAAAATGAGACTTTTAGACTAGAGGGCCTCTAAAGTCCTCTTAACTCTAAAGTTACAACCCTTTGACACTGAGAGTTTTCAGCAGAATTTAGAGCTATAGAATTATAGAATACTTGAGCTGGATGGGGCCTTAGAGATTATCTCATCAGAGAGGTGAAGTAGCTGGTCCAAGACCTCACAGATAGTTAGTGGCAGAACTGGGACTATATAATCTGTCAAATGAAGGGTTTGGATGAGATTATTTCTAGGTCCTTTCCAGCTCTGACAGTCTATAACCCAGATTCCCTGACTCCCTATACAGTGTTTTTTTTTCTTTCCACCAGGACTAAATGGAACAAACTGGAGTATTTGGATCATTTTTCCTTAATCATACTTGTAATAAACAAACAAAATGGGTTTTGGGGGCTGAATGATCTGAGTAATTGTGGTTGAAAGTGCATAGCCTTAGGAGACTAGAGAATTTTGGCTTTGTGATTTTGTAATGAATTTTGAAGAGATTTCCTTTATTTTGCCTAGTCTCCAGTTTTTCTCTTCTCTCTCAGTGTAGTTATGGGAAAGTATGCCACTGTAAGAAATGTGTGAGTTTCAAACTGTTCTGAGAAGAATAAGGAGGAAAGAATTATAATCATGAAATTTCTTTTGGGATTCTTCAGGGTATTGCATTGATGTTCTATCATTTAAAGGCTTTTCCCAGGGAATCTTAATAAGTCATTTAAGTCAGAGTAGAAAAGAAGGAAATGAAAACAAGAATTTACTTTCATTTTAGTACACAATAGCTGAAAATAAAACAGTACGTTAAACAAAAATAAAATATATTTTGTTTTCCCAAAGTTAATGTTTGCCCCAACACCATACTAAAGATATATTTTTCCTCAATTTTCATTATCAAACATCATTTATGTGGTTATTATTTCCTTCCCTCAAAAAATAGTACAGAAATAATTGTACCTTCCGTGATGGGAGCTAAATAGACAGCTGAGAGTGAAGAGCAGAGTCCTTCACAGTTCCCACCCAGGCCTTCTATGGCTTAGACTGCCTTCCAGAATGGGCATTATAACACTTGGCACAACTTTTGCCACCTTAAAACCAACTTCACAAACATGTGAAAAACACACATGCGAATAATTAACAAGCATTTTAAAGTAAATACTTTGTTGTAGGCACTGAGGTAGATTTCTGGAGAAAAAAAGACAAAAGTGAAATGGTCATTGATGAAAATGAAGGAGCATCAGTTACTGGAATAAACAACATGGACTCTATGAGCTTTGTGTTGTAATAAAAAGACCATAGGATCTGATATGATAGGACCTGTGTTTAAATCCTGGGTCTCAGTGAAATAAGAGTTGAATGAGATGGCCTTAAAGGACTTTTCCAGGTCTAAGCATGATTTCCTTTGAGAGAGACAGACAGAGAAAAGAGAGGGAAAGAGAGAAGGAGGGGAGGGAGGGAGAGAGGACACACACACAGTCATATTGAAATCCTACATATTAGTATTTCTACAGACTCTGTGGTGAAGCATATTGCCACTTTCATTTTCCCTCTCATTAAAAATTAAGTTCTAAATTCAGTTGTCAAGAACGTTTATTTCTTTTGCATTCCTCATTTCCATCCCCCACGCCCAAGTACCCAATCTGCACTCAATTAATAAATACCTTTTGATCATTGACTTTCAAGTGAGATGTCAAAGAAATATTTTTAAATGAATAAATACATAAACCATCCATTGTTTAAATTGTTTTAAAATTCATGTCTCACCTATCATTTGATTCTCTAGTTCCTTTTCAAGCATGCCATAAAACTTTTTTCTCTTCAATTCAACATTGAATTATAGAATCATAAAATCTCATTTATTAGGGACCATGAAGGAGGAGATCTTCTCTAATCCAGTCCTTTCTGAAGTGTATATTTATACATACATATATAACTGTGTGTGTGTGTATGCTCTCTGTATCTTATCACCAACTTTGACATTAGAAAGGTAGAAAAGTCTCACAGTATTTTGGCAAGCTTTTTGTAGACCTTTTTAAAGTTTTCCAGCCATATAGAATTCCAGAATTATTTCATAAGGATTAGTTATACTCATGTTGAAAAATATAGGGATAGGGGTGGCTGGGTGGCTCAGTGAATAGAGCTCTGGTCCTGTAGTCTGGAAGACCTGAGTTCAAATCTGACCTTAGACACTTACCACTTGCAAGCCGTGTGACCTTGGGCAAGTCACTTAACTCCAATTGCCCAGGCTTCCCCCTCCAAAAAGCAAAAAAGAAAAGAAAAGAAAAAAAGAAAAATATAGAGATAAAGACATACTTAGAAGAATATTAAATTCATTTATGCTACTTGGTCTTAAGAGAATATAACAGAGATGTCCCCAACCTTTTGACAAATGAACTAGAATTCCAAATTTATTTTGGAGACTATACTTTGCAAAGCTGTGAATTTAGAGGAAGAATATGTGTGTGTGTATGTATGTATGTATTCACACATATATGTATATCTATATGTATCTGTGTGTACATATATATATTTACAAACACATATACATATACCAATGCATACATATATATACTATGGTTAAGTGGCAGTAATTAGGGATAGCCAAGAAACTAGATATTTCTTGTTCTTAATTCTGTTTCAGAGATACAGTGACTTATTTGGAAAGGACCAGTTAAAAGGTTTGGGAAAAGTATGGTTGAAAAAAAAATTCTGAGTGCCCTTAGATGAATGTCCAGGTGAATATCAACTCTTCTTTTCACCTCAGAGGATGGCCTAGTTGTGGCTTATCTCTGAGAATGTGTGCTCTGTCTAGGGTGTCTGTTTTGATCTGGAGATGCCACAGACTGCTTGGCCCACATTCCAGTCATCCCTAGTGCAGAGGAGAGTTTGGAGTTTAATGCATTCTTTTCAAAACTGCATGCGTTCTCTCCTTCTCCCCACTCTTTTACCCATCTTATTATTTAAAACAAAACAAAATGTCTTTCACCATTGCCTCTTGATTTTATGAATGCCTAAGGCTAAAATATAGCCAGGCAATGAATATCCCTTTATAAAACTTTAATAGAATATATTTAAAATAACTTTTTAAATGGATATTCCTCTTTTCATTTATCTAGTTAGACCTTTAGTTAGATAAATCTTCAAAGCTTATTGAGGACCCTTTCGGAAAAAAAAATGCTACTTAATATATCTCCTTATGTTCCCATTAAAATCCAACTGTATTACCTAGGCAAGTTTGTTTCTTTTGAATAAAGAAATGAATCAACTTCATAATGTCTTTGATACATTGCTGACTGTCCATTCATCAGACTGGCTATGAGGAAAACTAGAATCTACTCCAACTGCTACCATTACTAACAAGATATATGATATGAAATCACAAAATTTCTGGACCTCAGTTTTCTCCACTGTCAAGTGAGAGAACGGTGTCCTTCTAGCTCTCACATCCACTAACTCTGTTCTCTTACCACCATGCAGGATTCAGAAGTGACTCATGAGCTTTTCTTTTCTCTTGCATTAAGGTATTTTGTTTGGTAAGGATGGACTCCAACAAAGTGAGACAGAAATCTTGTACTTGAATGCAAGTATGTACAGGAAAAAAGCCCTCAGAGTGGTATATAATTAGCCACATAATTGTGTCAGAGATTTATGTGAATGCTGTTTGTCCTTCAGTTTCTTTGAAAAGAGAGAAAAAAATGCCCCTACTGCCTTGTCTGCATGTTATTGCAGTGAAGCACTCTGAAAGAGTGAAGTTTCCATTTCCAGTGAGGCATAATGCCCTGTCTTCTTTATGACTGAGAGATCCAGTGATAACCACTCTGAAGGTACAGGAATGGAAAATTACAGTATAAGTGGCAGCTAATGGTAATCACAGAGAGGAGATCATGACAGATTGTCTAGAGTGAGTGAGAGTGTAAGAATGCCAGCATAAACAAATGGATGCTTGAGAAGTTTACTTTTCTGTTAAGTTAGTTACTTGAAAAAAGAGGTAGATGTGTATTTTAAACTGTTTTCAATTAATAAACAAAATTGTGAGATTTTATTCCTTTTATTGGGTTTAATGATATATCTAATTAAACATATTCTATTTCTGCATTAGATGTAATCTTTACATAAAGTAAAAGATAAATAACTTGGCAAATGTTAGTATTTTCCTCATATTCTTTTGCATTTATAGTATGTACTTTTCTCCAGTAGGTATAACATTATGTAGATTACAGAATTTCCCATCTCCTCCCTTGCCATTTTCATTCTTGTTGCCATTAAAACCTGGATATTGGATTAGTATTTTTTTATCTATTCACAATACCCACCATGCTTCAAAACTTCATGACCTAGATTATTGAAATAGCTTCTGTTTAGTCTTCTTTCCTCCAGCCTCTCCCCAACCCGATCTGTTCTCCGTAAAATAGCTGTAATGCCATGCACCAGCAGACTCCCAAAAGAATGCTACTTTGAACAGCTTTTAAGATTCAGATTACACAGGATAGTGAATATTCTGTTTATTCCATTACAAATCAAGGCAAGCATTCA
>CM053593.1:292422574-292447971 GCA_028646575.1 Pseudocheirus occidentalis
TTTTCAAAATCCTTCTTAAGCCCACCTATGGCTTGTAGCTCATCCAAGTTTCTTGGAAGATTTTGTTGTAGGAGTGCTGACTGTTTTGTCTTCCTCCCGTTCCATTCTCTTTGATCCTTTTTGTCCCCCAAAAAGGATTCTAGAGTTTGGTCACTGTTCCTACTTTGCTTCCTTTACCTGCTCATGTTGCCAGTGAATTACTTGATTTTTTAGCTCTGTGGAACTCTGCTTCCAGGGGGGAAAGTTCTGAACCAAATCGCTGGAGTTTTCACAGCTGCCAGAGCTATTGGGAAGGCACCATTTTTTTTCTGACCCCACCAGCTTTGACTCACTGAAAACACACCCCAGGACCACCATCCAAGACCACGATCCAGATTCAGGCCCCTCAATGCAAGAGCACTTAGCCTCTGAATGATCACTTGGCCCCCCTTCAGTCTGTGGGCTAGGAGATCTGAAGCAGCTGAGTTGAGGTGGCTGCTGCTGCTTCTGCTGCTTCCTTGCCATGGAGGGAGTTTTTCCAGACTGCTTTTCTCCCTCAAATTTAGCTGAATTCCACTGACTTTTCTCTTAATCCTTGTTTCTTATGGCTTGATAATTTTGGAAACTGCCACAGCTGCCTCTGATCCACTCTCCTGAAGGCTCCAGCTGCTGCTCATCCTGGCTACCCCAGGGCCAAGCTGCAGTTTCAGGCTGGGCTGGTTTCTGCTCCCAGCCTACTGCGTTGAGCCCTTTGCGTCAAGCTGCCTTCAGTAGGAAATGTTTTTCTGTATTTTTGCGTGAGTTTTGGAGCCACAAAATTTGTTTAGAGTCATATTTTGTGGATAATTGAGGTGGCTATGTGCTAGCTGTGAAATCTTGCTCCTTCTACACCCGTCTAATCTCGTTCCTCCAGATGAAGTGTTATTATTTTTTCTAACTCTATAGAATAAATCTTTGGTAGATTGATTCAGTGATTGACACTGAATAAGTAGATTAATGGGCAGAATTGTCAGTTTTATTATATTGACTTTGCCTACCCATGAGCAATTAATATTTCTCCAGTTGTTTAGATTTTCTTTATGTGTGTGACAAAAGATTTGTAATTGTATATGTATTATCCCTGGGTTTTTCTTGGCAGGTAGACTGCCAAATATTATATGTTGTCTGAAGCCATTCTAAATGGAATTTCTCTTTCTATCTCTTCTTGCTGAGTTCTGATGATTGTACATAGAAATTCTGATGATTAAGTGGGTTTATTTTATATCCTGCAAATTTACTAAAATTGTTAATTGTTTCAACTAGGTTTTTAGTTGATTCTCTAGGGTCCTCTAAGTATACCATCATTTCATCTTTAAAGACTGAGAGTTTTGTTTCCTCATTGCCTACTTGTATTCCTTCTTTTTCTTGTCATATTGTTTTAGGTAGCACTTCTAGTACTGTATTAAATAATGGTGGAAAATGTGGACATCCTCACTCCCACCTGATCTTATTGGGAAACAGATTATGCTTGCTCTTTGTTATAGATAGATACTACTCATTTTAAGAAAGGTTCCATCAATTGCTATGTTTTCCAGTTTTTTATTAGGAATAGTTGTTGTATTTTGTCAAAAACTTTTCTGTATCTATTTAATCATATGATTTTTATTATTTTTTATTATTGTTATGGTCATTTATGTTGATGGTTTTCCTAATATTGAACCAGCCCTGGTATAAATTGCACCCAATCATAGTATAAGATCTTTGTATATATTGCTCTAATATCCTTGCTAGCATGTATTTAAAATTTTGAATTGATATTTATTAGGAAAATTGGTCTATAGTTTTCCTTCTTTGTTTTTGCTCTTCCTTTAGGCATCAGAATTATATTTCTGTCATGAAAGGAAGTTGTTCGGACTCTTCCTTTGCCTATTTTTCTAAATAGTATTGTAATAAATTATTTAAGTGTCTAGTAGAATGAACTTATGAATCCATCATGTCCTGGGGATTTTTTCTAAGGGATTTCATTTATGACTTATTCAATTTCTTTTTCTAAGATAATGTTATTTAAGTATTCTATTTCCTCTTCTGTTAATCTCAGTTATTTGTATTTTTGCAAATATTCATCAGTTTCACTTGGATCATTAAATTTATTTGCATACAACTGGGCAAATGGCTGCTAATAATTACTTTAATTTCAATTTCATTAGTAATTCATTTGCCCTTTTAATTTTGATATTTATTAATTTTCTTCTTTTTAAAATCAAATTAATCAATGGTTCACTTTTTTATTTGGGGGTAACCACCTCTTAGTTTTATTAAATGGTTCATTGTCTTTAACTTTTAGTTTTACAGATCTATGTATTTTTAGCATTTCCATTTTGATTTTTAATTGGAGGAGTTAATTTATTTTTTAATTTTTATTTAATTAAATGTTTAATTTAATTTATTCTTTTCCTAGTTTTCCTTTTAATTGAATTCCCAATCCATCTACCTGTTCTTTCTCTGTTTTATTGACATAACAGTTTAGAGATATAAATTTTTCCACAAATTTTGGTGTGTTGTCTCATTGTTGCCATTCTTTGTCAAGAAATTTTTGATTATTTCAATGTTCTTTCTTTAGCTCATTTATTGTTTAGGATTTGATTATTTAGTTTCCAATTAATTCCCATCCTTGTTCAATGTCACCATACTAAATGTAACATTTATTGTATTATGACCTGAATTGCATGCATTTAATATTTCTTCATTTTTGGTTGTGCAATTTTTATGCCTTAACATATAGTCAATTTTTGTGATGATACCATATGTAACTGTCAAAATGATATACTCTTTTTCTATTTCTTTCATTTTTTCCGGAGGATTTTCATATCTAACTTTTCTAAAATTCTATTCATCCTCTTAAGTTCTTTCTTGCTTATTTTATGGTTAGATTTATCTATTTCTGAGACAGGACAATTACAGTCCCAAACTATTGTAATTTTACAATTTCCTCCTGCAACTCATTTAACTTTTCCTTTGATAATCTGAATGCTATTCCACTTGGTGCATGGATGTTCAGTATCGATTTTGTTTCATCAGATGTCATTCTCTTTTAGCAAAATGTAGTTTTTCTAATATATCTCTGTTAATGAAGTCTATTTTTTTTTTGAGATCATGATCAACATTTTTTTTGCTTTTCTTTGGAGGGAAAGGGCCAGGCAATTGGGGTTAAGTGACTTGCACAATGTCACATGGCTAGTAAGTGTTAAATGTCTGAGGTCAAATTTGAACCCAGGTTCCCCTGACTCCAGTGCCGGTGCTCAACTCACTGTGACACCTAGTCGTCCCAATGATCAACATTTTTAAAGTTAAAATTTACTCTATTTATAGCAAATCAATTTTTTTTTGCATAGGAATGAATTATTCCTAATGAAGTTGTAGTGACAGAATGTCAAACCAATGGTGATTAATGTTTTATTGCCTCCTTTTGAATGGAATATTAACAATGGGGAGCTTATATTCTATTTACCATCCAGTATTTTACTGGAATGAGATACTGATGTGTGATGTGGTTGGTAAAAATTAGACAGTTAAAACAGGTTGATACAAGTTGTTAAAAATCAACAGAAGATCCTTGTGTTCCAAATCAAGGATATGTTTGCTCTGAAAATATTTTCTAATGAGTGACAAAAGAATGTCAGTTTTTCAGATTCTTACTACATCTGCTGAAAATAAAAATCTCAGTAGTAATATAGCATTGAATGTTGGCATGCATAAACTCCATGCTGTGAAACAAAGTTCCTGCTAACTGATGATATCTATGGTATTTTCTGGCTGTAAAAACTTTAGTGACTCTTTTCTATATATTCAATGTTTTCCCCTTGGTATTTGTTTCCTCCTTATTATAAGATCAAAGTAAGCAGTGTGTCAGAACATTTTACATTTTTTTCTTAAAATATTACAATTAAACTAAAATGTTAATCCTTCACTGAGAAGAGGAAAAAAAATAGAGTCTATTTTTCTCTGATGATTACTATTCAAATCTAATTGAGAAAGTATTGAGCTGTTAGAATGTCACCAGGGGGCCAAATCACATAGCTGCTTTGGTTCCTTACTTTTGGGGGGGTTCTTGTTAAGTTGTTTCATCTTTGCATATCCATATTTTTTTATTTAAACAATCAGTGTGATGCCATTGACCATCTAGCTATCTACCTAGATTGGCTGATACTGATGGCGTTTATAAAATGTCAGCTGAAAAGTATTATGGGATTACTAAAAAAATAGTTATCTGCCCCCAACTTATATGAAGTAACATACTATATATATATATATATATATATAAAGTGTGTACTATTTTTATTACCAAAAACATATAGAATATATGCATTTGAAAATAAAAGCTACAAAATGCATTACAGCTACCCTACCTAGGAATCATTTCATATTAATGTAATAAAGTTGCTTTAATTGCAAGCAGCCATAATACATTGTAATGAAGAACTGTGTCATACTTAAGGTATTGCACTATTGACACCATTCATGTTTCCTTCCTACTTAATACTTTTATACTATACATATGAAAAGTACTCTGCAAACCACAGAGTATTGTATAAATGATTGGTATTGTCATTTGTTATAACTATTTTTCCTAAAATGCACTAATGTGGTTCTAATTTTTGTTTTATTAAATCAAAATTCTGATTTTACCTTCCTTTTTATATTAGGTTTGATATTTTCCCTTTCTTCATAGATATAAGCATTATTTAAGGAACCCAGAAAAGAGCGTTTACAGTGTATTCATTGGGAGAGATTAGACTTTAAACTTGCAGAGGTAGGTACAACTATTAAATAGTTTAGACCAGGTACAGCTAAAACTATGTGCATATACAGAGACATTTGGGATTGTCTTCTTGGAATGGTCAGTGGACACATAGCCAAATCTTGCTGCAACAATGATGGATGGCCCTTGAGAGTTGTGAGCTTGAAAGTGGGTGAAGAGCAAATTGGAATGAGCAACATTGGTGTTAGGAAATCTTCTCTTCCAGCTTCTCTTTAATTCCACAACATTGCAGCTTTATAGGACGTCCAGAGGAGAAGAAGAGAGACGAAGAATTTGCCAGCATTTTGATTCATTTTTCCTGTCTTGGCAGATACAATAGGAGTAGTAAATCATGAGGAGAGAAATAGAAATCCAGCTGGCAAATTAGCAATTTAGGGGATTTGCTCTCTATTACCTGAATGACGTGTGTTCCTTCTTGGTGATTTGTGGAAAGCTTTCCTTTTGCAACAAATCTTGGGCCAATCGCTTTCTGTAATGATACTAATTTCTCTTACATATGAAGAAGTCCTCCCAATACATTTGTGTTTTTGTTGTTTTTTTATAAAACTGCAAATAATTTTGTTAGGTCATATTAAATTTCAATTAAAGCTAACATATTAACACAAAATCTTAGGAGTGATGCAAGAAATAAAGTAGATAATAGCTGTGTTTCATTCACTATCAAAATCAATTAGGTAATAAGTCTTAACTAAGCACCTGCTGTGGGTCAGTGTGCTAAATGTTTCCTCACTTTAAGAGGCTCATAATTTAATAACAGAGAAAACAAGTAAACAAATATGTATGAATGTTCTATAAACAGGATAAAAAAGGAAATAATTGACAGAATGAAGGAGCTAGAAGTGAAAAAAAAAACTAGAAAATTGTCTATAGAAGATGGGATTTTAGTTGAGAATGAAAGGAAGCCAGGGAAGTCAGTAGGTGGAAAGGGACGGGGTAGGGGGGAATCAAGTAAGGTACCAGAGATGTAGGCAGGGTGAAGAGGCAAAAGTTGTCTTCCTTAATGCTTGGATATGCCCAAAGATTCCTGGGCTGGGGAGGGTCCAGTGAGAGAAGTTGTACTATTAAGGGCGGTTAGGGGAATGGGCATGGCTAGGCCTAGGCAAAGGAGAAGTTGTTAGAAATGTCAAACTCATGGTACCTGACAAGATTGGTTTCTCAATTTATGTACCAGTTCCTCAATCCCTCATCTTCCCCTACCTGTATTCCAGATTCTGACAACTCTCCTCTCCAGATTACTATGGGAACTCCACTCTTGTTATGATGTCTTAGAAAAAAAAAATACTAATTTTGAAGCTGTTCCAGAAATATCCAGAGGGAATAATATTAGGAGTTGAGATTTTTTTTTCATTTTGAGAACACTTACCAATGCTGTAGTACATCCTTGCCTATTTTAATAGATTTAATAATAATAGCAAACTAAGAAGAAAAAATGATATTCGAGCAGAGCATATTGCCAGTTTAGGGAGTTAGCTCCACATTACCTAAACCAGTGTATTCCTTTTTGGTGACTTGTGAGGAGCCCTCCTTTTACCTCCAATTACAGGTTGCTGGTTCCTAGACTTTATGTAGTGACAATAATACCAGCCACTTTATACACAGAATAAATCATATTCTTAGACCATATTGAATTTTAAGTAAAATTAAGAATATATTATTATTTTATATAAACACATTAACAAAACTTGAAAACAGTGAAAGTAGCACATCAAACAAGTGTTTAATAGCTATGCCTCATTCACTGTCATAGTATAATAGATGAACCCAGGAAAGAATCTTTTTAATGATAACTGTATGTACATCTTAGATGGCTCTGCTGAATGGGATTGTATACTCTGCAGCAGAATCTTTAAGAAGTACATGGGAATCCAAGTTTTCTGTCTGTCTATAATTATGATGTTTTTTAATATTGTGCTAGAAAACAGGAATGAAGGCTATTATATTATAATTATTATAATAATTATATACTATAGAATAAGGCTATTCAGAACAGAAATAGGGTAAATTAAGAGGAAAACCTTTCCACTTTATAAAAGAGTTTTGGTAAACCAAAATAAATGTTCTTGGTACTGTGGTTGTTTTATTTGTTTGTTTTTATACCTGAATCTTCTTGTTAAATTTTCTGTGACTGAGAGAATATTAAATGCCATTCTTCTAAAGGTGGATGCATGGCCAAAGTCCCAATTCAACCTGTGTACCAGTATTTAAAAGAACTGTGGTTTTTGTTTGCTTGCTTTTTATATTGATTCTCCCTGCACCAATATATGTCTCAATACCTCTTTGCCATAAGAATTACTCTTTAGGAATTGCTGGATCTGATATAGTAAGAATTAGTGTTTGGGATTTATTAGAGATAATACATCTTTCTAAAAGTAGCAGGATTTGGCCTTAGTTGAAAGATACAGAGTCCACTGAATCTTTTCAATTTAGCTACTAGAGCATAAACTCTGAAGCATGGTCTTTGAAAGATCAGGGTCAGTTTCACATCAGGATAAGGCATTTGAGTGAGAGAGTAGTAATAAGCACCCAAACCATCTTTTACCTATATAGTGGGACTGAGGGTAAAGGAGTTTATCAGGATACCCATGATCATTTCATTTCTTCCAAATACACTTGATATAATCAAAGAAAGTAAGGGGTAGGTAATAGAGACAGCTAGTTGTTATAGTCTTAATTGAAGTATCAAAAAAAGCTCACATTTTGTTACCCCATTATAAGATGTAAAGATGTTCTTACAAGGTCATCACAGTAAACGCTTTTGAGTTAACCATATTTACTGTCTACTAAAGGTAAGGTTACTGGTGTGACCTTTTGACCTCTAGTTTTAGCATTGATTGGGTAGGGGGAATATTTATGGAAGAGTGTTTCAGATGAATATCTTTATAATAAGGAAAATGTTTTGTTGCTGCTTCTTTAACATATTTTTGTGGCTCCTGGATTTGAAATTATTCTAATTATTGTTAAGTAATATCTTCAGTTATACATCTTAATGCCAAATCACTGACAATTGTGATTTTTTCTTGAATATTTACAAAGATGAAGGATCTCAGAATTGTTCCACGTGGTTGACTGAAGGAACCAAGAATGTTTGGTCTGAAAAAGTCTTGGATGACACAGTAGCTGTCCTCAAACATTTTAAATCGTGTCCTGTGAAAGAGGGATTAAACTGGTTTTGCTTAGTCCCCAGATGGCAGAACTGAAACAAAGGGATGGGTGTTATAGGGAGGAAGATTCTGGCTAAACATAAAGGCAAACCTCTCAATAATTATAATTTCCTTTCTTTTTTGGAGGCAATTGGGATTAAATGACTTGCCTAGGATCACATAGTTAGTAATTGTCTAAGACTTGATTTGAACTCAGGTCTTCTTTATTTCAGTGCCAGTGTTCTATCTGCTGCACCACCCTGCTGCCTTAATAATCGTAATTAAAAAAAAAAAAAGAATGCATTACATCAGGGCAGTGAAATCCCCATAGCGTGAGGTCTTCAGATAGAAGCCATATGACTCCAGGATTGTTATATTGTAAAGAGAGTTCATGATTTGGGTAAGGGTTATTCCAGATGGTGTCTGAGGTTGAGGCCCTTTCAACTCTCAGTGTTTTATATGTAGAATATAAAAAGGGAAATATTTTTCAAAGGCAATTTGCTATAGTCATGGTTTTAAAGTGAAAGTTATTTTAATCAATTACTGCTAAGTAGCACTTAAAATAGTCATTTCAGCGTTCTAGTTGGTTTGTGGTACCACAGGTGTGACAGGACTCTTCCATCAGGCTATCCCCAGTCTTGATTCACTGCTGCCTCCTTCAGGTTCCAACCTATCATTACTTGTGTCTTATCAGGGTTTTCCAGATCCCTGGTTCCTTGGAGGAAGACCACAGAAGCTTCCTTTTCACAGTTTTCCCATTTTTTTTAGCTGTATAACATCAATTTCATAGGTGCTTTAAACAGGGATTTACTATGCTATGCTACAACTGTCAAGTGAGCCAGTCCCTAAAGCCAAAGGATTTTCTGAGCTAATGATACAGGTCAGCAGAAACTGTACACTTTTCTTCCTTGTATATTTAGGTAGAACTCTGATCATCCTCCCACCTCAAGGTTAAGGACATCTGGGCACACTTGGGATTTTATCCACAGAAAATTAATGCTAAAAACTAGATCTTGTTGGAAAAGATAGTTATACACATATCTTTTCCCTCCTACATACACAGTAGCCCAGCAGTCATGATATTCTGTTCTAATTTTGTTTTGTATGAGGCATTTTTTCATATTTCTCAAATACTAGTTATAATATCCTTCCAAAAGTCCATCTTTCCTTTAGTAAAAAAAACCCTACATTTTCCAGTCTTTTGTACTTTGTTCACAAACACAGATGTGTGCACGCACACACACACACACACCCCAAAGTAAGAAGGTTGTTAATTATTTCGAGGCTTAATAAAGCACAAACTAATTTAGTCATTGCAGCTCAAGTAACAGAGTACAGCAAGTGAAATCAACTTAATAGACTCTGACTCTCCTTTCAGCTAAATTCTATATGGTTTTTCCTGGGATTTAACTCTTTATTTTCATTGGGCAGCTCTGAGGTTTTTATTCTAAATCTTATGTTCTTTTAGTCTCATGGTAGAAAGAGGGGTAAGGGAAATTATTAGGTGAGGGGGATTACTTGTAAATGGAAATGAAGAAACATACTTTTTGAGGGCAAAGGAACTTTGGACTAAGTCAAAGATTTTAAACCTACTGTCATTTGCCGAATTTCTGAGAATGCCTCTTATTCATTACCCAGCTCATAAATATTAAATGCCACAGAAGCCAGGTTGTATAAATTTTTTGTGGAAGGATAAAAATTTTAAATTGTGATGAATAATGGAATCACAACTTTTGAAAATAAAATTTAAAAAGAAATCTCTTGATTAAGGTGTAATTGGGAGTAGAATGAAGGGAGGTTGAAATGTCTGAAATAATAGAGAGCCTAGATTTTAAAGACTTTTTGTAAGAAATTTGGTTATATTCTTTGAAAGAAGTCTATAATAACTTGTGCCAGGGCAGTGAGTTCCTCATAGCTTGAGGTCATCAGATAGAAGCCATATGACCCAGTCATTGGTACGTTGTAGAGAGAGTTCATGATTTGGGTCAGGGTTGTGCTAGATTGCCTCTGAGTCTGAATGTCTTTTCAACTCTTGAAGTTCTATGTGTAGAATATTAAAAAATGTTTTTTCAAAGTTGACTTGCTATAGTCATGCTTTTTTCAAAGTATTTTAAATACCAATAGAATATTTTCAATTTGGAGATTTGTAGGGCCATCAGCAATGAATGGAGATGTACTTAGATGTATGTACTATTTATTTATAATGAGAAACACATTTCCCATGCATGGTACACTAAAGTTCTTTAAAAGGCTGTTCTCCTTACTGAGTAAATGATTTAATAAATAATTATTACACTTTAAATTTACTTTCTTCATGCATTGATACAAAGGCAAACTATCCCAACTGAGGCCCCATCATCACAAAAGCTAATTTATGATTGTCAAAAATCAATGACCATTTTTGCTGCATGTAAATAACAATAATAATGAAGAATAACAAGAATAAGAATTGCTACTAGCATTTATATAGTGCTTTAAAGTTTTTAAGGTTCTTTATAAATATTTCATTTCTGTCCTCAAAACATCCTCGGGAGGATGTCTATATTATATCGTTTTTACAGATGAAGAAACTGAGGCAGACAAAGACTAAATGACAGGTCAAAGTCATACATCTACTAAGTCTGAGGATACATTTGAACTCAGGTTGTTATGTTAAAGATTGGATACATTTCTAAGACACTTACAAAAGACTCTTGATAGAAAATGCTATCCACATCCAGGGAAAGACCTAAGGAGTCTCAATGCAGATTGAAGAATACTATTTTTTCTTTTTGTTGTTTCTTTCTCATGTTTTTTTCCCCTTTTGTTCTGATTCTTCCTTGACAACATGACTAATATGGAAATATGTTTAATGTGATTATATGTGCATATCCTAGATCAGATTGCATGCTACCTTGAAGATGGAGAAGTGGAAAGGGGGAAAATAATAAAACTCAAAATCTCATAAAAGTGAATGTTAAATACTAAAAATTAATTGATTACTTTAAAAAAATAAGATACACAATAGAATTAAGTTTGGTAGAGAGAATAATAACTGTATTACTTTAAGACTAGATATGCAATTGACTCAAAATATTAGTAGTATCTCATTAATTGAGCTTAAAAGCCATGAAATGTTATAAGCAACCCTCTTTTAATTAGAGACTCATTTTTACCTTATACCTCCTGCTATTCCTGGTTTATCTATTTTAGAAATCATATTCCTGGACCTCTGGGACAGCACCAGATAGGGATGGACTTCCCAGGGCTTACCATATTCTCTGCTTACATTCCAGGAATATTCTCAGGGCCACAATTTGGATGTGCCCTGCTGTCCAGCATGCATGGAAATAGCACACTCTATATGTAATATGATTCACTAAATACCATTTGACCATCACATTTAGTCATTCATTAAATAGTTACTACTGTGTTTAGGCAAGAGATTTATTCTCCCACTTATGCTGAATATAATGGGAGATTCAAATAATGTACAATCCCTATCCTCAATAAACATAGTTGAGAAGACTGAAATATATGGCAGATGAGGGATTTTGTAAAGTCCAATTATGTGTTGTAAATGTGGTATAGACAACAAAAGTACTGTAATTTCAGAAGATGGCAAAATCACTGAAGGATGGCACAGTGTTAAAAAATTTCATGGAGGACATGCAATTTGTGCCAAACCCTGAAATAACTTTCCAGGGGAAAAAAAGATTGACTTAGGGGACAGAAGGGAAAAGACCATTAGCAAAGGTGTGGAAGAGGGAATGAGCTCAGAATTTTGGAGGACAAAGAATAAGTCAACTAAGAGTAGTGGAGATTGAGGGTGGGGATGTGTAAAGGCAATTTGAAGCTAGATAATAGAGGTTATTGAATTTTCAGATAAAACCTAGTCCCTCACTCTAGAATATTCTGGAATTAAGAATTGAGTTAAACATAGATACTTCTGTGTTTATGTATTTATGCATGTATGTACATATGTATGTGTACACACATACACATATGCATGCATGTGTGTGCATATGCAGTCTTTCAAAAAAGAAAAAAATAGCTGGCCAAAAATTATGAAGTCACAATTTAGCAATATTCCATTCCAGATCACAATGTTTTATTATTTCTAGATTTTCTATCAGCTATTTTTGGAATATTTTCCTCAATTTTAGTTGAATTTTAGCAACATTAGAACAGATATTATATTCAATAAAAATTAGTAGACATGAAATTTATTAGGCCTTTATTAGACACGAATACCATTTTTCTGATGTTGAAGTGAGTCAGTGAACTTGATTCTGTTATAGTACAGCTTAGTCAAGTAAGTACTTTCAATCTATTAGAGCAAGTAACTACATCATCCTTTGAATATGAGATTTTCAATAAAAGTTTTTCTTTTTGTGATTTACAATAGTGTTATCTAACTCAAGCAGAATCTGGGGCCCCTAAACCATACATAAGGATCACTGATGGTTGCATATTGACTTCTTTAGTAAATCACACATCCTTACATATTTTGTTTTTATGAATTAAATTGTATGAATTAATTTTGTTAAATATTTCCCAATTACATGTTAATCTGGTTTGGGGTACAACCATGGATGTTGTGAGCTCTATGCAGTTTGCAGGTCACGTGTTTGACAGCTCTTTTATAAGACTAATGTCCTGAACCCATCCTGTCCATTTGAATTGTCTTAGCCTTTTGTCTATACCTATTGTTTCTTTTCAAATCTGTCTTTCTCCTCTCTCAAAAAGCTCAGTACCTAGCTAACAGTCATTCTTTTCATTCCTCACTGCCTACCTCCATAGTTGAGGTCTTCAATATATGCGTTTATGTTTCCTCAAAACCCTGGGAATTCTGTTACATGAATCTCTTCTGTTCTTATGACCTACATGTGCACTACCTCAGCCAGTCACATTGATATACATATACTTTATCTCACTATAACACATAACTGTGCTGCCTCCATAATCCTGAAATCTAAAATTTCCTTCTTGTATCATAATCTTAAGGTCTCTCACCTCTCACTTTTTCCAACTTCTTACTGTTCTTCATCCTTGACTATGACTTCTAATCTTCTATTCTCTCTACTTCTCCTTGTTCTCCAAGTTTCATCCCTGCATTGTCCTGACTCAGTCCTCTGCCTCTTAGTAGATGACCTTGTCTGGAACTTTAATGAGAATTTAAGCCTATGCATCATGAGCTTCCTAATCTCTCTTCCACACCTTCAAATCTCTCTCCATCTCTACCCATTCTCACCTCAATTACTTGTCTACCAGGAAGTGGTCATTCAAATTTGTAACCTTACAGTATTCCCTTCTCTTTGCCAAGACCAAACCATCTCTTCAAGACCTCAACACCATTCTTTCCTATTTTAGCTGGGAACTTGCACCATTGTTCAATCATTCTCATATTATTCAATTATTCTCATATTCTCTCTATCTCCTGGCTCCTTTGATCAACATTCTTAGATCTCATTCATCCTTTTTCCCCCTTTTTTCTTATTTTAAAAATTTATTTATTTTTTGCTTTCAACATTTACTTCCACAAGATTTTGAATTGTGATTTTTTTCTCTTCCCATCTTTCCCCTACCCCCACCCCAAAATTTTAAGCCTACTGAATACTCCTTCCCCCAATCTATTCTCTCTTATATCCTCTCCCTTTACCTGCCTAACTTTCTAGTAGGGCAAGATGGGATCTCATTCATCCTTAAATAGCTATTGCTTGACTTTGACACACTTTTTTTTCTTTTGGGAGGGAGGAAGGCAAGGCAATTGGGATTGTGACTTGCCCAAGGTCACACAGCTAGTACATGTCAAGTGTCTGAGTTTGGATTTGAACTCAGGTCTTCCTGACTTAAGGGTCGGTCCTTTATTCACTGTGCCACCTAACTGTCCCTTTGACATACTTTCAAGTTACTGACCTGCATCTTATTTTCTTTCACTTCCAAGCTTACCACACTCATTTCCAAATCCCTTATAACAGGGCTTCCAACACCAGTATTCTAAAGAAACTATTTTATCCAAGGTTATTGATGCTAAATTAAATGAAATGCTAAATCTCAGGGCATTTTCTATCCCTTCATGTACATTGTCCTCTGTAACTTCAACTTTTAACCCTGTTAACCATTCCCTCCCTTCAAATATTTTCTCTTTAGCTTCTTTCTGACTTCTTCTCTATAACCTTTGGCATCATATATCATTCAGCCTTCTCATGTGAATGTCATCAAAGATTTTGCCTTTAGTCATATTCACTTGTCTCTATAAAATTTTCTCCCTCCTTGATCTCATCAAATTCCATGAGTATGATCCTCATCACCATGTAAATGACTATTCTAGCCCCAAGTTCCAGTTTGAACTCCAGTCTACTATATCACCAATTGACCTTGGGAAATCTCCACCTCAATGTCCTGTAAGCGTTTTCAATCCAGCATGTCCAAAATTGAACTGATTTTTTTTCAGTACCCTTCATCCAAACTTCTCTATTTGGGCAAAGGCAGTAGCATCCTCCCAGTTAACCAAGTCTCTAATCTTGGAAAAAATCATTTATATTTTTCTTCGGTATCCTTGTCCATTCAGTTATTGTCTAATTTACTTCTGGGTTTCTCAACTCTATACCTTCATCTCTAGCCACAAGGTCCCCACTATTTTTCAAACTCTGATCACTTCTCACACAAACTATTAAATGTCTTCTTAATTTATAGTCTTATTTTCATTCTCTTCCTTCCCAAATGTAAAATCCACATAGTTACCAATATAAATGCTCCAAGGTAAGTATAACTGTATCATTTCTTCACTTAACAAAATTTAGTGGCTTGTAATCCCTCCTAGGGAAAAAATAGTCCTTATCCTGACATTTCTTATACCACAGCATTGTCTCAAACTTTCTTTCTAGCCTATTTGAAATTCATTTCATTTAAGGAGTCTATGTTCCAGGCAAAAATAGTGGGTTCCTGTTACCTCCAAAATAAATGCAAAATGCTTTGTTTGCCTTTCAAAATCCTTCATTGTGTGTCCCCTTTTCTGATCACTTATTCCTCTCTATTCTGATCTAGTGACATTAGCCTTCTTAATATTTCTAGAACAAGAAATTCTATCTTCTGACTTGGGACACTTTGACTTGCTATCTTCCACACCTGGTACTCTCTCCTTGTTCATCTCCACCCCTTGGCTCCACTTCTTCAAGAGATCTTTCCTGGTCTTCCTTAATGCTAGTGCCTTACCTCTGAGTTTATCCTTAGTTTATCCTGTGTACAACTTGCTTCTGCAAAGTTTGTTTTTATATTGTCTCTGCCATTACGCCGTGGGCTTCTTAAGACCAGAGAATATGATATTTTGAGGGGGGGTTGTGTTCTTGTTGCTTTTCTTTATGTCTCATAATCGAATTTCTGATGCTTAGCACGCCCTTAATAATATCTCATACACTTGTTTTCCCCAAACTCATCTTCACATCTCCTACCATCAGGAATTCAGACTGGCTTGTTTCCCCATGCCTTAAATATACTACATCCTCACCTCTGCCCATACAAATATTTATATTCCTTCAAGGTGTAGTTAAAGCTTTTTTCCTTAGTCCACTGAGACCCTAATGCTCTTTCTTAATAAATTAGGCTACATTTACATATCTGTGTAGCAGTT
Organism: Pseudocheirus occidentalis; assembly: GCA_028646575.1. Taxonomy (NCBI): domain Eukaryota; kingdom Metazoa; phylum Chordata; class Mammalia; order Diprotodontia; family Pseudocheiridae; genus Pseudocheirus; species Pseudocheirus occidentalis. Next base: position 292,438,104 of record CM053593.1, read on the forward strand.
GTATCCCTTAGCAGAATATATACTCATCAAAAGCAGAGATGAATATACACAAGTGTCTGTATACATATTTATTCTGCTAATAATTTTATATAGTTTTATTGTATTTGGATCTTAGATGAGCTATTATAATACTAGAGAATAATATCTTCTTTACATTCTCAAAAAATTTTCTAGTTAGATATGGTATTCGTGGTCTGATGCCATTTAATAGATGAGGAAATGAAGGCTGAGAGCCAGGTTAAGTGATTTGTCCACAGTCACAGAGCTAGTAAGTCTGAAACAGGATTTCAGATCTTTCTGACTCCAATCCAACATTCTTATGCACTGCTTTATGTAGCTTCTTCTAGTCAGCTTTAGACTGTGATTTGTAGATTGAAGGGAAATTAGAAGCAAAATAGGTATAATTCAAGTGATTTCCTTCTGACTTCACATAACTCTGTGAACATTTTAAAAGCACTACTAGCACAAAATATAGACATTGTTATGGAATAAATTAAAGGGGGATAAATCTGGATGCTTATACTTTGTGATTTTGTGTTTCTTAAATTGAAGTTAATGTCAAAACAGATAAACAAGGAAAGAAAGGAGGGAGGGAGGGAAGAAGGCAAAAAGGGAATAAAGGAGGGAAGAAGAGAGGAAGAAAAGGGGGAAGGGAGGGAAGGTGAGAGGGAGAAAGAAAGGCATTCTTCACAGATGCATACAGTCCTGGCAAGGAATTCTGTTTCTTGTTCACTCCCATTCTTGCTTCTGAAAAAAAAAAATCTTTCTCTGTAGCATCACATTACATTGAAGCATGAGAGAAGAAATTCATGCTCTGAATCACCTTTTTTTTTTTTAACACTCCTGGATAATCTGAAGAGACCTTCCTTGTGCCAGAGATGAAATGTAATCATTATTTTATTTAGCTTAAGCCATTTTCTATTGCCAGATTCAATTGACCCGAGGCCTTATAAGAATTTGCATATAAAACTAATGAGCTAAATGTAAATCTGAATTCAAAGTTATATTTTGCATGTTTGGATTCGGGTTTCTTTTTAGGGGTAAACAGTTTGTTACTGCTTTCCATTTTTTCATGGGCCCAGTTCTTTATAGCCCATTGAGCTGGCCCTGATTTGTTTTTAATTTCTGCAGTGCCTACCAGACATTGCAGCCTATTCACTAAATGATGTAGTTGGAAATTAAATGTGGATTATTTTTATTTCCTGGTTTTCTCTTCCACTCTTTGGAGGCCACTGAAAATGGAAGAAATGTAAAGCTGAAAGATCAGAGGAAACCCTGATCCGTTAGTTGAACGTTGAAAAGTCAGCCAAAGCATTTCTGTTGTGTGTGGATATGGGTTGTCTTTTATTGAATAGAAATTCTTTCTATATGTTCGAGTGCAGATTTAACACATAATGTGTTTCACATTTGGACTATCTTCACATAGTAATCAGTTCATCACTCCTCTGCATCCTCTTGTATGAAAGGCAATTTTAAGATACAGATGACAAGCTGTGGAAGATATTCATCCATCGGCAACATCTGACTCCTTGGCAGTTTCCTTAAGGACTTTTATTAATGGGTTTACATTTGCCCACAAGTCTTTTATGTGGTTAAATTACAGATGGACCTTATTTAGAGTCTTGTCTTTTTTAATGCCTTGTATATGTAAACTTTTGAATTTACACACACTATTTTTACCCATAGATATATTTTTGCGTGTATATATGTGTGTCTCAAAGGATTCATAGTTTGAGATGAAATCAGAAAGCTCTGCATATATAGAGGGCATTGGATATGCATGCTCATTTTTGACATGAAGCTCTGTAGTGAGTTCAGCCTTAACTGCCAAAGGATTTAATACTGTACTACTTAAGTTAGTATGTTTGGCAAAGTTCTTTGGGAATTTCAGTGATGTGTGGTCAGATTAAGTACTGATTAATTTCCCTTCGTCTTTAAATGATAAAAAATGGAATCACCTTTGGTGAACTGGGCTCCTACCTTTTAAAAACCACACTTCATATCTGGAATTTATTACAAGTGAAAATGATTTTGGTGGTATTAATCTTGCCCTTGGAGGATGTTGCCACATAACAAAGGAAAGTTTCAGATCTAAACTAGCAAGAGTCTAAACTTAAGATGAGCTAGCTATTTTTTTTCAAAAGCATATCCAACTAAAACTCAAGCAAAAAACTTATTTATATCCCATTTTCATTTGTCCAAATAAATATTTAAGTATCTATCATAAGTTTTTAACTTTAATAAGTTTTGACACTATTCAAACTTCAAAACACATATATACAGTATATGAAAATCTAAACTCCCTGAAGTCCTAAATTGCTATGTGTTTTAACTCTAAGATTTAAACCTTAAATTATGTCTGTCATAGGAACAAATAGTAGACTCATGGCAGAAAAAGTTTGATAATTTTGCTTCTTTTTAGTTGTATTAAGCCCTGCCCCACCAAACTTGTATATTTTCCCAGTTTTTGACTGGCTAAAAACATTATCCAATAAGATTGTGAACTTGTAAAATTAGAGGGAATCTAGTCAAACCCCTTCATTGTACAGATATAGAAATGAGGTTCCCTGAGAGGTAAACTTACTTTCTTATGGTCCCCCAGGTAGTTAAGTATCAGAGCCTGGGATTTCAACCTAGATCTTCTGATTGCAAATTCCAAACTCTAAATACCATTCAATAAGAAAAAACAATCCATTAAGACATTTCAAAACTATTTCTTTTAAAGATACTGACACAGTGAAGTAGATTTTGCCATTTTTATAGGATTGTGGAGGTAATAGATTTAATTTCCCTGAGAGAATTAAATAATTTGGCCAACTATAATTGACGTCAGTGAAAGCCATCCCAATTGAATGTTATCCATTAGTTGCCAAGTCTAATTTCAGAGCTGGCATTTTATATTAAACATTATTTAAAAGAGTGTTGTATTAATGTTCTTTCTCAGCTAAACCTGTAGGCTAAGACTTCTCCACATTTGATTCTGGCATTTTAAATGGAATGAAAATATACGTTTGTCTAGTCTGGAGATTAGGAGAAAAGAAAAAGTTCATAGTATTGAGGAATGCTATAGAAGTTAAAATAATTGGAAGAATATTTGTTCTTGAATATGAAGGTTGTGCAAAGCATTACTCACTAAGCAGACTTCATAAAAAGTATGTTTATTTTGCAAAGCATCACTCATAGGTAATGTATTTTTTAAATGAGATGATCATAATTTAGCTTCAGATGAATTCTTTGAAGAATTTTTCCATGATTTCTTTTCAACTGAAATCCTAATTTCTCCCATCAGTCATGAATGTTCTTCTTTTTGCTTAGAAGTTCACATGAAATGTTCGTTCCCTTTTTATTTGACCCTGGTTTTGCTTACCTCCCATGGTCTCCCCTACACTCTACTTCAAACATGGTTCTAGTCTCCTAGTGGGTCAACTAAATCATTGGCTCCAGTCATTGAATCCTGCTGATCACTGTTACACTGGCCCTCTCTCCAACCCTTGTGTAATTGTAAGGTGGATGGGGGGAGGTTGGAAGAAGATCAAAGTAACTGTGCTGCAGCCAGAGGAGTGGAATGAATCCCCTACTACCATAGGTCCCTCTTCCAAATTTCTGCTCCCACCTCTATCCTCACCCTTCATCAAAAGACAAATCAGGTACTATTATTATCTTATGAAAAGTGACACTAAGGAGTACATGCTGTTATTTTCTGTGTATGAATTTTTGGGTGTTAACTTTTTCTTGAAAATAGAATAAAGAATAAAATTTCTACATTTATGTTCTAGTTGGATTTAGTAATCAAAGAATAAGGGTATAGTAGCATAAGGCTGGCACAATGGAAAGAGTAGCATGGTGTAAAGACCACTGGACAGGGCACATTGTTTTAGTCCCAAATCTTTTGCTTACTAGTTGTCCGATGTTCAACAAGTTACTTATTGTGTCTGAATCTCATTTTCCTCTTCAGTTAAATGAGAGATTTGGACCAGATAACACCCAAGGATCCTTTCAGCTTTAAAGTACTTTAATTCTGGACTTTTACTATATCTATGTATCTGTTTATCCATCACCCACTGGCTATCTAACTACACACATATACACATAGAATCAGTTCAAGCAAAGACAGAGTCATTCCTTGCATAAGTATTTGGACTATAAATATCTGGGAAATTTTAGTTGTGTTGAAATTGACATTAACTGAAGCGTGGAAACCTGGAAAAAAATGTCGAAGCTTGGCAACCTTTCTTGGATTGAATGGGGAAAAAAGATGGCTCAGGGGACAGAAAGTTTTAAAACATATCCTCTGTTCTTATATAACTAAGCACTTCATGTAGTAAAATTTTGATTGTAAGAGCAGATTTTTTTTGGAGTGACTAAAAGCAAGAAAAGTTATAAATTATAATAGAAATGGTGTTGTAAATAACTTGATGATTCCCCCCTACCCAAAACAATGTGCTATTTTATTATATTGGACAACGTCAATTTATAACCAAGATACAGAATAAAAAAATAAGTTTTATTAATTACTATTTTGTATAGTCAGTTTAGCTCTTGCCAGAGGAAATATGTTGGATGATATTTTATTTCGGGTGACTGTCTATGAAAAAGAGCCTCTTGTATCTGCTTGGCAAAGGGTAAGCAGGATCAGTGAAGGTTATTAAGGAGAGGAGGAAAGGACAGGCTTAAATTCTAGGACTTTGAGACTGATAGCAGAAAACAAATATTGGAAAAGCCATCTTATTAAAACTTAGCCACCTGGTATTTATTTTTCCTGTTGAATTGCCAGAAGCCACCATAAGGTATCATGCCAACAAGGGCTATGGATAAAGGAGGCAGGAAGAGAAGTTCCATGGAGATGGGATTGTTTGGCTTAGTCCTTTTTTTGTCTTGGCTAAATGACATTGATCCCTAATGAACAGGTGGCCTTCTTGATACACAGTTATAGTATCATGAGACACAAGGCTCATTCTTAATGATTTTAATGACTCCTGTAGAATTTTGTGGGTTTCTTTAATGGCCACCTTAGATACACAGACAAATATACATTTTTCCCACACAGATTTCATATCAGTTATTGGCAGTTTGGCACATTTTAGTACCTTAGTGTTTTGACAGGTAATTTTTTAGTATAAGTAAGTGAATACTATATAGGAAAAACTTTTCAAATCTTACAAACCTATCAATATTTAATCTTCCTCTGTCTTTTTCTGCAAAGTGGTTTCAGATATTTTAGGCAGTCATTATTGTTTGGTTTATTAGTTCTATTCGACTTTTCATGACTCCATTTGGGGTTTTCTTGGCAAAGTTACTAGAGTAGTTTACCATTTCCTTCTCCAGATCATTTTTTTTACTGGTGAAGAAATTCATACAAAAAGAGTTAAGTGATTTGCCCAAGGTCATACAAGTATTAAGTTTTTGAGGCTAAATTTGAACTCAGATCCTCCTGACTCCATGCCTGGCTTTTTCCATTTTATCCACTGTACTACCTAGCTGCTCATTTAGATAGTTAGTTATAACTTATTTACAAATAATGTTCCTGGATTATATTCAATGCTCTGTGTCTACTTTTTACTTCTGGTCACGAAATACAGGGATGAAATGCCAGCCTGGAAGAGGCTGTAGTCAAGGTGTCACTATGTACATTGTTGGATTTTATCTCTAACCACATTAAAAAGCCATACAGTAATGATATACATGTGCTTAGCATTTTCCTTGCCATAACTCTATAATCTTAGAAGAGATAATAAAAACTTTTGAAGTAATAACAATTTTACTACCTTATATTTTCTGATGCTTTATTACCTTATATTTTCTGATATATATATATATATAGAGGGAGAGAGAGAGAGAATTTGATCAAGTACTCACATGTTGTATGTGAACAAATACAACAAGGTAGATTGGCCTGAATTTTTGTAGACTGGTCTCAATATTGGGGATCTTCTTAAAAAAAATTCATTCTGGCTCATTTTATGCTCACTCTGGTTTCCTTGGAAACTTCAGCAGGTATGACATGACTAGATCTCTAGAGCCATGAGTTAAAGGACTATACAAGCATTAACATAACAACATCAAGAGTAAGATGGACTGCCCCCAACTTCCAAGAATATGACCTGATAAAGATTGTACAGTAATGCAAAGGACTTGGAAGAATTCATGATAGTAAAAACAAATAAATGCTTTCTCTCTCTCCAATGAATCCTACCTTCCATCCCAGAGACCTCTATGAAAGAGAAAAGGATTGAGTTGATTGAAGTATTGAAGGATGGGAGAGATTTCAGCAGAGGAAGGGCATTCCCCATATAGGGAATGAGGTAAAGAAAAACAATAGAAATTAAGAAAGCAATGAATCAATAAACATTTCTTGAGTGCCCACTGTGTTCCAGTCACTGTTCAAAACACTGTGATCAAATTTAAAAAATGGTAACTACTCCAATGTGGCTGTGGCATAGAACACATAAAGGGGGATGACAAGAGGAGACATTGGACATTTAGAGTAGGGGTACTTATATGATCCCATTTAATACTGATGTACAGAGTTTGGACGTTAGTAATTCAACTCACTTCTATTCAAATAACCATTTATTAAGTACTGACTACATGCCAGGAACTGGACTAAGTGCTGAAATACAAATTTTAAAAATAAAAGAAGGAAAAACTGTCTCTGCCCTCAAGGAACTTACAATCTGTAAAAGAAGGCATTATACAAAAGGAAACTAAACTTTTGTTGGGGAGTAGATGGGAGAATTATGTTTAATGGAGCAGAAACTAAGCCTGCAACTGAACAAAAATAAAGAATTACGTAGAAAGTTCTGAGTCCTTTATAAAGGAAGGTTTTGGGAGGAGTTATTGTTCTACTTTGCACCCCTCCAATAAAAGGGGAGACATAGCTGAAGAAGCTGAGAAGCCATTGAGTATCAAAATCTAAGACACTACGGGGATGAGATTTCAGGTGATCAGATGTCCTTGTGGTCAGGACCAAAAAACAAGTAAAGCTGCTAATGGAAAATAGTTATTAAACCATAGTGAACTACTGAAAACTTTGGGGCATAGAAATGACAGAATCATTGCCTTGATTTAAGAATACCAGCAAGGTGTGTTGTGAAATGACTTGAGATGCTATTTTGAAATGCAAGACTTGTAATCAGGTTAGAGCCTCCTAGGAATCATAGTTTATCTTCTTTCCTTAGCTACTGATCTAAGGGGAAAGAAATGCTTTTGGGTATGCACTAGCTAAGGGAGTTTGGGGTTGAATTTCCTCATAGGCATTCCTCACAATGATTTATCTGTTCCCAACCAAACTCTTATCTTACTCCTATGATGCCATAGGCACAGAAGCAAAGTGAAGTTGTCTAACATCCTTCACTCCTGCAGGAAACACACCTGTGCCTTGTAGGTGACTCCTGAATTTAAAAATTACAGGGAACCTCACAAATGTCACACCAAAAGTGGAGGTTGAATGGATTTCAGAGGTCCTGGAAGCTACTTTGATTCTGCCAAAAAAAGTTCTGACTTCTGTGGACAGCACACATCAGATCAAGGGGGAAAAAAATTCAGCTCGTTTGGTTATCAGTGTCTACTTCTGAGATTCCACAAGTCCCTCAATTACCCTCACCCATACCACAAATTATTATTATTGAAACTTTCTTCAAGATCAGCACTTTCCTGATTATGTATGGTGGACATCTAGCTTTGATCTCCCATGGATCTGATTGTCTGGTAATTCTTCTTATTGGGAGCATCTAAACAAGGGGTTAATTTAAGCTCCTCTCATCTGTGCTCACTGACAACAGGAGCACAAAATATACATTTACCTAATATATTCTCTATGGAGGGCATTACCTAAAATTCAGTATTTAGCCATGCCACATAGACCTCCTCAGTCAATGAATGAAAACAAAACAAAACAAAACATTTTCTTTGTGTCTTAGGTGTTATGGGAGAAAAGATAAGAGTTTAACATTGGGCAAGCAGAATTAACCTATAATGTAGTGAATGAACACCTAAATGCTGAAAATACATGACACAGATTATATAAATGTTATCGTAGACATTACAAAGCATAGACTAGCATAAGGAAAAGGTGAAAATTGAGCTGGGTAAGGTTTGGCCAGGCATCTAGGAAGTGAGAAGAGATTCAAGGAAGAAGAAACAAGAGTCAGAGAACAACAGAGTTAAGAGTAACTGGGGCATGTTCTAGAGATACTGAAAACTTGAATGATAGGTTTGTATTAAAAGTAGTAAACTGAATAAGTCTGGTAGATGCGGATTATGGTGAATTTTTAAAGTAAAGGAAGGGAATTTGGATTTGATATTGTTTCCAATAGGAAGAAGTCACTCACTGCTGGTTCTTAGATTAGAGGGTGATACAATGAACACACCATGTAAAAAAAAACTTTAGATTCGAGGGGAAAGAGATGGGAGACAGGGAATGCAACTAGAAAACTATTTCTGAAAATACATGTATGAGATAATAAGTATCTGGACTAGAATGGTGGCAGTAAGAATGAAGAAGACAACTTGAATCAGAGAGATATTGCAAAGGAAGAAATGAGAGAATGTAGGGATATATTAGCTAAAGGGAATAAAAGACAGGAAAATGCTAAATATGTGGGTACTGATACATATGCAGATCAGGATCATGGAATCACAAAATTTGAGCATTTGAAAAGGCCTCAGTAAAAATCTATTTTAACTAGGAATACTTTCCTGATTCTCCCTTAATTCTGTTGCCAACACACTACTGATTATCTTCAATTTATCTTGTACTTAAATATAACATCCTATACATATATAATACATAAAACACATTTATATATGTATGTATTTATGCATATATGTTTTATACATATTTACATGCTGTCTCACCTCCAGTGGTTCTCAACCTTCCTAATGCCATGACCCTTTAATACTCATATGTGGGGGGGCGTGGCAAGATGGCGGTGTAGAAGCAGCAAAGCACCACAGCTCCCACACAAACACGCTAAAAAACTCATAAAATGGGACTCTAAAACAGATTTTCAAGCTCCAAAACTCTCCACAAGACAGAAAGAACATCTGTTGCTACAGGCAGCTGCAGCAGGTGGAGCTCTTCACAGCAGTCTGGGAGCCACAGCCAAACCCAGCCAGCTCATGCCCTGGGGCATCGGGCTGGGAGCCGTGACTGATCAGCTGCACTGGAGGCACAATTACCACATCTATCAGGCCAGAAGAACAAAAGGCTAAGAGAAAGGTCAGTGGATTTTGCTGACTGGGGAGGAGAAGAGCGGGTCTGGCCAAACTGCTCCCAGGGCAAGGAGGCAGCAGGAGGCGGCTGCAACAGCAGGAATGGCTGAGAGCCGCAGCGGCTTCCCCTGGGCTGCTTCAGAGACCTCAGCCTGCAGATAGCAGGAGGGCTGACGCGATCCATCGAGGCCAAGGGCTCTGGCGTTGAGTGGCCTAGATCTGGATCGTGGTCTTGAGTGGTGGTGCTGGGGTGTGCTTTTAGTGAGCCAAAGCTGGGGGAGGGAGCTGCAGCAACCCACTAAGAGCTCCGGCAGCTGTGAGGGCCCCAGCGATTTGGGACAGAGCTTTCCCCCTCCAGGAAGCAGAGTTCCACAGAGCTAAAAAAACCAAGCAATTAATAGACTGGCCAACATGAGAAAAAGGAACCAGGCTAGGAACAGCAGTAAAACTCTAGAATCCTTTTTTATGGACAAAAAAGACCAAAGTATGGAGCAGGAGGAAGACAAAACAGTCAGAACTCCCTCACCAAATGCTTCCAAGACACTGGAAGAATGCCTACTAGCTATATATCAACTGAAAAAGGACTTTGAAAACCAAATAAGAGAAGTGGAGGAAAAATTGGAAAGAGAAATGAGAATGATGCAAGAAAGTCATG
>CM053593.1:292448471-292468514 GCA_028646575.1 Pseudocheirus occidentalis
AACAGTGTCTCGGTTCCTAAGACCATCAGAAATATGTGCTTTCCGACGGTCTTAGGTGACCCCTATGAAAGGGCAGTTCAACCCTGGAAGGGGTTGCAACCCACAGGTTGAGAAGCACCACATTAGACTTTGAGCGACTTGAGAGCAAGGACTGTCTTCTGCATTTCTTTATGACCACTGTGCTGAGTACAAAGTGGGCACTTAGGAAATGTTTACTGACTGATTGACTGATACATATCAGGAATCCCCAGTATAATATACCTGACAAATGGGCTGTTTAACCTTTGTTTGAATATCTCCAAGGTGTGGGGATGCCACCACCAATTTATAGAGCAATCCATCCTATTTTTCTACAGTTCTAATTGCAAACAAATCTCCCCCCCCATAATATAAAACCTAATTTATGAAGCTTCTATCCATTGTTCCTGGATCTATTCTTTGAGCTAAAAAAGCAATGAATACACACATACATATGTGTGTATATCTATATCTACATCTCTATATATATATACATACATATACACATTGCGTATGTGAACATATACAGAGACTATAAATAAACATATGGGAGGAAGAGGGACAGAGATGGAATGAGATTAATGAGATTCTTCTCTGGATACTTGCCAGCTTATCACTAGTCTTTTTAAACTGTGGTATCCACAATGTATACAGTATTCCAAACTATGTCTAATAAATGTCGAGTGCAGTAGGACTATCATATCTATTCAATGGAATTATTCATGTGACTGAGCAAGTCTTTAGCTTTTTTGGCTACCACATCACACTGTTGACTAATATGGAGTCTGAAGTCCACTAAAATCCCCTATTCTTTTTCAGACCAATTGCTCTCTGAAGTTGGTCTCTCCCACTATTCCCCCACCCCGAATTTTTGACTCGTGGTGCATGTAACCTGCTTTAATCTATTCTTCCTGCATGTCTCACTTAGGAGAATTGTATTGGAACATTTTTTTCTAGACCTAGAAGTAACCTTAAGATGACCCATTTCACTCCCTTCATTTTTGAGATTAGTAAACAAGCCCACAGAGGAATGTGTTACTCATTTTAATGAGTGTCTCTACAACAACACACATCTTCACTTTCATATTGTTTAACAGCCTTGTTTAGTTTTTAATTTCTTGTAAGTGATTCACATAACTATAAGCAGCAGAGCTGAGACTAGAATTGAGGTTTTTCTGACTCCAAGGTCACCATTTAGCTCAGTGCCTTATACATTTGCAGTTGTTTCCTAATAAGTTTTACATTAATTAATAAAGATTAAACACTTTTATTCCACCTTAAATTTTGGTTTAGTCAGGGTGTTTGTGTTGCATTTATAATATACTCTGACAACTACTTTAAAGAAAGACATTAGGATCCATATTTAATACAATAGGTATTAGTAACCTCAACTGCTGACAAGGTTCAGGGTGAAATCTGTGAATGTTAAAAAAAATGTAGGAAGGAAGTACTACAAAGAAGAAAAAAGACTGGAAAAGAATAGCATAGAGACCAGTAAATATATTTCTCTTAAAATCCCCTCCTAAGCCTTATTTTGTTCTGCCCCTCAGTCTTTTCCAACTTCTGTTACCTTAGAACCCTTCCAAAACTCTGGTTTTCACCACCTCACTCATTCCGTTTCAGTCTTTTTCTTCAGATAGCACTGCTGACAGTGTTGCATAAAAACACATGAAGGCACTAAGTAGAAAAATCTGCTAGCCATGTCACATCGTGGAAGACTCATACAATTATTACTATGACTGCACAGCACATCTAATTTACAATTCAATGTATAAATCCAACCCTTCTTGTGCCATTTCCCCAAACTTACTCATTAGTATTCAATTGTACCTTTTTCTCTTTTCAAGATTGTTTTTAAGGATGCCTTTTAATTTTATTTATATTTACTTCCCTGCTTTAGTTCTACTTCTCTATTCAAGGAATTTTCCCTTGTCCACAAGATGAAAAAAAGAAGGAAAAATCAGACTAAAACAAACCCATTGAATGTATATGTAACATTTCGTGCTCGTTCTCCCACTATCTTCCCTAAAAAGAGTGAGATGCATTTTTTCCTCTCTTCAATGGACTAAGCTTGGCCATTATAATTGTATAGCTTTCTGTTTCATTTTATTGTTCTTTCTGTTTACATTGTTCTAGCCATTGTGTGTATTGATAGCCTGGCTTTGATCTACATCAGTTTATATGTCTTCCTGTGTCCCTCTAAATTCTTTATATCTAAGAACCTAGTAACATTTCATTACCTTATGGGTTTTTTCCCCTTGACATTCCTCAATGAATGGCTACCTACTTTATTTCCATTTCATTTCTACTATAAAATGTGTTGCTATCAATGTTTTGGTATATATGAGATTTTTTTTTTCCTGTGTTTGAAATCTTTCTGGGGGTATCCAGAGGTGTGCTGGTAAATTTTTTAAAACAAACTCTTTGAAAAGGCAAAGCAAACTTTAAAGTTTAATCTTCTTTATTAACATTTTCACCATCACTTTCTTTTTTTGCTTTTTGGAGGGCAATTGGGGTTAAGAGACTTGCCCAAGATCGCAAGGCCAGTTTTTATGTTTAGTGCTCGAGGCTGGATTTGAACTCAGGTCCTCCTGACTCCAGGGCCGGTGCTCTACTCACTGCACCAACTAGCCACACCTCCTCCCCATCACTTTCTTGAGTCTAGACAATCAAAAAAACAATACACCAAGTCCTAATGTGCAGCATTTGTCAAAACACAAGGTAGAAATATTCACCCTAAGAATCTGATGTGAGTTGATATGGGCTGTTTCTAGCATAGCCTTGGAAATCCTTAGCAAAGTGATGTCTAGATCAAAAGGTATAGATATTTGAGTTATTTTGATGGAATATAATCTGGTTCAAACCTTCACCAACAGGATATCAGTGTACCTGTGGATCTATAGAATACAAAACCATCTGCAGTTTTTAGACATTGTTATATTTCCAAAGAGTTGATCTTGAACTAAAAGCAAAGGATTAGGGTAACCTACATACTTATAAGTATCATTGATTTTGACAGACCCTGTTTTTGTTCACAGTTCTCAAAGGAAATGATATTTACATCAATGTAAGTCAAATAAAGAATTATTCTCTGAATTCTAATAAATTCCCCCCCCCTATTATTAGTTATGTGGTCCTTACTGGTGTACGTTCCCTGATAATGAGCATCGTTATTTTCTATAAACTTGTACTACAGAAATTCAGCTTAAAAAAATTCACATTTCATTTCAAAGTTCATTTCATTGAACCTGAAGCTTTTGACTAAAGAATATTTCAAGTACTTATCTGATGAATGAAACAGTAGACTGGAATTTGGTTCTGTTTCACATAGCTAAATTGTAAGCACCCTGAGGGAATGGATTTGCTTTTAACTCTAGCAGCTTTCAGTGATTATTACATCTTCAATACTTCAAGGCATTGTGATTTTGTCGATGTAGATAAAGACTTTGTCTTCCAATGTAATTTGAAATTTTTTCATGCTGTAATGAGTGGTTTTGTGAATTATTGTGTCATTTATTTTTCTCTTAGATAATAGAAGTGACAGTGTAATTTTTTTGTCTACCCATAGAATATTCATCAAAGGAAAGAACAATGTCCTGTTTCCTTTGTATCAGTCATAGTGCAATTACTCACACATGGTAGGAATTTAATAAATATTTGTTGAATTGGAATGAATGGGAAAAATTCCAAGAGTGGAGAGTAGATGCAACAATAGGAGAATGTCTGGAACTGGGAGAGGCATGCAAAAAGTGTTTCCATTATTAGGATATTAGGATCCCCAGATGACACAGACTTTAAAACATTTTTTAAATTAATGCTGATCAAAAATATTTTCAACTGAATGATTGGGGAGGGGGGGTTCTTATAGGAACATTTTTCCAAATTTAAAACTGAATCAAAGAAAAAAAAATAACATAGCATTAAATTAACTTTAAAGTAATTTTGTTAGAGGTCATCTGTCCTATGAAGCAAGATTTATTTTTAATTTCATTTGACTCTAGTTAAATAACTACAGGGATCTAAAGGTAATTATTATTCTAATAAGGGCTCTTGTAATCAATTGGTGGAGAATTAGAGATAGGGTGAGGTATAGAGAGATTAAGATAACTTGCATAATGTTGCATATTAAGTTATAAACTTAATACTACTGTCTGCTGAGTCTTTGTGCAGTGATTCTTACACTACATCATACCCCCTCTCTGATCACCATAGACTCAGAACTGAATTTGCATCCTGGGTATGCTTCTAGTCACCTGGACGTGAATTTCTGGAAATCACTCAGACTCTTGGGTTCACATTTTCTTCATCTGGAAAATGACACGTTTGTATGACATGACTTCCATGGATCCTTCAGACAAATTCTATGAATCTATTTGTTGATGTTATTTGATTCTAAGTATGTGTCAACATTAATAGTTTCACAGATATGTCTTCATGTCTTTGACAAATTTGAAATCTCAATATTTCAGAAATGAAAGAAAACTTAGTGGTCATTTAATCCAACTTATACCTTAAAAATGGTCTTTATGCCACTTTCTCTTATGAACAAAGCTCTGTTCATTTCTTTTCCATCTCACCACTGAAGGGAAGACCCATTGAAACAGATTTTTTACATTGCTGTAATAATTTGGAAGGTTTTGTTTTGTTTTGTCTGCTCACATAAAGCCTAGATCTGCCTCTTTGTAACTTTCCTCAATTTCTCTTAGTCCTAACCTCTGAGGCTGAACAGAAAAAGGGTGATCCCACTTTTTTTTTGGTTTTGGAGGGGGGAAGGTAGGACAATTGGGGTTAAGTGACTTGCCCAAGGTCACATGGCTAGTTTTGTGATAAGCTTTCTGAGGTCAGATTTGAACTCAGGTCCTCCTTATTGCAGGGCCAGTGCTCTATTCACTGTGCCACCTAGCCACCCTTATGATCCCACTTCTTCATGATAGGCCTTCAAGTTCTTATAAAGGGCTTCATTCTATGCAGAAGTCTTCTCTAGGATAACTATTCATTATTCTTCTAGTCCATCCTCCTATAGCATGAAATTGAGATCCTTCTTCAGTCTCATAGACCATCTCTAGAGGGTTTAGAATTTACCAATGTTCTTTTAAAAATTTGGAAAATAAAACCAAAAAACAATATTCTAGCTGTAGTTTAACTTGGGTATCATACAGTGGAGCTCTTTCTTCCTTATTCTACAGTGCTGTGCCTCTCTTGATGAAACATAAGATCAGTTTTTGTTCAAGGATTATTGGTTTTACATTTCTCCAAATTTAAAATGGAATCAAAGGGAAAATATGAACATACCATCAAAATTAACTGTAAACTTATTTTTGCTAGAGAACATCTTCCTTCTAACAGTAGTATCTTACATATCACATGGTTGACTCAAATTGAGCTCACAGTCCATCAAAAACCTCAGAGCTTTTTGTGACAAACAGCTGCATAGGCATTTAAAAATTTTTTTTATTTATTTTCTTGTTTACATCATTCATTTCCATGAAATTTTGAGTTACAAATTTTCTCTTTGTCTTTTTCCTACCCCCAACCCCAAAACAGCAAACCCACTGTAAAGCCCTTCCCCTGATCTGCTCTCTTTTATGCCCTCCTCCAACACCCCTCTAACTTTCTGGTAGGGCAGGGAGGGTCTCCCTACCTGCATTGGCATATATTCAATCCTATTATCTAGGGTGTTAGCTATCCCTCCTAATTTTGTGTTCTATGCAGGTGTGTTAGGGTGCCATTATTTCTTTCATTTAAGTCATTGATAAAAAAATGTTAAAAGGCAAAAGATTAACATAGATTCCCTAGGGTACTCCATTGGAGACATCATCCTAATTTGATATTGAACTATTATCAGATTCCCTGGGGACAACCAAATCTGATTATTTCCAAATCAGTTTATTTCCAAATCTGCCCAACATTAATACTGCTCAGTCCACATCTCTTACTTTTTCCAGAAGAGTAGCTTTGACAAATGCTTTACTAAAATATAGGTAAACTGCAACTCTGCTGACCTATTGATTTGATAACTCTGCTTTTGATGAAGCCATTGTGATCCTTTGAAATTACTGCATTGTTTTCTTGATGTTCACCAGCCATGGTTTTCCTTAAGGCCCTAATTGGGCTAAACTAGAGACATTTCCAGTAAGATCAGTGGTGAAACAAGTATGTCCATTATCACCATTGTTATTCAATATGGTGCCAGAAACATTAAGAAAATGAAATGGAAAGAATTAGAATAGGCAAAGAAGAAACTAAGAAGTCATTCTTTGCAGATAATATGATGATATACCTAGAGAATCATAGAGATTCAAGTAAAAAACTACTTGAAATAATAAACAACTTTAGCAAAGCTGCAGGACACAAAATAAGGCCACTTAAATTATCAACATTTCTATATATTACTAATGAAACCCAACAGCAAGAGATAGAAAGAGAAATTCCACTTAAAGTTACTGTAGACACCGTAAAATATTTGGTATTCTACCTGCCAGAACAAACACAGGAATTATTTGAACATAATTACAAAACATTTTTCACACAAATAAAATCAGATATAAATAATTGGAAAAACATGAATTGCACACGGGTAGACCGAGTTAATACAACAAAACGACAATTCTACCTAAATTAATTTACTTATTCAGTGCCATACCAATCAAACTTCCAAAAAAATTTACAGAGCTAGAAAAAATAACATAATTCATATGGAAGAACAAAAGGTCCAGAATATCAAGGTAATTAATGAAAAGAAATGCCAAAGAAAGTAACCTGACCATACTGGATCTTAAATTCTATTATAAAGCAGCAGTAAACAAAACTTCTTGGTACTGGCTAAGAAATAGAGTGGTGGATCAGTGGAATAGGCTAGGTATGCAAGGTACAGTATTCAATTACTATAGTAATCTACTGTTTGATGAACCCAAAGATCCCAGTCTCTGGGATAAAAGCTCACTATTTGACAAAAACTTCTGGGAAAACTGAAAAGGTAATATGGCAGAAACTGGGCACAGACCAATGTCTTATATCATATACCAAAACAAAGTCCAAATGGGTACAAAATTTAGATATAAAGGCTGATATTATAAACAAATTAGGAAAGCAAGGAATAATTTACCTATCAGATTTATGAAGAATGAAGGATTTTATGACCTAATAAGAGAAAACATAATGAAATACAAAATGGATAATTTTGATTACATTAAAAGAAAAGGGTTTTTGCACAAACAAAGCCAATGCAACCAAGATTTGGAGGGAAACAAAATTGGGAGAGAATTTTTACAACTGTTGTCTGATAAAGGCCATATCTCTCAAATATATAGAGAACTAAGTCAAATTTATAAGAAAACAAATCATTCCCCAATTGATAAATGATCAAGAAACATATGCAGGCAATTTTCACTATTTATAGTCATCACTAATCAAAATAATTCTTACATACCACATTACACCTATCAGGTTGACTAACATTACAAAACTGGAAAATTATAAATTCGGGAGAAACTGTGGGAAAAATTAAAATACTAATTCTTTGTTGGTGGAGTTGTGAACTGATCCAACCAATTAAGAGAGAAATTTGGACCTATGCACAAAGGGCCATAAAAATGTGCATACTTTTTAACCCAGCAATGCTACTTGTAGGGCTGTATCCCAAAGAGATCATAAATATGGGAAAAGGGCCTACAAGTACAAAAAATATTTATAGGAGCTCTTTCTGTGGTGGCCGAGAAATGGAAATTGAAGGGATGACTATCAATTAAGGAATGTCTAAATAAGCTGCAGTATATGAATTTAACAGAATACTGTTGTGCTATAAGAAATGATGAGCAGGCAGACTTAACAAAAACATGGAAAGATTTATATGAACTGATGCTGAGTGAAGTGAGCAGAACAAGAAGAACATTGTACACAGTAACAGCTATATTGTGCAATGACTAACTTTGATAGACTTAGCTCTTCTCAGCAATCCAAGGACCTAAAACAATTCCAAAAGACTCATGATGGAAAATGACATCTACATCTACAGAAAGAAATATGGAGTCTGATTGCTGATTGAAGCATACCATTTGTTCTCTTTTCTTGTTTAGTTTTGGTTGGTTTTGCTTTCTTATTTTTCTTGGTTCCTCAATTTGTTCTAATTTTTTTACACAACATAACTAACTTGAAAATATGTTTAATAAGAATGTATATGTAAAAAAAGAGAATGTATATGTAAACCTATATAGTGCTGCGTGCTGTCTTGTGGAGGCGGGAGGAGAGGGAGGTAGAGAAGATTTAGAACTTATGGAAGTGAATGTTGGACGTGAAAGCTAAAAACAAATGCATTTGTTTATTTAAAAATTATTTAAAGGCAGAGTCTGTGAAGATCCATGAAAATAATGGTAATAGGTGAAACAGAAAAAAAAAGTTTGCTTCCCCCAACGAACCATTGTATCTTTATAAAGAGTGCAAATACTTCCTACTCCATCACAACTCCTTGTGACTTGCTGAGGATTTAACCCTCATTTGAGAACCATTAGTTTAGAGAATCAGCAAACATTTCTTGAACACCTTCTTCAAGTCTCAACTGAAGTCCTATTTCCTGATCTTAATTTTACTGTCTTTTCTCTAAGATTAACCACAATTTATCCTGTTGTTCAGCCATTTCATTCATGTCCAACTCTTCACGACCCCATTTATGGTTTTCCTGGCAAAGATACTGGAATGGATTGCCATTTCCTTCTCAGACTCATTTCACAGATGAGGAAATGACTTGCCTAAAGTCCCATAGCTAATAAGGCTAAGGTCATATTTGAAGTCAGGAAAAGGAGTCTTTCGGATACCAGGTTGGGCATTTTATCCACGGTACCACCTAGCTTCCCTAATTTCTCTTTTATATATTCTGCTTATACACAATTGGTTGCATATCATTTTCTCCATTAGGCTAGGATCTTCTTGAGAGAAGGAATTATATTTTGTCTACTTGTTTTGTCTTTCTTCATTTCCCCAGTGATTACCAGAATGCCTAGTACCTAGAAAATGCTCAATAAATGCCAGTTGACTGACTGACTGACTGGCATATTGCTTGTTGGATTGGCAGATGTGAGATGAACAGCATTTCTTTTCAAAAAAAGCTATTTTTTGGCTTAAAAACATTAACAAGCAATGCAGCTAGTTCTCAATTTTGTTTTTGAACTAGAAAGGAAAGGAAAAAATGAGGAACAGGATGACAGACAAACACAGAACACACCATACCAGACCTGTGATGCGATTGTTAGCTAAAAAAATAATCCCTGTGGCATGTCTAAATTTTGAACTATAAGCCATCGATGCAACCCTATCCATGTGTACAAACTGTAAGAGGTAGGGTTAATCAAGGTGCAAGCCCATGGAATCTGACAACCAGCTCTCTAACAATCTGACACTCTGACAATTTAATGCAAGATGAGTAGGCCCCTGGTATAGTCCAAGAAGCAGCTGTGCACTGTATGCAGACTGTGCCAATATATAACAGCCCATCATTTGACTCCTAGTTATTCTCACTTACTAATACTGCTACTACTGCTGCGGCTTACCTACCCTGGCCTATGTATTCATCATTCTGTTAAGAAGAATAAGAATATGATCCTTTTCCCCAATTTTTCCACATCATATTATTTCAGTTCAGCTTATACTCATGCTTTGTGTTTCCTTATGGTCTTTGCATAAGACAAAATAGCCTTAAAGAGAACCAAGGTTGATTTGTGTCATTTTTCATGAGTAGGAAGATGCAGTACAAAGGGCTACTGATATTAATTGGGCATTGTCTTTTCAGATTTATTATAATTATATAGGTGCATCCATGGTGTATGTCTTTGTATTTATTTCAAATCTGTGATTTCACTAATATGTGGAGCTCCTGATAGTGAAACTTCTTCAAATGAACAGCATTTGGTCTGTAACATCATCTTAGATAATTGCCTAGAGGATGGAAAAGTTAAATTACTTGCCCAGGTTCACAGAACCATTATATGCCAGAGAAACCCAGGGTATCTTTTCAAAGGCAATTCTCTGCCCACTCCCCACACATAACATTACCCAGTACTGTTTCAGGTACCCATGTTCTTGGGCCTAAATTTCTATATAAGACAATATTTATGGAGAGAGAGCATACCAGGAGTTAAGGAGACTCTGAAATTCATCCATCCATCCATCCATCCGTCCGTCTGTCCGTCCGTCCATCTGTCTGTCTGTCTGTCTGTCTATCTCATCTATCTATCTATCTATCTATCTGTCTGTCTGTCTGTCTATCATCTATCTATCTGTCTATCATCATCATCATCATCATCATCATCATCATCATCATCATCTAATAAGCTGCCATCTCTCCTATCAGTCTTTATCTCTCCAGGTATCTCTCCCATCTCTCTATAATATTTGCATCCCATCTGTGAAACAGCTGGCCAGCAAAAATTTATATAACATTTTCATATTTACAAGGGGATTTACAAGTTTTATCACATTTAATCCTCACAACGACCCAGGGAAGTAGGTGATATTTTTATCTCCATTTTGCAGATGAATAAACTAGGGTAGACAAAGGTGGGGTCTTGCAACTAGTGTCTGAGGTTGGATTTGAACTTGTCTTCCTGATTTTGAGTTCTTCACTTCTAGTTTCTATATATATTCATATTCATATATGTATATATAATATGTATATATGTGTGTGTATATATATGTGTATATACACATACACACAAATAAACACACACACACGCACGCACACACACACACATCTTCTAAACATGTACCCAAGTACTCTTGTAGAAAACAGGGACATGATAATGATGAAAATGATGGCTAGCATTTACAAATCCCTTAAGGTTTACAAAGCTTTTTACTTGCATTATCTCTTTTGATCTTCATGGCAACCTTACAATTGCTATTAGTAATTGCTATTGTTATTCTCTTTTTAAAGAAATGGCAGTGGAAGTTCATAAAGGTCAGAAGACTTGTCCAAAGTTATCCAGTGATCATATGTATCATGTAAGATTCAAATAGGATCACAGGTGTCATGGTAAAATGATAGAGGGGTGAGGAAGAAGAGAACTTGACTGACCTATTCATACAAGTCCTTGCAGGATAAGTAGATATTTCCCTGCCTCAGTCCAGTTCAAGTGACCACATGGAAACTTGGGACAAACCCAGGCAAGGCCTATCTCTGCACACTCCAAGACATGTTCCTCTAAGTTGTTACAATAGGATCATAAATCTAGAGCTAAAGGAGGGTATAGATAACAACAATATACTTCAATATTCTTTTGTAGATGAGGAAAGGGATGGAAATTAAATGACTAGCTCAACATCACACAGGTAGTAAGAGTCAGAGGCAGGATTTACCTCTTGATTTTGTGATTCCAAAGCTACTTCTTTTTTTAGTGGGTCATGCCACTTCCTATTCTACCCATTATACCCCAGGCTAATGAGATATTGAACAGTTAGGCAGCATAGTGGATAGAGTGCTGGGACTGGCATCAGGAAGATTCCTCTTCTTGATTTCAGATCTTGCCTCAGATACTTGCTAGCTGTGTGACCCTGGGCAAGTCATTTAAGCCTATTTGCCTTAGTTACTTCATCTGCAGATAACTGGAGAAAAAATATCAACCCACTCCAGTATCTCTGCTAAGAATGGGGTCATGAAGAGTTGGAAATGACTAATTAACAAAAGTAGGTTAATTCAAATATACTGAGGAACCTAAGTGCATCAAAAATGATCCCATTTGGAAAAAATTAAGACTACTGAACCTGTTACAAAACATGTTATTTTTCATCAGGCTCATATCTGTAATGTATATACGCAATTGTATTATATTTTATTTCCTAGGGAGACTTTTAAGAAAAACATTAATTTGATATGTATTTTTTAATTTCAAAATTCTTTTGTAGATGTCTATCAGCTCTTCACTCTTTATCATGAAATGCAATGTAGGTAAAATGTAGTGTTCACAGTTTCCTGAAGTAATATTAAATTATATTGAAATGATTTTCACATACGATTGTTTTAATTTTTGATTTTCTGATGAGTAAGAGCAGCAGCTCAGCTATGAAATGATAGAATGTCTATAAAAATTCAGTTACCAAAGGCTGAACCAATTATGATAAGTCATCAGGACAAAATTGGGCCTACTTTGACCTTACTCAGAGGGTTCATAAATGCATAGATGGGGGCTTTGAATAAAAAAAAAAGAAAATTAATCTTAATTGTGCCCCTTTTAACTTGGCCATTTAATGTCAACAAAAAAGTCAATAAGTATATCCACGCTTACTACAAGTCAGGCACTGTGCTAAGTGAATGCAAATATTAGCCCCCCCCCAAAAAAAAAAGAAAAGAAGAAAAGAAAAAGGGAAAGAAAAAGAAAGACATTCTATGACCTCAAGGAGCTTACATTCTAATAGGGGGAAAAGTTCGTTAAAGGAGAGTTGAAAAGAGAGGGTAGGAAAATTTAGACAGTGTAGAGCTGAGTTATAAAAGGAATAAAGGATTAAGTATGGGATTGGCCTGGGCACTTCAAAATAGAGGGTTCCAGAGGAATCTACCAATCTAAAGAGGTGGGATACTGGGGCAGAGGGATCTTCAAGGGTGAGAAAACTCCTGGAGTGGAAGGAATTTTGAGAGTGAGAAGGCTGTTATGACCTGGAAGGGAAGTCCACAGTATCAGGAGCAGATGTGGGAGGCTGTTTTGTAATACAAATGAGATGTTTAATAACTGTCATCACTTTATTTTGTATTCTTGACATGAAATATGCACACATATTGCTATATGTGTTGTTGCTTTTGAAAAAAGGAATTCATGCATTTCCAATATATTCATTAAAAGTAAGAAAAAAGAAAATCTAACTTGTGATTTTAATACACCAACCTTTCTTGTATATCCCCAAATATAGTTAGATTCTCTTTCCCTAGGTAGTGCAGTGGATAGGATGCTCAATTAGGAAAGTCTGAGTTCAAATTCAGCATCAGATACTTGCTACCTGCATAAACTTCTCTGCTTCCATTTTCTAACTTGTGAATGGAAATAATAAAATAATACCACCTACTTCTCAGTATTGTTGTGTGAATAAGTGAGCTAGTATTTGTAAATTATTTTACAAACTTTAAAACAATACTTTATAAATAGTAAATGTCATCATTATAATCACCCCCAAATGGTAGCTACAGGTATATTTTATGTATACCATGACCCTGTCTATCAGGATTTTAAAAATTTGTGGTTAACCAACTCAGAAAAGTCAACATGTTGCTTTTGCTATGGAAATTGCTTCATATTTTCTCAAATTAATTACTGAATAAAATTTGAATAAGAAAGTATAACAGAAGCTGTTAATATTCATTTTTAATTAAAAATTCATCTCTAGATATACATGCTTTCTTACAATAAGATCATTGCATTAGTTTGGACATAATTGAAAGGACATTAGGCTGAGAGTCAGAAGACTTTATTCTACCTCTGAATCTGTCACTAACTTGCTGCACAACTCTAAAGAGAAATTCCTTCAGCAGTAGAATGAAAGAGTTGGACTAAAAGATATTTTGTTTCCCACCCAGTTTTTTCTGAGATTCTCTAGTTCTAGCTATTAAAGAGAAACTCTCTCTGTGATTCAGGTGCTAGGTACTGGGAAATTAAGAAAAAGGTATAGAGGGGTCAGAGTCAAGATGGCAGCATAGAAACAGGAGAACACTGTGGCTCCCACCATAACCACCTCAAATAACCTATAAAAAATGTCTCTAAACAAGTTTTAGAGCTCTAGAACTCATAAAATTATAAAGAAACAAGGCTCCCACTGAAGGGAGCCCAGCAGATGAATGGAAAGGGCTCATTGCAGGATGCTGGGAGCAGACCTTAGTCCCATGTAGTTTGAGCCCCAGGCCATCCAGAAGAAGCCCCAGCTGGAGCTTTCAGGAGAGCAGATCACCAGCAGCTGTGGCAGTTTCCAGAATTGCCAACCCATGAGAGCCAAGTACAAAGGGAAAAGGTTAGTGGAACTCTGCTAAATTTTTGGGAGAGGGTCTGGCCCAACTGCCCCCAGAGCTAGAAGCAGTCTGAAGCAGCAGCACTGGAGCTGCCTGCATGTGGCTGCTTCAGAAGTTCCAGGCCTGCAGACGGCAAGGGGGGCCAAGTGATCATTCAGAGGCTAAGTGCTCTTGCCTTGAGCTGCCTGGAACAGGATTATGGTGTTGGGTGGTGGTCCTGAGATGCATTTTCAGTGAGATAAATCTGGAAGCGGGCTGAAGAGACAGCAGTGGCCTCCTAATAGGTCCAGCAGCTGCAAAAGCCCAAGGGATTTAGGATAGAGCTCTCCCCTCTGAAAGCAGAGTTCTACCTAGCCTAAAAGTCAAATAACTGACTGGCAACATGAGCAGGCAAAAGAAGCAAAGTCAGCCCAGCAATGGTACTTTAGATTCATTTGGGGGGGGACTAAAAGGATCAAAGCATGGAATGAAAGACAACACAGTCAGAAGTCCCACACCAAAAGCTTCCCCCAAAAAATGTAGACTTGTTATAATCCATAGAGGAGCCTAAGAAAGATTTTGAAAACCAAATAAAAGAAGTGGAAAAAATCAGGGAGAGAAATGAGAATGATGCAAGAAAACCATGAAAAGAGAATCAATAACCTGACTGAAGAAAATAACACTTAGAAAAAATAGACTAACTCAAATGGCAAAGGAGGCCCAAAAGGCCAATGAAGAGAACAATGTCTTAAAATGTCAAATTTGCCAGATGGAAAAAGAATCTCAAAAGCTTTCTGAAAAGAATAATTCCTTCAGAAATAGAGTGGAGCAAATGGAAGCAAATGACTTTATGAGAAATCAGGATACTATTAAACAGATCCAAACAAATGAAAAAATAGATGGCAGTGTGAAATATCTCATTGGAAAAACACTGACCAGGAAAATAGATCCAGGAGAGACAATTTAAAAATTATTGGACTACCGGAAAGCATTGATCAAAAAAAGAACCTAGAAATCATCCTTCAAGAAATTCTCAAGGATCTCCAAAAGAAAACTCCTAGGAATGCTATGGCCAGGTTACAGAGTCCCCAGATCAAGGAGCAAATATTACAAGCTGCCAAGAAGAAACAGTTTGAATACTGTGGAAACACAATCAGGATAACACAGGATCTAGTAGCTTCTACATTAAGGGATCGAAGGGCCTGGAATATAATATTCCAGAGGAGTACAGGAAGTAGTCCATTGCTAAATTGTATAGGAAGGAGTCAATTGTTAATATGTATAGCAAGTCCTTTGGAAAGATAGCTGAATGAGGGCTGGCAAAAGTTGGGAAGTTTGAACTGAGTTACAGAGAATGAATATGATCTGGATGAGCAGAGGGGGAGGAAGCACAGACATTCTATTTCCAAGGAAATGACATGAGTAAAGGCAAAGGAAATCAAGGGATCTAGGATTAAAACCAAGAATCACCTACCCAACAAAATTGAGTATAATGTTCCAGGGGAAAATATGGTCATTCAGTGAGGTAGAGGACTTTTAAGCACTCTTGCTGAAAAAAGAAAAAAAAAACAGAGCTGAATAGAAAATTTGACATTCAAACACAAGAAACATGAGAAGGTTAACATGGAATATAAATGTGTGTGTGTGTATATATATGTGTGCATAGACAGAGGGCACAGGATCAATTGAATAGGAAGGGATGATATTTTAAAAGGTGAAATTAAGAGGTAGAAGAGGAATAGAATGTGAGGAGACAGGGAGAGACAGAATGTGGTCAATCATTTCATATAAAAGAGACAAGGAATAAGTGTTACAATGGAGGGGAAGAACAAGAAGGCAAAACGGGAATGAGTCAAACTTAATCTCATTGAATTTGGCTTACGGAGGGAATGACATACACATGTATAGCCTGTATTGAATTGCTTGTATTTCCAGTGGGCATGTGTAACAAGGGAGGAAGGGAAAGAATCTAGAATTTAAAGTTCTAAAATAATGTTATATACATATTTATATTATTATTATTATTATCATTTACATGCAATTGGGAAATAAGATATACAGGCACTGGGATAGGGAGATCCATCTTGCTCTACCAGAAATTCAGAGGAGTAATGGGGGAGAATATAGGAGAGAGCAGATTGGGGGAGGTGGCATACAGTGGGATCGCTGTTTTGGGGGGTAGGGGAAAGATGGGGAGAAAATTTGTCACTCAAAATCTTGTGGAAATCGATTATGTAAAATAAAATTAACAAAAGTTAATTTAAAAAAGTAAAAAAAAGAATCTCACTAGGGCTAACTAATGGCTAAACTAAGGTAAGCCTCCTGTGTATTAGTAGCATAGCAGGTCAGACTTTTCCTATCCTTAGAGAATGGAACTCTCTGGATACTGTATTTTAAAAGTTGAACTTGATTTTTTAACCTTTGCTTTGTATATTTAGTAATGAGAAATCTCTCATCTGATTTTATAAAATAAAATGTGATAATTAAAAGGAATCCTTTGTTGGAAATTAAAAAAAAATCTTTGTACAAAAAAAGAAAAAGGTATACAGCCTAGTTTCTACCCAAATGGAGTTTAATACCTAATTGATAAAGACAAATATCCCTGAAATAATAATTTAATGGTATAGAAAAGACTCCACAAAAGTTGTCTCAAATGCATAGCTAAAGTTAATTTAGGTACCACTCTGAAGGCAACTAAGTGATACATTGATTTGATGATTTATAACATGTTGCCAGCACCAAAAAGTAAAATTATGTAGTGAAAAAATATGTTAAACTGGAAATCTGTTTCCATATCCAATGATAGTGGAATTCTGGTCATAGTTCTGCCACTGATTAGTTTTGTGTCTGAAAATCATTTGGGCATTATTTTATATGTGTGTGTATGTGGGGGTATGTATATATATATATATATATGTCAATATAAATAATTAAATGAATGGATAAATGAATGGATAAATAAATAAATAAATAAATGAATGAATAAATAAGTAAATATGTAAATAAATATATGTATTCCTTATATATGTATATATATATATATACATTTTTCTTTATATATAAAACAAGAAGGATAGACTAGACAATCTCTAAATTCTCTTCCAGTCCTAAATGTTCATAATCTTGTATCTATACACTCAAAAACATATTAAAAGTCATGTCACCTGAAACTTAGTAATATTTTAATCACCAAAACCTTTACAATAGTTTCTGTATCAAATTAATAAAAGTCTGACCTCTTTATAAAACAATCTATCATTCATTGCTAAATTGGATATTATATAGGAAGTAGTCCATTGCTAAATTGTATAGGAAGGAGTCCATTGTTAAGATGTATAGGAAGTCCTTTGGAAAGATAGCTGAATGAGGGCTGGCAAAAATTGGGAAATATGAACTGAGTTATAAAGAATGAATAGGATCTGGATAAGCAGAGGGGGAGGAGGCACAGACATTCTATTTCCAAGGAAATGACATGAGTAAAGGCAAAGGAAAAATGAACATGACATAATCATGGGACAACGTAAGGCAAGCTGGATGCAATGTCACAGAACTCTGGGGGAGATTAAGGCATTAGAGCTGGTCTAAATCATAGAAAAGTTTGAGCCAAGCCAACAAATTTAAATGTTGTAAGATAGGAGGCAGGGAATCTTTGAAGGCTTTAGAACTGTGAAGTGTGTGTATGTGTTGTTGTTGTTGTTATTGTTGTTGTTGTGGTGGTTTTATTTTGTTTCGTTTCTTACTATCCTGGAATATTTTAATCTGAAGGGTTAAGAAGTTGCTATGAGGTCCAATGGAATAAAGATAATGACTTGGAATGAATTGTGAAAAAGTAAGGGGTTGGGGGTGGAGAAAGGAGAGACGAGAATCTTGAGAATTGGAAGGGACCTCAGAAGTCATCTAGTCTAATAACATTAAGCATAGGTTGAATATTCATGATAAAAACAAACATGCAAAGATGGTGCCTGACCTAAAGCTGTTTTACATTGTACTGGACAAGAGTCTTCTTTACAATATCTAGAGCCAGTGCTCACCTACATTCTTCTTGAAGACCAGCAATCAATTTATTACCTTCTGATGAAGCCCATGTTGAGGACTGATGATACATATATGGATATTTAGGATATTTCTCCTTAAAATTTTAAATCTATTTCTCTGCAACTTCCACCACTGTGGAAAAATTAGGTAGTTCTGCCCTCTGGTGTCAACAAGAACAAATCTAATCTTTATAGCCTTTCAATTACTATATTCTTCTATTTTCCACCCCAACAACCCTAATTCCTTGAACTGATCCTGACAGCCTCCAGCTCCTCACTTTTCTGATTCCTTTTCTCTCCATACACTACAGCTTATCAATGTCTTTTCTAACCTATTTTGTCCAGAATTGAACACAACAGAGGCAGGAAAAATAATGCTACCACTGAGTTAAAGAAATTGAATATGAGTAGATAATGACTACTTAGGGACATTTTGAGCTGCAGATATAGTGGCAGCTGGAGGTATCACAGTACATAGAGCACTAACATAAAGTCAGGAAGACCTGAATTCAAATCTAGCCCTCAGAGACTTGCTAGATGTATAGCACTATACAGGTCAATTAATAACCACTGTCTGCCTCATTTTCCTGATTTATAAAATGAGAATGAAAACACCTTCCTCAAAGGGTTGGTGTGAATATCAAAAGAGATTATTATTGTTTACTGTTGTTGTTATTTCATTTCATTCATTTATTTCATGAAATATTTCCAATTATGGGTAAATTTTTATTTTTTATTAATTTTGGAGATTCAAATTCTTTTCCTCCTTTCTATTCCTCGATTCTCCTAATTTTAAGTAATTATTTTCTCGTTTACATCACTCATTTCCATGAGATTTGGAGTTACAAATTTTCTCCCCATCTTTCCACTATCCACCCATAAGAATAGCCTATCCCACTGTATAACCTCTCCCCCAGTCTGCTTTCTCTTATGTCCTACACCATTGCCCCTCTGACTTTCCAGTAGGGCAGGATGGATCTCCTTACCCGAGGGCCTGCATATCTTAATTCCCAGTTGCATGTAGTTAATAATTATATGTATGTAATTATAAAATTTAAATATATATGATATAATATATTATATAAAATTATATATATAATATATATACATATACAGATATATTTTAAACATTTGATTATAGAACGTTATACTCTAGATTCTTACCCTTCCTCCCTTGTTACCCACCCCTACTAGAAGGACAAGAAATTCACAGTTCTGGTTTTATCAGCAAGAATGCTTGAAAGTCCTCCACCACATTGAATGACCATATTTTTCCCTGGAACATCATACTCCATTTTGCTGGGTAGGTGATTCTTGGTTATAATCCTAGCTCCCTTGATCTCTGGAATATCATATTACAGGCCCTTCGAACCCTCAATGTAGAAGCTGCTAGACCATGGGTTATTCTGATTGTGGGGGGGGGGAGGAGCGGAGCCAAGATGGCAGCGTAGAAGCAGCAAAGCACCGCAGCTCCCACAGAGACACACTAAAAAACTCATAAAATAGGACTCTAAACAGACTTTCAAGCTTAAAACTCTCCAAAAGACAGAAAGCACATCTGTTGCTAGAGGCAGCTCAGCAGGCGGGACTCTTCACAGCAGTCTGGGAGCCCCAGATGAAACCCGGCCGGGCCAGGCCCTAGGGCATCGGGCGGGGAGCCGCTTCTATAGGAGAGCAGATCAGCTGTACTGGAGGCACAGTTACCACATTTATCAGGCCAGAAGAAAAAAAGGCTAAGAGAAAGGTCAGTGGATTTTGCTAACTCAGGAGAAGAAGAGCAGGTCCAGCCAAACTGCTCCCAGGGCAAGGAGGCAGTGGGAGGTGGCTGTAGCAGCAGGAACGGAGCAGCAGTGGCCTCCACTGGGCTGCTTCAGAGCCCTTGGCCTGCAGATAGCAGGGGGGCTGAGGCGATCCATCAGGGCCAAGGGCTCTTGCATTGAGCGGCCTGGATCTGGAGCATGGTCTTGAGTGGTGGTCCTGGGGGGCCCTTTCAGGGAGCCAAAGCTGGGGGGGGGCTGCGGCATCCCACCAATA